>WOVY01001681.1:0-239923 GCA_013436015.1 Rhipicephalus annulatus | reverse complement strand
TCATCGTGGTTTGTGTGCTAGTCACAGCGCGACAACTTTAGGAAGAGACAGAAAGGACAGGAAAGAGCACCGACTGTCAACTGAATTTAATGAATGTGCTACGAGCGCTTTTATACGGAGTACAAGAACCGTGTTCATGTGCGACGACACGTGTGAGCACTACAAAATAATCTTAACTGTGAAAAGAATACTCCCTCTCGGAAAGGATAAGTGAACGTGTAGTGATGCACTGATCATTGGTTTACCTGATAAAAAATACTTCTACAAACGTTAAATTGGCATTAAGTAAACCTATTCTCGTGACGAATGGGGCAAGATTGACTATTCCTGTTGCTGTTTAGTACACACACTTTTGAAAGCTTGCAAGAGGTGGAAAACAACACGCTAATATCATATCTGCTGGCTATTTTTTAATTGTGAGACACATGATGTGGTATAACATGCAAAGGTTTTGGTCATTGTTTTTTGTTGGTCCTGTCTTCTTTAACTTTACTTTCTGCAGGAGGGTTTCGCAAACGGGTGTGATGATTCTGTTGGGATACCCAGCATCTTTTAGTCTTTTAATCTAGTTTTTAAGCCTGACCTCACCCTTGTGCTAACATGACTTCTGAAGGGTGGCCTGAATACATGTGGTATCAATTCCTCTTTCTACTAATTTTGAATGCCCACTATCAGAAGGCAGAACATTCTTAGCACTCCTGGGCTGATAGCACCAGCCAATACCCCTACAGCATCGTCACACTTGTTTGCGAAACCCTCCTGCAGAAAGTAAAGTTAAAGGAAACAGGACCAAAAGAAAAAGAGAATGACCAATCACCTTTGCATGTCACACGGTACTACGTACATAAGGTGTCTCAATATTTTAGGAAAAGAGCCAGCAGATATGACATTGTGTTTTTCCACCCCTTGCAAGCTTTCAAAAGTGCATGTACTTACAGCAACAGGAATAGTCAATCTTGCACCATTCGTCACTAGAATAGGTTTACTGAATGCCAATCTAATGTGTATGAGATGCCGCTAACAAGTGGAAAAGTAAACATAGGACAAACTGGGCAATGCTTCAATGATCAAGCAAGACAGCATGCTTTAAATGTTAAGAAGGGCTATAGTAGTCTCATGGCCGGGCACCGTAAAGAATGTAAGTGTAGTCCTAGGTTTCATAAAACACGGTTTTTGAAAAAAAAGCAAGCAGAAAAATGAGAGATTTTAGAACTCTTTATCAGGAAGGCCAAGGATCAATGCATCAGTACACCTTCACTTATCTTTTCCGAAAAAGAGTATTCTTTTCTCGGTTAAAATTATTTTGTCATGGTCACACATGTGTTGTTGCAGATGAGCCCTGGTCTTGTGCTCAGTATAAAAACGCTCGTAGCACCTTCAATAAAATTCAGTTGACAGCACTCTTTCCTATCCTTTTTGCGATAAGATTTTTATTACTGAAAAAAATTATTTTCTTACAATTTAGGTATAATGATGAGTTTTCATTGCATCACAACATGGAGCAAATTGCATCTCAATACGGACAAAAATCACAATTTTGTGAAATTCGTGATATTTTCTCGTATATTTCAGCAGCTTAAGTGGTCTAAAGATATTTTTTCCTCAAAATATACCTTCTGTGGAGTAAGTATTCACTGCTCAGATATTCATACAAAGTGCAATATTGCAATAAAAATGCAAACATAACATATTTTGGCTTTATTCTTGGAAGCGAATGTGGCAAAAAAATTGCACTATTATTATTGAGCTTCAAATACCTTACAGAAGCACATTTACTTAACAGGTAGACCGAATTTGCTTTAGAAAAAATAAGCGGTAGTTTTAAAACGAAATTTTCCACAAACAGCACACAGACGGCATTATGCCAGGAAGTTATAAGCCAGCCACATGAACAAAACGTTTTTTCTCGCTGAAATATTCTAGCAGTTCACTGTTTTCAACGCAGTAAGTCAGCACTTTTTTTTCAAATACAATTCAGATGGTCGCCAAAGTGGCTGGGACGTTTGGCATGGAATGGTGCAACTATATTTAAGCAAAATAACTTACTAAAATAACAATGTTTGTTCATCTACCATGACCACACTAGAAAAAGTTGTTCAGGCATTGTGACACTAAAATTTTCAGCGTCGTACTGCCTGAACAACTTCTTTGATAAACTCCAAACTCACGCCGAGAAAAAGCCGCTCAATCACGGTGGATGTTAAAGGCCTTGCGGCCGTAGACAATGTTGAAAATAAAAAAAAATAAACTCATCAGTGCTGTCACTCCTTCTTCGTCATTACTGACACGGAAGATTTTTCGGTTATCCATGTGGAGGTTCAGGAAGTAGGCTTGCTCTAGGCTGGGGCCGGGGGATAGACTACGCAGGACGTCAGCGGCACCCTCTCATCCTGTAATAAGAGCAAATATGACTTCTCATAAAAGGATGTTCGTGCTGTTCTAGCAGCACCATATATAAAGAATGTGTAGTGTGTATCCTTCGAAATGGCGTGTAATTGACAGTACACTGAACTCGAAGCATACAACCCATACATTCCAATAATTTTGTATGATAAAGATAAGAGTTTTTCACCATACAGCAAATTCCCGAAATGAGGTGAAGTGTAAGACTACAGCTCAAAAATGGCACTTACGAAAGCCTGAACTCACCTAAGAATCAAATTCCTTCTAGGGTAGTGAGCCAGTGTGAAAAACAATTCCTAAAGTACAACGTTCAGAACATGTAACATTAATCAAAATGCACAAGAAACTTACCTCTTCATGTACAAACAGTGAAGACATCTCTGCTTTCTCTTTTACATGAGAACAAATGATCTTGGGCGTGGCACTAGCGAAGAGGTCTGCAAAAA
Source organism: Rhipicephalus annulatus (assembly GCA_013436015.1). Lineage (NCBI taxonomy): Eukaryota > Metazoa > Arthropoda > Arachnida > Ixodida > Ixodidae > Rhipicephalus > Rhipicephalus annulatus. The sequence continues at coordinate 237,074 of WOVY01001681.1, read as the reverse complement.
AATTTTAAAAGATTTACTGACTTTAATCACGCCTCTAACAATCTGAGGAATTGTTACAAGTCACCAATTAGTGCAATTCTGACTGCCTCTATAAGGGCAACAAAAATGAACAATTTTCTCGTTCTTTCTACCCTCACAAGACGCTCCGTCAATGGAATCTAATCCAAATTTGACGCTGTGCTTCCTATTTGCCTGCTTTCTAGACGTAGGGCTGCGAACATGTGTTTTGTGCACCTAATCTAGCACAGAAATTCGTCATCTATAATTCAATCATCCTAATTCATTGTAATTTGATAAAAGATGTGATAGCTCGTCCAGTTTTTAAAGAGTTGCGGGCCTGCAATAGGCACTGCCTTGCACGTATGAAAGTACTTCTTTTTTAAAAAAAAATTCAAAGCTTGCTTTCAGAAAAAGCGTCTGGCATATTTCGACAACCAAGCCCATCCTCTGATGGCAATCAGGGGCACGCTATTAGCGATTATTGACTACGGGATTTACAAACGTAACCCGTGCCTAAATACTCAGTTGAACACAATCACGCAAGTAAGAGCGCTCGAACGACACCAACGCGCGCGGACGCCGACTACGTTGCAGCAGCCATGGCTTATGCTAGAGCTACCGCACATAGCTCCAACAGTCACGTATATATACTCTCTCGATTCTGTTTTAACGCCGAAGATTATCGCAGATGAAAGCGAAGCACGAAAACAGCAAACAGAAACGAGGGAAAACAACGCACGGCGATGGCCACAACAACGCGCCTTTGGAAGTCTGCTAGATCTTTCCCTGTTGCTGGTGGCACTTGTCCTAAATAGCTTAAAAGACCGAGGCGCACGTGCTGGGAGCATCGCGGCATATCAGCACCTCCAACTATACCGTCTTTAAGCAAAAAAAAGCCATTTCGTACAGTGCGCCTCTGTACATAATTTTTGCTTTTTTTCTTTTTTTGTGCTTACACCTACAGAAGCACGTTGCACATTTGAGTATTAATAGAAATGTTATTACGATGTAGCCCAAAGCACATCTTAAAACAATATCAATCACTTTGTGCAGTGTAGGGACAATGTGCGATCAGCAACTAATCCCGCCCTTGTTAAGTGATCACATCACTCACTGTATGAGTGATGCAGGCACTTACACAACATCGCGCATAGCAGTGTGAACTTGTTAAGTCACACGTTTAATCGGGCATCTGCAACAGGCCCGCGAACGCATGCTGTTGTAAATGGCTGGCAGCCTACTTCGGCAGAGCTGCTGCAGGCGCCCAGCTAGCGCTGTATGATTACTATTTACGAAAACAGTACACTCACCGTTAACAGGCCCACGTTGTCCGTGTCCGCCACTCCATGAATATTCCTTAATCCGAGCGTCACTTCGAACACGGTGTCATGCGTGACCACCATTGAATATGCGCCTGTTCGCTAAAACACACACAGCGACCAAGACCCCAGACCAACGCAACGCATTTGAAAGACGATGAGACAGAGAGAGCGACGTTGAGAGAGAGAAAGAGGAGGCACTGGCGGCGGCGCCGCAGCTGTCGACGCAGGTGTTTGGTGACGCAACTATTCGCTTATCTACGCCGCCGTTGTGGGAGCAAAGCTGGCCGGGAGGAGCGGGGGGGGGAGGAGCGGGAAATTCGCCAGGACGGCGCCGAAAGGCAAACGCTATGGCGCATACGGCGGACGGCCGTTCGTCGCGGAATGACTCCTTGTAAATGGCAACTCTCCTTCCAGCCAGTCGCACAGCGACGCAGGTTATTTACCAGCCTCGGGTTCTTTGAGTATTTTGACGGAATGCGATTGCAGTGGGCGAAAAATAGTGAAGCAAACCTTGCGGAAAACAAAGTGCACCATGGATTGGCCAGAAACAATAATTATTTCGTCCTCGGTGGCATTAGCGGGAGAGCATCGCTACACCTTTTTCCAGAGGAATTTCTTTTTGCATTGTCTGTGTCTGGCACTTCCGCGTATGGTGCCGCAAACACTGAATGCGTAGTCGAAGCTGGAACAAATTAATCCACAGTCGCGGATGTTTAGAAGGCTTGTCACGCACCACGAAACGTGCCGTGGTTGTTATAACAAACTTTTTGCTGACCACATGATCAGCACATAATTCCATATGGTTACCCAATGAGGTAGCTAAGCACCTGTAGCAAAGGCAGGGCACGTTCTTGTTAAACGTTGTTAATTTAAACGATGGTTGTGCATAAGTGCAGTGACAGCTTTCCGTGGGAATTGGTCATAACCCACGTTTTCGAGCGTAGAAGCACCTCAGCGGACCTAATCAGCTACCACAGCAAGTTCGTAAGCAACGATCAGGTACGAAAATGTGCAGCTGTTTTCCATGTACTTAATAGTACATGTACAGTGCGTTGACAACCGTCATTCCTTAAGCCACCTCCCATATAGACTCCCAGACTGAACAGGTTTGGGACCTTAAACAATAAGAAGCAGTGCCTCCCCCCCTCGCACACACACACACACGAAATTCGAGGGCGCACGGGCTGACACACACGCATACTTATTCACAGGCGCACACACATACACGTATACACACATACGGCCACACACACACACGACCGTAAACGCACGCATGCATGGGCGTACACATGTGCACAGGCACGCTTAACACAAGCACGGACTCGCACATACACGCGCACGCACACATGCACGGGTGTACACACAATCGCGCTTACACGCACACACACCCATACTCGGGCGAGCATTATTTGTGTGTATATAATCCATAGCAAACATGCAGCTTATAACCAACGCTAAGGAAAGCTTTCGTAACATGGATTGCAGTTAATTGCCATTATAGATGAAACGCGATTTGCTTCTGCTGACATTCTGCTGTATTCGGAGAGCACCTTCACACATTGTAAGTCAATTAGGCCGTCATTTAACGCAAGGTCCACATATTCGTGCAGTAGCTGCGCTGCTCGGCCGCCAATCCGGAGGTCGCGGGTTCGATGCCGGCCGTGGCAGTCGAATTAAGGCGGAGGCGAAAAGGTAGAAGCCTTTGCACTGTGCGATATGAGCGCTCATTAAAGAACACCAAATGGTGAAAATCTCTGCAGCTTTCCACTACGACGACCCTCATAATCATATCGAGGTTTTTGAGACGTAAAATCCCAAATATTATAATTATGTGTTCTTCTTATGCTGCATATTCCATCTGATGAATCGGCACCTACACCCTTCTCAGGCACAAAAGCACCCTTGGAGCCTATTTTAGGGTGCTATTGAGGCAAGCACCCAAACAAAGGGGTGCTTTTTTTTCAATCGACCATTTATGGGTGTTAAAGGGTGTTGCAAAGGGTGCTTTCTCGTAAAAGCACCCTTTTTACAAATTTTTACTATATATATATATATATATATATATATATATATATATATATATATATATATATATATATTGCGTGTGAAGTGTTCAAGTTCATATCGGGTAGTGAGTGCTTCACTAGAACACAGCGGCAGCTGTTATTTGTCCCTGTTGTTTGCACGCCCCTCCCCTCTTCTTTGGCAATATAAGAAAACTTCGCATCGCTCGTTTTGTCCTCGCTAGCAATGTGAGAAGTCAGAACAATCTAGAAAAAGAAAGGGTGGTTGAGTGTGCCTATCTAATCGCATGTCGATGATTCTGTAGGTACTTGTCACTGAACGAAGCATGAAGAGGCTGAAATGTGGTGTTGACGGTTCTAAATATAATTTTCTTCGCCTGAACACGGCACTACTCTTTTAGCGTGGGCAGCAGATATGCAATTTTATTGTTCCAGGAATAAAAGAAATTGGTCGACTCTACCGTTACAGAGAGTAAAAACGCCGTCTTCCTATCCTTGTTAGTAGTCAAGCTGTATAGCCTTTGGACGTTGTAATTAGGCTTCTCAATAATGTTACTTAACTATTGCACGTTGTGTATGCAGCGCCACGCATGTGTACTCTGTACCTATCAAACGTCAATACGTATGTTCACTTAGGATGACCGATCTGTTTGTTTCCGTAGCTTTGGTGAGCCGCCCCCGTCACCATTAAAATAACTTTTAACTAATTATGCAGGTCAGTCATTCAGCAAACAAACTTTATCCAGGTGATTAATTCGCCCTTCTTATGCGCCTTGTCCTGTGCTCTTCTTAAGGCTCGCAGTAGAGAAAGTGATTTCGCGTGCGAGCGTTAAGAGTCGGCCATCAGCGTCGGACCTTGATAGCGGTATTGTCTCAAGCCTGTCGCTTTTAAGAGCTGCTCGAGCAGCATTGTCGGCGTGTTCATTGTCTATCACGCCGCAGTGACTCGGCAGCCACTAATGTGTGTTGTGGTGTCCTTTCTCAAATGCAGTATACAGGAAATATCTAATCTCGAAGACCAGCTGCTGTTCCTATGGTCCGTGCCGCAGAACTGATTGCAAAGATCGCGGAGCCGCGTAATCAAAACCACCACAGCCCGAACAGTTTACGTCTACAGACACCTACGGGACAACGCCTAAATGATGCCACTCTGCTTTGCCGTTTATGGCTAAGAGTTACCTTGACGAAGTCATTCTGTATTCTTATTGAAATGGTTGCCAACCTTTTTTGTGATGACATTTGATAGCGATGAGATACTACAGTACATCTTCTGTGACTGTCCTCGCTACAAAGCGCAGAGAAAATCACTAGCAGCCGCTCTAGCTTGCATAGATCGCATCGCAAACCGATCATGGTGGAAACCATTCTGGAATGTCGTTCTGGGACATCATCGCGTGTAAGGGTGAACAAGGCGGTGCTCGACTTCTCGAAGTCATCAGACTTGCACCGGCGATTATAGAGTGCTGCGGTTATAAAGACTGTGAGGGGTGTGAAATTGTGTGAGGGTGCTCTCTTTCTTCGTCTCTAAAGCTCCGTCATCCCTTTCCCCGGTGTGTAGGGTAGAATACCGGTTCTCCTATAGACTGGTTAACAATCCTGCCTTTTTGTTCTCTCCTGTTTCTTCCTTCCTTTTTATGTCTCCGTTCGCTTTAGCGCTTCATCATTGTGAACGCCCTTTTTATTACTATCTTATGTGTCTATATAATAAATTTCACATATAACTCTTAACGCTTCTTTATTAGAATGTGTGGTCCTTTCTTGGGGTTTTTTTTTTTTGAATCTATGGACAACCACACTGTGGAGTTGGAGAGTCAGGGGCGTTCCGCGAAGAACGTAATTTCGCTGGGTTCTAACAGCACAATGAAACGATTTGGCAGTGTACCGCCAGCGTTCCATACGACAGCTTCTAGATAAACAAAGAAATTAATCTTTTGTCACTCGAAGCAACTTCGTAGTATCCTCAATGTCATTGAACAGCATCTATCGGTTGAAGTCGTTTTGCGTACTAAGATTCTTGTTGGCCCTATCGCCCTTTTGCCAACAAGAACAAGATAAATACTCCTGATTTTCTTTTTTCATAATAATCCAGCTCACGAAGAATGCAATCGCGCACATACCAATGACACAAACACATGCGCTGTCCAGCGCTTGTGTTAAGGAGAGCGTACAGCTGGTATGCTCACAAACACGACAGTCCGTCGTGGTGGTCTAGTGTGCAAGGTACTCGGCTGCTGACCCGCAGGTCGCGGGATTGAATCCCGGCTGCGGCGGCTGCATTTCCTATGGAGGCGGAAATGTTGTAGGCCCGTGTGCTCAGATTTGGGTGCACGTTAATGACCCCAGCTGGTCGAAATTTCCGGAGCCCTCCACTACGGTGTCTCTCATAATCATATGGTGGTTTTGGGACGTTAAACCCCACATATCAATCAATCAGTGCTTTTAAAGGCAACAGCGAGGAACCCTTCGATGCGTCCAACCGTTGGGCTTTCTTTTCCTCGCATTCATTTCTATCGCTAGTTATAGTGAGGACAACAAAAGCAGTATAAATTTATACTGATGTCATAAAAGCGAAATTGTCGAGAATGGTCAAATAGGTGATTTTAAAAACGACCGTCCTATATTGACTGAAGTCAAATAACTTGGAAAGTTCTGTTGACTGTTTCTGCTACAAAACTGTTTATATTATACCGGTGTCACACGGTCACTTTTGATCGTGATTGGCACTGATTCGAATGTACTTTCTCGATCATTATTGGCCCATTTATGCAATCTACACAAGCGAGCCAATCACTGATAAGGAATTTTATCTTTATCACGCCTAATCGTGATTAGCAATGCTCCGTGGGACACCGGTATTGAATTCGGATATCCAGATGTAGTATTAAAGGCAAGGCAGGCGTTAGAGTAGGAAATTGAGCTTGCTGGTTTCCAGGCCAGGCCCATTTTCAAAGGGTACTCTCACAGCACTCACCCTACCACTCGGCGCCTGGGCTTTGCTGCATAATACTCTGATGTGACGGTTGAGTAACATGATCCCCTTTGCACCGGATGATTCGATACAACCGGCACACTGCATAGCTGCAGGGTCGTCGAGGTTCCCACAGCAAGTCTCGCAGCCGCACTCGTATTACAGAGCTCCAGACAGCGGCGCAATGCATTTGAAGTAATGCTATGCGCCTTTACAAGAGACCACGCGTAAGCAGAAGTCACTTCATTCGACTGCGTAGTATGTAGTGCATTATGAGAGGGATCGCATAAACGCCTAAGAACTGCCAGCCTAGCGCTGTTTTCCCGCGTGATAATATATCTGCCTTCCTGCCACCTATGCGGCCAGGCCAACTTGAAATCAATCAATCAAAAATCTTTTATTTTCACCATTTCATACAAAGGTGAAAAGGGAGAACTGGAGAAAAAGCCGATAGTTCTTCGGCTTGACAAATCTCCGGTCCCCCAGGCAGACAGTGGTGAAGTTTGTTTCAAAACAATAGAAGAAAGCATGTTACAAAGTATAAAGCATTAAAGCAATAATAACATTTCAACTGAATATAAAATAAACATTGCGATGAAGGAAGAGAAATGTATAAATTAAAAACAACATACAGCAACTACAAAGTACAACCGAGAAACACTTTTTTATAACATAAAAAAGTACTATAACAGCAGCATGCTATAAACAACCGGTGGGATTTTTTTTCTGACGAATATTCTGACGAAGGCTGCTTTATCAAGTGAGTACGAGTAGGTTTATTTAGCGCGGTACCTTCATAACGTTTATCCTTTTCGCATTCTTTCGTCTTTTTTTTTTTCGCAGGCTGGTTTTGGCTGCGGCTTGTCTTGGTTGCTTTTTTTATATATAGGTATGTTTCGTGTCAGCTCCTTCTTAGTACAACGTGAATGTTTTCTAAAAGATGGAGAAAGGCGAGCTGGTCTTTCTAGACTGTTTAACATCCCTGCCTTTCCTTTCCCTCCTGTTCTTTTCTCTCTTGAATGTTTTCTAAGAATACGTATCCGACCTGTTTCTCCCCCGCATTAGTCACAGGTCGCCTACGTCACCGCGCACCCGTGCACAGACGATTTTAACGTGTTAGGAACATTCGCCATTGTCAGAGGAACGTTCGATATTTGGATTACGTCGAAGATTTTGAAGCTGTTTGCTGAGCTAATTGGAATGCCGAACCTTCATGCGTTTCCAGCGCAAGTGAGCTATAAGCTCTCAAATAGCTGGAAGCGGTGCTTTCTTTTCGTGTCTGCATGGACTTTTTGTCGCTACTCGAAATTTCGCTTAAGAGCTGGAAATGAACAAAGTACATCAAAATGTCTGACTGAGCCTTGATATAGCCTTGACGCAATGAGCCTTGGCGCAAGGCATGCGCGTTCACTTACTTCTATTTTTAAATAAATCTGTTGTGCACTTCAGATCTATCACAGTGTCTAAATATTTGTGCCACTAGGCATAACAGTTTAAGAGAACTTTTTGTGTAACGTGTTCAATCGTACGGAATGAAATAGTAATTACAGGGTAAATGAGATGGAAGAGGAACAAGAGAAAGGAAAAGCAAGAAGGTCAACCATCAGACGAGTGTCCGGTTTGCTATTGTGTACGCTGGGAGATAGAAAGAAGGGAATATAAAAAAATACAGCATATTCATGGAGTGAATGATGATGAGTGCTGCGAAGCGTCCGTGCGTTCGTTCGTTCGTGCGTCCATCCATGCTTCCGTCCGTACGTCCACCCGTCCTTCTGTCTATCAGTCTGTCTGTCCGTCTGCCTGTGCGTCCGTCCATATGTCTGTCTGTCCGTGCGTGCGTCCACCCGTCCGTGTGTCTATACGCCCGTGCATGCGTCCATGCATCCGATCGCGTTCGACAATGCAGATGGCGCGTGGGTAACACCAAAGAGACGCGAGACAATGAAGCCGAGCGCAAGCGTCTTCAACACGCCCGCCGCTCTGCATGCTTCGTGCATGCCCCACTAACCATCCAACACGTACGGTGATGATCGAGAGACTGACAGAGGCACTCGTTGAAGAGGAGTCCGGCAAAGCGCGCGCAGGAGCCAATCGGAGAGTAGTGGCACTTCGGAGAGCAGCGGCAGAGTAACGCTTTCAAGTAAATGAGACGAGAATGTACGCTTTTCTTTCTCGTCTCTCCTTTCGGTTACGCGTGACGCGTGACATTGTTATCCAATGAGGAGCTTCGCCACTAAAATACAGGTGAGCCCAATTTAGACTGCTGCGTTCGATAGCAGTGGATGCAAGACTTCACGCGTATCACATTCCATCGTAAGCATTGTAAATCTTTGGGTTATTGTGCCTACTAAAGGCTTGCAAGCACTGGACGTAGGCCACCCCGTACCAATTGTACGGCGTCATCGTGTGGTGAATTCGGCCGCCCAATGAACACTCGGAAGTGTATCTAGCCCTGATTTAAAAACAATCACGATTGATTTGCCTTCTTCTGGCGATTTGCCAGTCGGGAAGGGTTCGCTCTTGCCGAGGTGCACTGTGAATCCGCATGTGGCTCCGACTTCGGCAATGGAAGCCAAGCTGCGTCAGTTGTGACCAGCGTTGCGGTAAAGCGTTACATGTAGTGCCGTTACCGGTAATGCGTTACTTTTTTTCGGTAACGTGTGGTGTCACATTACTCGTTACTCTTTCATCTTGTAGGTGTCGTTGTCTCAGAGCTCGCCCCGATGACGTACTTCATCGTGTAGCGTAGCTTAGCGTGTACAACTTAATCGAGTCTTTTGGGCTTAGGTCTGGTTTACGGTAGACGCTTCCCTGCGCTGTGTGGTCGATTTGGAGAATCATGCGGAAATGCTCTTCTTCTTAATCTGGCTGTAACCCAGAAAGCAGCACTTGCAGCACCAAATGATGGGCTCGTGATCTCCTACTTGATATCACATTGTGCATGATGGTGAAATAGCACACCCGACTTTGTATTCAAAGTGCATCCCGATCTTATTCTCGCTCTGATTGTGCTCAAGCGTGTGGAAAGAAAAACTGATTAGAAACTTACAATGATACAACATAATAAGTCTAATACTACAGTGCGCATCTGGATGAATCGATGACTACCTATCAGGAACGTGACATCCGATCGGCATCGGCGTCAGATTTGCCTTTATGGTATCTTCCTTTAGGATGTTTTTTTTTTTTTAACATTCGGGTTTCAGTGTACTTTAATACAACCGCAGAAGAACCGGTCTCAAATATTTCTTTCTTGTGACTGTCAGGGTGTGCGCCGAGAACGCCGATATGTGTGGGCGCGTAGTCCTTGTTACCTTTTCCTCCTTGCTTTTAGGGGCAAAGCTCCTAAAAGCACGGACGGACGGATGGATGGAGGGACCGACCGACCGACCGGCAGGCAGGCAGGCACGGACGGACGGACGGATGGACGCCCCACTCATTATCATTCACTCAGAGGATATGTTGCGATTTTTTTCTTTACCTCGCTTTCAATGTCTGCCCTCAGGCTCCCCTTGCTTGTGCAGTGAAGCAGGCTGGGCATGATATAGTTAACCCCCCCTGTTTTGCTGTGCCCCTTTATTTTTTTCTGTCTCACCCTGAAAGGATTTGTCAATGAGAAAATACCGTGGTCGCACTGCCGGTGCTATAATAAGTTCTTGTTACAAGGTTCTCAGCTTCGGCCGTAAAGCGTGACATTATCAGTCTTGCTTTAAGCGGAACAAAAAAAAAAGGACTACATTAATTGCAACGTGCGCAAAATATGCCCATGACATTGGCTACATATGTCGTTGCTCCTTTAGGGCAGCCCTCTTTTTTTTTTGTCGCCCGGACAATGTCAGGCAAATTCCGCGCTTTGACTTATGAGCGATGGTTATCTATGCAGTCAATCAATGATTGATGTTAAGGAAATCGTTAATGTCTAGCTACTTCACTGGCACAGCGTGATTCAGGAACGGCGCAGAGATGTCTACGAAGCGCTTTCTTTATGCACCCGACCTTCTTCTTGTACTCTCCGTCAAGGCTCAGTATAATGTCCTCGTGGAAAACGTAAGTAGAAATCGATTATGGAAACGAAAGGCATGCGGTGTGCTCGAGTCAGCAGCCGCGGCAGCGGCGAGAAAGGAGACGCCGTGGTTCCGATACTGCGCAATATACTGCATAGCGCCCAAGGCGGAACAAACAAGCAAAGCGGGCAGCGTGCCTGCGGTTGACCGAGAACAGGAGCCGCTTCGCGACGACGCCAGCCAGTGCGACGCTGTGAGAGGGGTCCTTTGGTCGCTTGACGGATGGTCTTCGGGCCCCATTATGGCCGCCGCCAGTAGCGGAGAATAAAGAAGGGCGGCATCGTGCGAAGCGCGTTAGGATATTATTCCGCGACGTGACTGATGAAGATGCATGCGCGAGTTGACCAGTGGCCGGCGCATGCGCCCACTTCGACGGCGGACACCTCTGCGCCGAGGCGTCGTACGGGAGACGCCCTTCGTCTCAGCCTCCCGCATTGTTGCCGAGCCCTTTGTTAGGAGCGGCGAATTCGAGCGACCTTTTATAAAAGAGCCACGCACACGGAGCCCGTCGTCGTTCGTGCGCTGGCCTCCGAGTACGAGCCGCGCCTTCTGTTGCGGAGGCGACTTGGGTCCTCTCTCCAATGTGTAGCCTGTCCATCAAAAGAGGGCGCCGAAGAACTCTTACTTTGTTTGAGGACGCTTCTGTGATCAGCGGGCCATTTATTAGACTCTTTTGTCTGGCGCACTTTCCTAGAGATTCATTCGGGCCCTTTGAGCCCGAGATCCCGTTTTTGCAGCGTTATCTTATTCTTATTCGTATATCTCTTACCGCCTGTTGTATCATCCCTTCGGTTTGCCCTTTTGCTTTTTCAGCCTTTTAGTTGGCTTGTGGTGCCTTTATTACGTTGTAATATCATCAATACCATTATTATTGATTTTATTCATTCCCAGTCAAGCTTTCGTTTTCTAATAGCATGACTGCTAAGCCATCAGCCACAAATCGCAATAAAACAAGCACACACTTCGCAAGTTTTATGTCAGAAAATTCGATGACTCGAACAGCAAGTTTCTATATCAAATAGCAGCCTCTTGAACTTTCAGCGAAGCTGCGGCTGTCGCGCGCGGCTCGTATTTTGCAACGGGAGGAACGACATGATGGAAAGTGTAACGTGCGCCGTGACCTTGAAACGTCCTCTCTCTCTCTTTCTCTCTCTCTCTCCTTGAACGTTGATTGATTTGTGGGGTTTAACCTCCCAAAACCACCATATGATTATGAGAGACGCCGTAGTGGAGGGCTCCGGAAATTTCGACCACCTGGGGTTCTTTAACGTGCACCCAAATCTGAGTTCCCTTGAACGTGTGACTTACTTTCAGCGTGATCGTAAGCAAGTGCGCGGGCATATGACTGAATCTCGCGGTGACCGTAGTAACTTAACTATACTCTAGGTGGCCAGTGGCCATAGACTGCGGGCTTTTCTTGTGCCCCGCCGCGGTGGTCTAGTGGCTAAGGTGCTCAGCTTCTGACTCGCAGGTCGCGGGATCGAATCCCGGCTGCGGCGGCTACATTTTCTATGGAGGTGAAAATGCTGCATGCTTGTGTGCTCACATTTCGGTGCACGTTTTTTTTTTGTATTTTCTCTCTCTCTCTTTCTTTTTATCATCTTTTATTCCCCTCATCCTTTTCCCAGCACAGGGTAGCCAGCTGGTCTAAGAATTGGCTAACCTCCCTGTCCTTCCGCTTAAACTTTCCTCCTCCTCCTTGGGTGCACGGTAAAGAACCCCAGGGGGTTCAAATTTCCGTAGCCTTCCTCTACTGCATTTCTCATAATCATATGGTGGTTTTGGGACGTTAAACCCCACATATCAAATCATCATAGACTGTGAGTTTATTTCGCGGTTATTTGGCTGTCTGGCATCGTTTGTTGAAAGGAAGGGGAGCGAAGTTCTAGCTGACTCATAATTATGTGTGCATTCTACGCCGCGTGCTGCGGCATCATGTTTGGCTCGCATGTTCTCCTCAGCCTCGACTACTGATCGGTGCGTTTTCCGACCATGCTGAAAACTTGCTGCAGGTCCCCTTAAACTCCGACGGTAGCCCTTGTAGTTGCTTATGCATATTTCTTAATGTATTATTCGCTTACGGAATTCAGACAGACACAGGTGGAATGGTAAATAAGACAGCATGGCATTTAACAAGGTGAGCTCCCTAGTCTGCTTTTCTGTACTTATGAAGGGCACCAAGTGTATGAAAGATTGAAAGAGGAAATGAGTTGATAGAGACGCAACAGGGTTAGCAAAATTTCCAATATCCCACTAAATGAGAGTCGCGTAAATCAGATATGAACGGGTCTCTATCCTGATTGTTGAAAGCCAGACAATTGTTGAAAGCCAGGTTTCGTTCAAGCGGCACCAATGTTTTGTGCTCCGGAGTTTCGTGCCTGCTATAACATTTGTGCAGTGCTAATTTGTATCATATTCAAAAGAAGCAACTGCCGAACGACCAGAAGTGCCCCGTAGTCAAGGACCTTATATGTGCCGGTGGTTTCGGGACGTTAAACACCAACAACTATTACTGATTGCTAGGTGGCTCATCAAACTCGAATATTGATCGCCAGCGTCGGCGTCAACACGAGTCGTGCAAAAACAAACCATGGTCACATGATGACGTCAGTACATGATGCTATCAGAATGTCTGCGATTGCCGCGGGGAGCAGGAGAAAAAGGAAAGAATGAAAGGAAGGGAGGTCAACCAGATGCGCGTTAGGTTTGCTACCCTGCTTTGAGAGTAAGAACTGACGGGATTTTCACAAGAAAAAGAAGAAAGCAAGATGAGGAAAGAAAGCATCGCCAGGGTACAAGTGCACCTGTCCGTTGCACACCGTGGTGGTTAACCTTGTTGATCTTTAAAGCAGTAGCAACATTTGTAACGTCATCATGACGTAACTATGACACGTAACATGACGTCACAAAATGATGTCATCGTATGGCATTTTTGCTTGGCCGAAGGTAGGATCGATCACGGAGGCCGAGCGAAACCACGTTAGGGGCAAAAAGCTTTCGCGGAGCCAAAGAGATCCAGAGCCTCAATACACGAACGCAGAAGTTCGTGTTTCGAAAGAGAAAAAAGACAGCTCTTTCGCTTTCGAATTGCCTTAGGTGAATGCGTAACGACCGTTCCGAGAGTGTTTACGTCTGATTCTGCGGGTTTTCTCCGTCGCCAAGGCTAATGGCCTGACGCGATCGCACTGCGCTCAAATCTAATCATTGCGGGAGCGGTGTCACACGCTTTCGTAGCGCGGCCAGTGCAACAACTGCGAGAGCTTTTCATCCGCGGATTTTATTTTCCGCCCGTTGGTTCCGAATCCTCGTTTGACGCGGCGCTCATTGTACGACGTAAACGGGCCGTAAGAAATCGGTCACCGTCTGCTGCAGTGAGATGAAAAGCCAACCTAAAAGTGAGGCATTAGCTCTCCGGCTAGAGAGGCTCTAAGCCCTGTATTTGAAACCCCTTTGAGCTTTTTAGGTTTGTAATCCGCGCTGCGCACTGGTCATTTTTTTGTACTTATCTGCATTTATTTTTCTTCTTTCGTGCTAGATTTGTTTCCGTTGTTGTAATTTTGCAGGCCCTACTTCTGTTTTTCTTCACTCATTAGTTGTTCGTGCTTTTTATTCTAACTCGACTCTGTCTTATGGTTTCTCAGACTGTTCTGTGTTAGAAAATGCTGCTTGTATTGCAGAATAACTTTTTCGCCGAGGCTTCTCTGTCGCCGTCGACTTTTTAATTGGTTGACCTCGTGGCTTTGATGAAAAGGATACTTAGGGCGCTGAATGTGCAGTATACAGAAACCCACGTGTGATCGTTCAATGTAAATTTTGGTCATTTTTATTGTGCCAGCCTTCAACAAGCACACACACAAAAATAATAAAGCTAACGTTTATCTTTTCGCTTAAGTAAATGTTGAGACTCAATTAAGACTGAAAAAAATGAAAGCTTGAGTCTAGTCTCACAGAATTTTTACGTTATACTTATTCGTAAGATGAAATTTCAGCTAATATTAGCAAATGTGAACCAAGAGACTTCTTGTTTTAGTTTTGTTTTATTTTCAAATTAACAAAATTGCTCATACAAAAATCTTACTGGTAAAGGTGGAAAGGTGAGCAAACACCGTATATGTATAATAAGCACATATTTCAGGAAAATATGGTGGACCAATGAGATTAAGAACTTTGCAGGTATAATGTGGCACAAGACCAGGTTGACGTGGCACAAGACCGGGTTGATTGGGGCAATATTGCAGAAGCCTGTCATGACTACGTCCTGCAATGGGCGTAGTCGGGCTGATGATGATGACGATGTTGATGTTAATGATGATGATTGGAAAATTAAGACAGCATCATTTTCAAAGCTAGCTTTCGTTCCTACTGTACTCTGACGTCACCCATGGATGGATGGATCCTATGAGCGTCCCCTTTATAACGGGGCGGTGACATGTGGGCCACCAGGCTCGCAGGAAAAAAAAAGGCAAGAAAACTTTCTTTTTATGTTGGCCTAATGCATTATCTGCGTCGAATAAATCGATCTTTTCATAACAAAGAAAAATATAAATTTATGTTCCATCTCTTGGGCTCTTCAGGCAGAATGGCCTCATCTTCACACTATTTCTGTCTTTTATTTCTACATTTCGGCCACCATTACTCTAACCGTCTTCCACTTGTTTCTATCGTGGACGTGTTCAGCTTTCCATGTTTGTCCCTGAAACCCAAAGCCTAGTGTAGGCTTGTACCCACACGTAAACCTGGGTGGATATCACCGCATTCAATCAGAATATGTTCAATCGTTCCCTTAACTCCTCCAAAGCATGTACATTGTTCCTCTTCTTTATTGAGTCTCACTTTATAACTACGCGTTCCGGGGCAACCGATCTCGCCTTGAACAGTAAAGCGCTTCTCCTTGAATTATCGTAAAACCTTTCCCACCTTATTTCGTTTTTGCCCTTTCGGTAGCTACTGAGAGCTGGCTTCTTTTCCATCGCTGTCATCCAATAAATCCTCTCCGCCTCTCTGACTTTTCGCATAATTCTCTTTGTCGCCATATCGCCCACGTTGCCAGCCGTATATTTACTGGTGAGCCCCCTAGTTCTTTTTCTCCGCTTTGTGTCCGCGCTCTTCCTATACATATACCTGAACACTTTCTCTGCTCATCTTCTCTCCTTCATTTCCTTAAGCCTCTCTTCAAATCTCATTTTGCTCTGAGCTTCCCTTAATTCAAAGCCTGTCCATCCCATATCCCCCTTTACAGCCTTATTCGTCGTCTTCCCGTGAGCGCCCAACGCGAGGTGTCCCACAGCCCCTTGATTTACATACATTTCTGATTGTACCTCTGACTTCATGCACACTACTGAGTCCCCAAGTGTAAGCACAGGAACCATTACGGCTTTCCACAGTCCTCGACGTACTTTGTACCCATTGTATCCCCATAACGCTATTTTCTTCATTATTGCAGCATTCCGTTTCCCTTTGTGCCGATGTTTTTTTTTAGTACTTCCATTTATCTATCTCCCTCACTTACCCATACTCCGAGGTACTTGTACTCGCTTGTCCTCGGTATTTCTTGGCCCTGTATTTAGACTGCCTGGTCTTTGGGATCATTGAATACCATCAATCCACATTTCGTTGCGCTAAATCCTCGTCCTGGAGATCCGCCTTCTTTTCTGCATATATCTACAAGCCGCTGTATATTGCCTTGAGTGTCCGCAAAGAGGACAATATCGTCTGCATAAAATAGACCTGGACGTTTCTGCTCAACCATCGCGCCAGCCTGTTCGTCTGTCAGATTAAACCCAATGTTGCTACCTTCTATCGACTTTTCTGTTCGCCGTCTCCGGAAACAATTTCTCGCTATGCCCTGAGACTCGGAACAGAAGTCTTGCATGGGGTTCATTTTGTATCCACCACTAAACGAGAGTACTTTTGGCGATTTACAGCATGAATAACAGCGGAGACAAAGGACATCCCTGTCTCAGCCCCTTGTTAATTTCAACGCGGTAAATGCTACTTATTCCTTCCCATTCTATGCAAACAGTATTTTCTCCTCGATATATATAGCTGTATACAGTCGTCACTAATGCCCACTTCCTTCAATATGTCCCTCAATATTTCCTGATGGATGTTGTCATACGTCCGTGTGATGTCCAGACCAGATAAGCTACGTATAAGTGTCTGTTTTCTTTTTAATATATTTCTATACGCTCAGTTAAAGCAAACAGCTTATCGTCTAACTGCCTGTCGATCCAAAACCCATTCTGAAGTTCTCCCAAAGTATCATTTTGCTCTGCCCACTTTTCTATCTTGAATTTTACTGGCTGCATTGCCAACCTGTAGAGCTCAGATGTAATTATTAGCGGTCTCTACGACATGGTATGAGCAGCGCCACCAGGCGGTAGTATGCGCACGTCTGCTTCGTCTGCAGTGCGCCACATCTGTGGCAACTGTCGTGCCAGGTGTTGGGGGGGGGGGGGCACAACGTTGGGATGTCATTAATTTTAAGGCGCAGGTTTTTCGCTGACAATCCGAAGTTGGTCAGCAACTGCGTGTTGCGTATGTACGACTCTGGAGTGGAGCGCCCAGCAACCAGAGTAAACCCCGCTTGGTTGGCGTCCAGCTCTCGCTTCGACCGCGGCGCACGAAGTCAACCCATGCTTGTCTCAGCGCCAGAGACAGTGCCATATCGGACGGGAATAGGTGGAACTTGCACCTATTATTTCTCGTTTCACTGGCGCAAGTATCACAGGGCAAGATATTGGCGCCATAACGACAAATTCGAAATCAAACGATTCGTTTGCCTTCTGATTAGCGCTTATCTTGTATTCGCGTGCTCGTAAACTATTCCGGACTCTGCTAGCTCGCTTCGCAGGTACGTTGGATGACAAGTGACCGCATGACCGCACGGCGCGAGCAGACGATCGAGAAGGCGAAGTGCAAGCTTGACGTCATCACAATTAGCCAGACTGATGCGTGAAGTCACCGGTATTAGCACTGTAGCCTGACGACAAGTTAATGTCGAGATCGGTAGGTGTGCCGCGATAAAATAGACTTTAATATGAAAATAAAATAACTTATCAGCATTTGCTGAGCGCCACACTTGCTCAGAGCAGTCTATGTGTACAGGAGATCTGTATAGCAGGGTAAACTCGTCTCCGAAAAAGGTGTCAGTACCCTCATCCTCTGCTACTGTTCCCGTTATAAAGCAGACCTACACTATCTGAAGGTAGTATAAATCATTTGCAACACGGCTTGAGCATGGAGCTGCGTGGCGTGGCCTGTCGCTAAACAGCGTTTGTGCGCTGCACAACACGGAAGCGCTGTTCCTGTTCTTAACAAACATTGTGAAGAAATTGAAAATTTTGTTGAAGCGCACTAAAAAAACGGACGGACAGAAGAGGCTGACAAGAACAGCGCTTGCTCTCACAACTGAAGGTTTATTAATCAGAAAGGTATTTAAAACGGATACATGGTCTTTTAGTGCGCTTTAACAAAATTTTGAATTATGAACGTAATCCAAATGGCCCAACTTGCCATCTTGCTGCGATATATTGTGAAGAAATCTTTTGCATGCTTGTGTGTGTGTGTGTGTGTGTGTGTGTGTGTGTGTGTGTGTGTGTGTGTGTGTGTGTGTGTGTGTGTGTGTGTGTGTGTGTGTGTGTGTGTGTGTGTGTGTGTGTGTGTGTGTGTGTGTGTGTGTGTGTGTGTGTGTGTGTGTGTGTGTGTGTGTGTGTGTGTGTGTGTGTGTGTGTGTGTGTGTGTGTGTGGTATGTATTATCACTGTGTATATCGTGGGCACCATCCGACACCTAGCTGGAGCAGCAAGACAACTATGAACCAGGCTAACATCTCTGGGCATTTCATTAGAGAAGGTTGTCTCTCTTTCTCTCCATTATACAGAAAGTTCTAATCAACAGAAAACTTTGCAAATACGCGTCTGTTTACCTAGGAGAGAAAGTGTGAAAAACGAAGAAAAATGAACGAGAGGTCTCGCTGTTCAAGGTTCGCTTGGATTTAAGTGTTGACAGAAACGGAAGAAAAGAAACAGTCCACTTGATTGACACATCGAATTCCTGACGCAAACTTAACAGTTAGTGCTGGCATGCTTCTGCACGGATAAGGTGGGTCTTATTCATTGCAAATCTCGCGGTGCTACAACTAGAGTAACGGCAATCTTAAGCTGCACATGTATATGCTGCATCGCCATGCATGTGCATTGGAGCACTGTTATCTGATCTGCTGTGCTATGTTTAACTAACGCATACATGCAGAGAGAGAAAGAGAGAAAAAAGCACAGGAAAGGCAGAGAGGCTAACAAGGTTGAACCTGGTTAGCTACCCTATGCGGGGGAACGAGGAAATGGGAGGAAACGAACAGAATTCTACGGCGTAGTGTGTATCAGCCGCTACATCTCACTATTTCGTTCTTTTGTCGCAAGAAACGTTTGAAATGCATTCGCTGACTGTAATATCACGTTATGTCGAACCTGCATTCTATGAAACCCTTTCACACACTCGCGCGCTAGCACAAAGCATTGGCCAGTCATTGTTCGGTATTTCGTTAACAGAAAAACGGTGTTGCAGATAGGTCGGGCTGTCTAAAACTGACATTGAGGGAGTCCAACTGTTCCGCGTAATCCTTGAACGACGATAGCACTAATAGTTACGCGCTAATAGTATAAAGCGGATGTTCATGACGATGCGCTGAAAGATTACTGTTTGGTAAGCTCGGTATCATGTATACTTTCAGGCCATTATATACTTACGCCAGTGGCGACCGCTCAACCGGCAGCAGTGTTTTCTCGATTGTAGTCGAGGCAGCCCATTCGGATCTGTCGCAGAGCGCCGCGCCTTTTAACGAATTCGCAATAAAGGTTTCCACTGGTGCGATGAACCCCCCTGCGGGCCTGAGCGCCGTTCATCACGTGATCCGCGAAGATAAAAAAAAAGCTGGGAAGGGAGGAAATTTCGCTTTTTCGAGACGTGAGGCCCGGGCTGGGCACAGCCGACGTCCGAAGGAGACTGAACGGCTTTCCAATTTAGAGCAACGGTCCCAGGAATCTGCAGTGCTCAGCGCGGCGAGGAAACATTCTCTTCTCTGCCGTATAACGGGCTCAAGAGTGCCATTACTTTCCTTTCTATCCGCACGCCTTCTTCGCTGTCGATTTTTTTTTTTCATGGGTAAATGTGTACCTAAACTACCCTGCGCTTTGCTATGGCTAAAAGTCGATGCGCAGAGTTCACCATGGCTTACTTTTATACGTCCGAATCTGCACTGTCTACTTGTCAAGAATATATATATATATATTTTTTCGGCCCTTCTTTTGCTATAGTGACTATGTCGATTGTGGTGAAGCGCTAAGAAATGTAGCCTCGGGCGTGGGCCACTAAATTGCGTGTCGCGACCCCAGAACTTTCGAGGCAAGAGAAATGGCGTCTTGTCGGACGCCCTGGTATGGCTGAAGAAGGCGTCGCGTCCTCTGGAACTTCAAACTTACTTTCGACATTTTTTTTTTCTAGTGAGTGATTTTTTTCTTGTTTTGTTTACGGACTGTCTTTTCAGGCGCTTAGATTGTTCTGTCTTCCTTCTTGTATGAAACGTTTTGGCTAGATCGTAGGGCGTGAAAAATAAGATGCGATAACTGTTGGGGGGCGCCAGCATACGGGAACGCGGCGGAGTGACGTGGCACGCGGCGGAAGTTCTCTCCCAAGTAAATAAAAAAAAAAACATGTCGCCGGGAGAAGTATGGAGTGTCGGACGGGCTGTAAGTGAGATTCCACAAGACCGATGGCCCGAATGTCAATTGAAAATTCGCTCTCTGCAGGAGTTTTCCTGGCCTGCGGCACTTTCGGTCCTGCACAGCCGATGTGAGATGTCCCTCTGCACAGGCACTAGGCGGCTACGCGAGATATTGAAAAAAGTAAATTACTAAATAACAAAATATTAACAGCGTTATACGGGAATCTTAGAAGCTTCTGCGGAGCTGTTTGTACTTAGTGTGATTTTCTTTCTTCTTTATCCCTGGTCGCCTTTATGCACGCTCCATAGCTCTTGGCTTACGTACACACTGCATGGTAGCGTACGAACTTTTCACATGATAGAAAAAAAAGACGCGATCGAAAATGAAAGCATGACATGAAATCCAACGAACAAAAAGGGACAATGATGCCCCGCCGCGGTGGTCTAGTGGCTAAGGCACTCGGCTGCTGACCCGCAAGGCGCGGGTTCGAATCCCGGCTGCGGCGGCTGCATTTCCGATGGAGGCGGAAATGTTGTAGGCCCGTGTGCTCAGATTTGGGTGCACGTTAAAGAACCCCAGGTGGTCTAAATTTCCGGAGCCCTCCACTACGGCGTCTCTCATAATCATAGAGTGGTTTTGGGACGTTAAACCCCACATATCAATCAAAAAGGGACAATGATAGTAATATAATTGCTACATAGTTTAACATCCCAAAACCACCACGACATAATTATGATAGGTGACGCAGTACATGACTCCGGATATTTCGAGCAGCTGCGGTTTTTAACGTGCACAAAATGTTTAATTGGATCAACGCGACGTGTCGCGGTGGTATACATTGGTCGTGAGAGGAAGAAACAAAAGAGATGTACTGCATAAATACGCTTTAAAAAGCGCATACAATCGATAAGAGTGTTCAACAGGATAATTTAGTCCATGATATTAAATGCAAAACATTTTTTTTTCGCATACTGCAAGCACTTTCGGCGTTAATCTACGTACCTGTCTTTCTATCTCACCGCTTACGTCTGGGTGCTCTCGTGATCAGCCCCTTAACTTGGCGTGAATACAATTACTAGAGGGGGGGGTGCATGGTTTGACGAATATGATGCGCTGGTCAACACATGAATTAAGTCGCCATCTCGTCGCGAACGTCGTCAACGACGGGTATGTGCCACAGGTGATTAACACTCCTATACCGTGGAATGACGAAAACATGCATGAACAATTTTAACGCGTGAGCGTTAACAAAAAGATCATGGCAAATCCACGGAGTGAATGATGATGAGCATAGGCAACGCTTCGAAGGGTTTTATCGGCAAACCGGGAATCATCCGCTGGCCGCGTCCGCCCGCCCGTTTGTCTGTCCCTCCGTCCTACCTTCGGTCTGTCTGTCTGCAGTGTCTGCCCGTCCGCCCGTCTGTCTTTCCGTCCGTCCTTCTGCCCGTCTGTCTTTCTGGCCGCCCATTTGTCTGTCTGTCTGTCTGTCTGTCTGTCTGTCTGTCTGTCTGTCTGTCTGTCTGTCTGTCTGTCTGTCTGTCTGTCTGTCTGTCTGTCTGTCTGTCTGTCTGTCTGTCTGTCTGTCTGAATGTATATCCGTACATTCATTCGTTTGTTCGTCTGTCTGACTGTCCGTCCGTTTGTCTGTGTGTCTGTCCATCTAGTGAACACTCCAAGTACTGCCATCTCGCATCTTTTCATCATATTATCATCATCAGCAGCCTGACAACGTCCACTACAGGGCAGAGGCCTCTCCCATGTTCCGCCAGTCAACTTGGTCCTGCAGTGTGCTTGCTGCTGCCAATTTATACCCGCAAACTTCTTAACCTCATCTGCCCACCTAACCTTCTGTCTCCCCCTAACCCGCTTGCCTTTTCTGGGAATCCAGTTAGTTGCCCTTAATGACCAGCGGTTATCCTGTCTACGCGCTACACCTGGCCCATGTCCATTTCCTCGTCTTGACTTCAACTATGATATCCTTAACCCCGGTTTGTTCCCTATTCCACTCTGCTCTTTTCTTGTCTCCTAATGTTACACCTACCATTTTCCTTTCCATTACTCGCTGCATCATCCTCAATTTAAGCCGCGTTCTCTTTGTAAGTCATCATATATTCATCATAGACAAGTACCGCCATCCAGCGCACAATCCAAGGACTAAAATGAGAGGTGGTTGCTGCATACAGGAGACGCAAGACCCACGTCTTAAGGAGTTTCGCCCCTAAAACCTGAGATCGGTAGCGTTGACCTGACGAAGGCAAACAGTAAATGTAAGGTTCCCAGCAGGAATTGAACCCAAGCATTGTGGGTGGCAAACAAGCGTTCTATACCGCAGAGCCACGCCAGGTCTCGGAACTACTCTTCAAATAAACCGTAATGTTCGTGAAATGTGAATTGTGGTTACAGTGCCTGGCTATGTAATTTTATAAACATTACATATTGACAGCCTGATATCCTATACAACCGTCACGTCGGGTTAACGTCAATAGTTAAGTGCCATGCGATGAAGTTTATTCCTGTAACAGTGTCCAGGGCTCCCATCCTGGTGAGCACCAGCGCTTCATATCAGCTCATGGCTTCTGGTGTTGCTAATACTCGCGTCTATGTTAACATCGTTACGGAAGTGCGAACAACTGGTTATATAAACATCTGCAACTCTTCAACGTATGTCTATGCGTGTAATGTTTATGCGTATAATTAGGGTCATTTCACGATGTGTCGCTGAATAAAGAAATTATAACATGCTTACCTTCATTTAGCGTGCTTCACATAACGTCGATACCCAAGTTACGTGAAATCTGCCGAATTTTTATTTATTTATTTATTTTCAGTAACGTCATTTCATCGCTGTACTGTGACTTAGCAGCAGTTTGTAAGGTATTCCCTTGAGAGCAGGTGCCGCCAAGAGCATATGAATATTTCATATCACATCCAAGTCGCTCTTTAGGAAAAAATATCATGCGAAAATGTTTCATGCTGGCTTATCGCTTGATCATGAATTTCGACATTGCTTTCGTAAGTATTACCCAAAGAACCTGCTTTATATGCGTCATTGACAAAGGCTCAGGGGAATCGGGTTTTCGCGGACTCTCCTAAAGAAACGCCTGGATTGCGCAGCGGAAACATCATGGAAACCGCTGAAATGCCAAGCCTTCTGTCAGAAATCTATCTCGGCGCTGTTGTCTTCCGGGAATGCTTTGCGCAAAAGCGTTAGACTAAAATTGAAACTGCGCTTGCGAAACACGGTAGCATCTTCGCTGAGACTGAAACCCTCTTTTTCGTGTAGTGAATAAATGTATGAATCCTTTAAAGTCTCTGCATTTACAATGACAAATGGGCGTAACAGATGTGCACTCTGTTTACGCGCCCAATCGCAAAGAACTTGGTGGTGTTCGGAAAGTGGTTCATATGTATGTCATATTTGGTTATTGGGGAAGCAAAAAAAGTAATAAAAATGGACAGGTTGAGTTTCAGCCAAAACGTTGAAAGCACAAACTGCTTTTGCTTGCGTAACCAACGTTTCAGTGGAACAAGCGATGTTGAAATGCGCGCATATATATATAATGTGGTGTTCCTGGCAGTTCTCTTGAAGTGGTGTACATTTCCCAAACTATTACACGTCGAGTAAGTGCGAATAGTACTCGCTTATATCTATCGAACTCTGGTTTTCTTCTTCTCGGCGTCAGTGTTCAAACGGCATGACAGTGATCTCATCATCGCCTATAGCTGTTAGCCTGAAAAAAAAAATAACAGAGAAGCTTTCTTATGGACCACAGAAGGTGTTTCGTCAGAAGGCTGCTGTTGAATAATGCGTGTTGCTTGGATAACTAGTACAAAATGCGCGCGTCGTACAAGTCGTGTATCGTAAAGATGTACGAGTGCAATTTTCCTGCGTTCTTTCTCGCGACGTTTCGCGCTGCAAACTAAATTAACATCTTTACCCCCAAAGGCTCACGTTGTCATGCTGAAGCATCAACTCTGAAGAAATGACTAAAACAAAATGGCTGCCGTCACACAAGGAACAGAGACAAGAAAAAAGAAAACAGCGTAAGGGTCGGAAACTTTCCACTGCAGGTCAGGTCAGCGTGTTGCCAACGAAGCACTCCGAGATGACTTGAGAACCCATCAAAGTTTCCTGTTTTCTTTCTTGCCTCTCCCGATAGAAAAAAAAGAGAAGCTTCTGGGCTCGACGAAGAGGCTTGGCCGCAAAATGAATTCCTCTCCAATTCCGTCGGAGCGTTCTGCGATCCGCGTGGAGAGATCTGGATCACCTCCGATAGACGCGCGCAACAAATCCCGGGGTCAGAGCGGCGGCTTTGTCCCGCTTTCAAGAAGAAGAAGAAGAAGAAGAAGAAGAAAAAAAGGGCGACATGGAAAAAAGGCAGTGAGTTGAACCTCAAAAGCCGGCAACAGCCTACATCGCTGTCGTTGGAGAGACAACGGATGAGGAAGATATCGAGATGCCTGGAGAACGGAAGAACAAAACCCAGGGAGCGAGTGTGTGAGGCGGCGCCCAACTGGCATAATACATTGCCTTCGAGAAGGGCTTTCAAAATGGTTGCAAAATGTTGCCGCAAAAGCGAGTCCCCGCGAAAGCAGGCTTGCCACACGGACAGAAGTTTCTGCCTTTGAAGTTTTCCTGTTTTAAGTTCCGGAAACGCTGTCCTCCGCGACTCGCATCTCTGTGCGGCTCAATTCTCTTCGACGAAGAGAAATTCAAGAAGGATTGAAGAAAAGGTTTTATTGTTTTCGAACCAACTAAAAAAAATGTTTCGCGTTCTGGAGCGTCTGCTTACTTTGTTCGTATACCCTATTGCGCGCTGGGAATCCGAGAACCGCCGCTTCTTTTTTATTTCTTTTTTCATGTTTATCGATGCGCGAACGATGTTGTATACACCTTCGAAACTTGCTTTCCTGTGCTTTTTCGCCGTGTCTGGTTCGAAGAGGTTTTCTTGAAACAGCTGAAGACTGTTCAAGCGGGGCTCCTTCGTATAAATTGGTGCCCGACGTGCATTCTTCGTGACAGCGCGATATGTGGAAAGCGAAATCACGCCGCACGACACGGAATTTGCAGAAAGTCGGGCAGTCAATATATTCCCGCCGTGCACGCGTTCCTTTGTAGTCCGCCGCGTTGAAATTTCGCTGACAGTCTCGGTAATGAAGCGCAAAAATTTTAATTTCCGTGTCCTTTGTAGTCCCTTCGTAAGTAACACGTAAAGCGAGTACACAAGTTAGAAACACCGAGTGTACAAGAAGACTGTATACAGGTAAATATATTCCTGGTTTCGGGTTTCCCTACTCTCTAAGGCCCTTGTTATACATTCCTGGCATTGCACAGTGAAATATTGAGTAGTATATACTTCTTTTCTCTCTTCTAACTGTGCACTCGAAAACAGCGCTTCTGCTGGGCTTGAAACGTCTTTGCTCGGAAATTCAGTAGATTCGTTGAAGTGTTCGAACTGAAAGAGTGATGTGAAAGTGTGTGTGTGTGTGTGTGTGTGTGTGTGTGTGTGTGTGTGTGTGTGTGTGTGTGTGTGTGTGTGTGTGTGTGTGTGTGTGTGTGTGTGTGTGTGTGTGTGTGTGTGTGTGTGCGTGCGTGCGTGTGTGTGTGTGTGTGTGTGTGTGTGTGTGTGTGTGTGTTTGTGTGTGTGAGAGAGAGAGAGATAAACTTTAAAGGTTTGTGTAGATCTGATTTCAAGCGAAATTATGTGTCAATGTACCAGAAATACTTCTCAGCCACTCTGTCAATTGTTTTCTGCAGCTTTCTGCTTCTTCCGACTACACGAGTTTTATGCGAGTACTCTATTCGTAAGGAAACACGTGAACACGGTTAGTAATCAGAGAAGGTCGCTCAAGAATCTGGTACTGCATAGTGATGACAAAAATTATTCAGGGCAGATCATGTTGAAATGCTGGTTTTACTAGGTTTTAAATGGCCATGAGCATGTGCACACACACACACACACACACGCACGTACATGCACGCACACAAATGTGCGCGCAATTTATTCGGAATTATTTCAAAGCTTTACGCGGAAGGCTGGGTTATTCTTGCGTTCTTTTTTCTTCATAGAAGGTGATAGGGTTATATTGAGTTAAATACGAACTTGCTCCTTCAGGGGAGTGCCCTTCCGAAGTTCGTGATATTTCTCGCGTTCAGCCTCCCGAAATCAAAGCAGAATAACAGAAAAGCAAACTGCCGTTCGGAGCCGTGCGCGCGGGAATCGCATCATGCTGTTACGCCCGATCATGCAAGAAGAAAAAAGAGAAGATTGGATAAACCGCGGGTTGGTTTTGAAGCATTCGTTATACGAACTGACTTTCTTTATGGCCGCCAGGGCGATGAATGCCTCTGTCCCGGCAGGCGTCATCGTTCGCTGTCGTTGGGCGCAGTCGTAAAGATGCGATGGCTTCCCTACTCTGGTTTACGACCCCTCGCACTTCAATATAGCGCTCCTCTGGGCGAGCACAGCAGTTTCCCTTACACTGTTGCAGTCGCTCGTTTTACGTTGACGCCGTGCTTTCTTCGCACCGGGGCGGCTCAGTTGTTCTTGTGGTGTGTTGGCCTCCGGTCGCGTTGCCACCCCGGTGGATTAGACCTCGCCGTAAACATCGCACTACAGCGTTTCCGTTGTCGGTGCTAGTGCTGTTTTACCGGCGGCGCTGCTGCCCGTAACGACAATCACCTGGGCAGTTTAAATAATAATGCCTCTCTCGCCGCACGACTACAAGTGGTAGACTTTTTTTCCCGAAGAACGTTAAACCCCGGAAGGATGGAGGAAGTTGACTCTAAGAGGCGCGTTTGCTTGTGTATGTATGCGGCACTTAGTGCGCTGTTGACGTTGCGTGTTCAACCAACACCTTCTGACTCTAATTACCTGATTTTTTGGAATGTGGGATTGTGTGTTGATGCTGGATGTCTGTTAAGAAGTACTAGGTGCTGGTTATATGTTTAGGTGGTGGTACAGCTGTTCGCTGTGAGGCAAACTTGTGATCGAAGTACACCACGAACATTAAAAACCTTTCTTGCTCATATTGACACAAGTTACTTCACCCCAGATGTTGGATATTAATCCCTAATATCGCTTAAAATCGTGTGCCATAATGTGGCGAATGCGACCATATACGGACAGATACGGCTAATAAAACTATGAAATGTCATATAAAAGTCAATGACCGTTTCGTTGGTCATTTGTTCCATTTTCAACATTGCTCTCCCTTTCTTGGTGCTGGAAATAAAAATAAATCACCGAGTATTTACGTTTGTTTTCTGTTCATAAGGTTTGGAGCTTGACCACGATTGTATACGATCGTTTGGATGCATGTCATTTAAAAAAAAAAGGTGGCCTATTAGATCATATGAGCGACTTAATCATATAAACTTGGTGACGTCTGTGCCACGTGGTCCGTGATATCCTATCTTGCAGCATTTTTGGAAAGGCGTGACACCATTTTGCCATCTTCACATCGGCCGATCGCCATCGCAACATTGTTTGAAGAAAACTTTGTTCTCACCGAGGTCCGCGGCCTAGCGTGGAAAAATTGAAGCAGGAACAGAGCGGAAGAGTTAATAGCGCACATCCATTTAAAATCCGTGCGATAGCACGCAATAAGTGTTGAACGCGTTGGTTTCAACTTTAAAAACGAAAAGAAAACTGAATGAAAAACGCAATAGCCGGATAAAAAAAAAACGAAATGCTCCGGAGCCAGGATGCGTTTATAGCGTCGTTTACGAGAGGCGCTTTGAGAGTTTTACGAGTTCTGGAGAATGTATCGCGCCCTTCTCCGCCGCGCTAACGTGCATAGCGGGAAAGCTCCAAAATGCGGAGCATGGGTTGAACTGAGAGTTGCAGCAGCGAAACTTTTGCTTGCTTTAGTTTTTTTTTCGCCCTTTAATGTTACGAGAAAGAAATGAAAGAAAGGGTTGCTTGTGCTGCAAGGCCGGACGGACGCACGCGACAATGAAAATGTTTTGTTTGCTCGGCGTTCCTGTGCATCCATCACGTTGAACTCTCTTGGCTGCGTGGTACGGCTTAAATAGAGTACACCTCCTCCTATGTGTTTTTTTTTCCTCTGTGCACTCGCCTTTATGTTTTTCTCATTCGTCTTCCTGGAAAAAAAAAGGCAAAAAGTGAAAGTTCGGATACGGTATTCGTACACAACAGCACGGATATCGTTAGCGTGTGGCCCGGATGTTTTTTTTTTTTCTGCAAGTGAGCGAGTGGCATTGTTTTCCTGCTCCAAGGCGTTTCTGGACCTCGAAGTGTGGCGCTCCCTGGCGTTTTCCTTTTCATCACCGCTATCCGTGGAGCAACCCCGCTTTTATCAACTTACCGTTCCCGCAGTCGACTTCTCGTCGCTCCTCGTGTCGGCGCGTTCATCATGCAACCCTGTTTCTCTCTCGAGTTTCGGAACTGAATTGCCGCCGTCTTTGTTTTTGCTTTTTCGTGCTATTGGTTCTCCCTTTCGACCGGTTCCTTCCTATTATTCTTATCTTAGCGCGAGAGACGGGCTCTAAACTGTACTTCAAGAGGAGCTGCTGGAAGAAGCAGCGCCAATTCAACTTCGGACGCAGGCTATAACTCAAGGAATGCGCGAGAGTGAAACGATAGGAAAAAAAAGAAAGTTCATCGAGGATACTGCGAACTTCTATTGAATGGTGTCAATAGGGAAAGCTGTTCTTTTTTCTTTAATTGTCAGAGCTCTTTGCCGTTTAATGTCATTACGAAAGAAATTGAAGAGTTCCGTACGCGCGCGCTTGGTCGAACACGCTGTGGGAAGCGCACTTTCAGAGTGCAGCTAAAATGAATTAATGACCTCTCTTTCGTCTTGAAAAGAAAAGGAAAAATGAAACATGTGCACTCGTTCTTTGAAGCCCGAACTAATGGCCTTCGTTCTGACATTTATTTTTTTTTCTTTTGATGTGTGTTGAACAAAAAACAATATAGAAAGAACGCCAGACGCACTGCGCCGAGAAAAATGGAATTGAGAAAACGGTCGTCGTTAGCGAAGTGGTGTTGCTTCGGTGTGTTATATTGACTAAGAAAACCCAAATGAAATCAATAGTGATTTTGCCAGTGCTACATATTCGCCCGTACAGTATAGTAATTACGCTTATAATGTGTGTTTTTGTGGCTGTTTTTACTCGAAGTATCAACTTGGCTGTCTTCCGATTCGCAAGAAGTAACCGCATTCACGTGGGGATAGCGAAATGTGGTCCGTTGATTGCTTCTCTGTAGCAATGCTGCTGGGAAATTAAGGGAACGTCACTAAGGAAATGGCTGTCTTGCAGAAACCGTCTTGTAAGAAAATGAGAAATACGTGCGGCTGCTGTTTTGAACGCGGCTGCCACTGTGTGTCAAGAACAGTTTCCCGTGTGTAGAAATTGGTTTAAGTTGAGGTGTTCACTCTGTGGACTCTTTAATGAAACTGGATCAGTGTCGACTGTCACGTTTTTTTCTTTTCTTTACCAGTCAGCTTCATACAGCAACTTTGTGGAGCGTGAACACTCATATAAATTGCACTGCTTATATGATGTGGCATTACTTTATCAGTCGTTAGTCATATGGTGGTTTTGGGACGTTAAACTCCACATATCGTCGTCATACTTTTTCAGTCGTTACACAAAAAGCGGCAAGATCAGTCCCAAAAATAAGTGTACTGGCGAAACCATTCTTTGAATATCATTTCACTGATCACAATATTTTCCTTTTAGTTCAGTTGACGAGAAACACTAAATTGTGTTTGCTCATTACGCTGATTTCACTAATTGGGTGAAGTCGTTGTTGCAATTGCCACGAGAAAGAAAGTCTGTAAGGTATAGGAGGAGGAAAAGAAAAACAAAAGGACGGGGTGGTTAGTTAGTTTTCAGACTGGCTCGCAACCTCTTGCTCAGGAAATGGGTCAGGGGAATAAAAGATAGATTTAAAAAAAACGAGAATGTGCTGAGGCTAAAAGAGGACGATGACGTGACTTTGAAGTTTACAGCACTTGCCTGTCACGGCATTACGAAATTCAGCCATACGTTAGCGTTTGTGGAAGAGAAATGTAGCTATTCAATAAAAAAGGTGTGCAGTGTGCTACGCAGTTATCAAAACCTAGAAAGTTGCTCATCGGAAACCGAAGGGGTCCTAACAAGCGGTAACTTAATTTTTATTCGTGATTCACGAGACAGGTTAAAGAACTGGCTAAAGGCATATCTGGAATTTCAGGTTTGCTGCTGCAAGATTATCTTATAATTTTCTTCAGAAGCCGTCTTTGTAAAGCAAACACCGAATATCTATAGACTAACCACAAGACCAAGGTTTATGCGCTATCGTCCAGAACGTCCCCCATCGCGTCTTTAGTACTTCTCCCAGATTGCTGTTGGACGTGTACGCCATGGAGTCGACGGCCAGACAACGCGAAGTGACTTCGGGACACGCCCACGCGTCTACCCGACGAACGCACTATGCCTCGTGCGTTATTCAAATGACGACGCCATTGCCCTTGGATAGCAGCAGCATTTTGAGGCTTGCTAAGGGACACTTTTTTGCTGCGTACTTTCACTCCGCGCGTCTGGACCAGTAGTTATTCGAAGTCCGCCACGCCACTCATTGCCTTGCGGTTGAGCGCAGCCGCGCGTGCCTTTGTGTGCCTATGTGCATCACAGCTGCGGCAACGCGGGCGGTGAGCCCACTCTGGGAAATTGGCTCACCCGAACGCGTTCCCACACGCTGTCCCAACCTCGCTCCCATCCGAGCCGAAAGAGACCTTCCCTTCTCTTATTAAAAAAAAAAGCGACAACAACAAACGAAAACCTTGCGTCCAGTGAACCGGTCGCACGCGTTCGCGTGCCTTCATGTTTTCTCGCGCTCCTTTGCATTTTTGTTTATACCTTTACCATTCCTGCACTGAACTAGCTGTGTGTCTTCCTCCGCATTGTAGAGTCGTTCAAGAATACATGAGGCTCTCGTGAGGAGTTCTGTCCTTTGCACCGCACCTTTAGAGTTTCGCATTCTCGTACCCTGATATTTTAGCCTGGCGTGTACGCATGTGGCATTCCCTTCAGTGTCGCAGCAATTCGTGCGTGTCTGTCCACCTGCATGACGACGCATGTGCGGGGAGTTTATACCTATAGCCCCAATGGGCCTACGCGTTGTGTTTTGTAGCCTTTGAACTTAGGGTTCTGTATCGTGAAATTAAAACTTTGCTCTCCGAAAAGGCTTGTGCTGCAAAGTTGATAGGAGGTGCACCTGTGTGAGCCTCGGGCCGCTGAAGTTACTTGAGCTCGCATCTGAAAAAAAAAAATCATCCTTGATCTGACCTTACTGAAGCACTGCCATCATAATCAACGGAGAGTGTGAAGGGACAAGGGTTAATCCCCTCTTTCCCCACCTCGGCAGAACTGCCGGACTTTAAATAAAGTCTATTCATTCATTCATTCGTTCATTAATTCATTCTTTCATATATTCATTCATTCATTTATATCTCTTTCATTGTTCGTGCATCACACCAGTAAGATGGTAAGTTGGGTCAGTTGGTTGGGATCCATCGTGAACTTGTTTACAGCGCAACACCAGAAACAGAACAGGGAAGGAGCGCCGTCTTTTCTTTCTCTTTTGTTCCTTCCTTGTCCTGTGTTTCTGGTGTTGCGGTGTAAACAAGTTCATGATGGATCCGTGAATCAGAGTCCTGGACAGTCCCCAGGTCATAACATACACCTATTCCGTGTTAGGAGACAGTCGCAAGTTCCACTGAGCTGCTCGTTACGATGGCTTGGCGCGTAGACTTCGCCCAGCCAGAAGTACGCGACCGTCCCTTATGATCACGTGACGACTGGCAGAGCAGCTGCAAAGCAGCCTCCGAGCAGAGCACGCGAAGGCAGCGTTTATAGATAAACGTTGCGTCGAGGATCCTTCCCGACGCCGATCACAGAGGGTGGTGTCACGTGATCACCCAAGAGGATGGCGAGCTTTGGGCTGGGCGGAATGTACGTGCCGCTACGTCGCTACAAGTGGCTCAGTATGTCGATAGGGCCTACCACTGTTTTCAAACATAGTACTTATCTATCTGCTGGCAGCAGGCGCTGCATAATACTAACAAACGGAGTCATAACAAATAGGAAGCCTACATGTGCGCGCGTCACTATTTTTTAGGGGGGTGACAAGTTCGATCATGGTCGCTCACAACAGCCTTAAACGGCCGCCATACTGCACGGGCCGCCATGTTGGTTCTCAGCGGTCGCTCATTTACATTGAAGGTAGCGTGGGTTTCAACGAGAGGGGGGGGGGGTTATATATATACGTTCAAAGACGATGATTACTGTGAGCCAGAACAGGGTATGATGATTGACTGTTGTCCATATGAGGATGAAAATATCAAGCTCTCAAATCTGGATGGTTGTTTTCTGAAGTTAGGTCGCCCTTTTTTATAACAGGAAAAATCATAGCATATCCACGGAGTGAGTGGTGATGAGTGGGACGAAGCGCCCGTCCGTCCGTCCGTCCGTCCGTCCGTCCGTGCTTCTGTCTGTTCACTCGTTCTTGCTTCTGTCCGTGCGTCCGCCCGCCCGCCCGTGCGTCCGTTCGTTAGTCCGTCCGTGCATCTGTGCGCCTGTCCGTGCGTCCGTCAGTCAGTAAGTTCGGCTGTTCGTATGGACAGCGTTTCCGTCTGCTAGGGCAAGTCGGGACGCGGAACAGTCTCCGGATGGCTTTGCATTGCGGCACGCAGCACCCTGGCATTTATACACTCCAAAGTTCATGTAGGTGCGCTTAGCGCTAGGATGGTGTCGTTGCGGAAGCTAGGTCTATGGTGTAGTCAAGCGCAGCTCACACCGCAGCTTGCACACCCACACCAACATGCAACTGGTGCAGTGTGGCGGAGCAAGAACTCTTGGCCGCGAGAACCAACATGGCGCTTGTTGCCGTGGAAACAGGGACGGGCAACATTGTGTTTTGGCGGGCGGCGGCGAGTTGTGGGTCAAAGGCTGACGCGACCCTTAAAAATGGAGACACGCGCATATTGAGGCCCCCTACTAACTAATAACCAACAACTTAGTTAGTAGCTTAGCATCCCTTTAGTCTACGTGTTTTCGTGACACTGCTAAATGACGGACGTGTTTTCGAGTAGCGCCTATATACGATAGCTATGGGCGCCATGTCGGTACACTGAACAAACATATTCGTGTCACGTGGTTTGTGGTGTGAATTGAACTCCTTTTTTTTACTTTTTATCGTGGTGGACTCTGCAATTATCTTTCTGTATTTGTTTATATTTCTTCCTTGTTACGCGTGGAAGGTTACTGTAAGTGATATGTCTTTCTTTCTTGCCATATTGCAGATCACTCATCCTTGGCACCTACCTTAGTCCAAGAGCTCATCACGGCCATCTACCTACGTTTATCCACGGGCCTAAACAATTATCCTGCCAAGGTATGAACTATGTTACTTTGTCGCTTTCCTCCTGCAGTGCCTTCAACCTGCATACATGCGAAATAAATGCGATTAGAACTATAATCGCACCGCCTTGTCACCGCTGTTCAGCCGCAACCGACGAAAATGCTGTGACCGTAAAGGGATAC
Organism: Rhipicephalus annulatus; assembly: GCA_013436015.1. Lineage (NCBI taxonomy): Eukaryota > Metazoa > Arthropoda > Arachnida > Ixodida > Ixodidae > Rhipicephalus > Rhipicephalus annulatus. The sequence continues at coordinate 203,417 of WOVY01001681.1, read as the reverse complement.
TTTACAAGAAGGGTTACATTTTGTTAAGGCTTCGTAAAGAATTTCAACCTGATAGACCATGATGCTATGGAAGTCGGCGTGTTTAATTTCATAGATATTCACATTTCATGGCGCAGAAACGTCGCTTGAATTCGTTGATCTAAAGTTTGGTTTATCAATAGCCGCTGTTTATAGCTGCTACGAGTTTTGTGTAATACACATCTTCACGATATCCGTGCAGCGCTGCTTCTGATACAAACAGCTATCAAAAGATGTCGTTAGTATAGTTGGTTCATTTTTAATCAAAATGTTTGTGACTTAACTCAAGGGAAGATCTTCCTGTCCTGAATTACTCGCCTTGGGTGACGCTGTAACAATTTTGGGCAAGGTCACATCCGGCGCTAGGGAATGGAAATTGCAAAATGTGCTTAATCGTACACTGTTTTGCGATAATCATTATTTTGACCGCATTCGCGACGCCTCTGTAATGCCTAGCTCAGGCGAATGTTTGGGAGCAGGAAAATGTGGCCGATCGATGGAAGCAAATATATACAGCACAAAGCGCTCTTTGTTCTTCATCATGGCTGGGCTTTAAAATCTTGTACAGAAGCTTTAACGTATATTTTATGTCTAGCTAATTGTTTTCGATAAGTCTTACTTTCTCATTATGCTGCAGAATGCATCGTTTTCCCTGCTATTTCTATGAATTAGAAGTCTTACATACTCCGTGTTATTTTCTCTACGAAACGCCTCTGCTTCGCAGCAAGGTACGTGTCACGGTTAAGACACCCTATATATACTCTCACAACTCCACCTGTTGACAGACGTTTTAGTTAACAGGTGGAGATCATTCAAGGAGTCCTGACTCCAACAGGTTCATGCGAACGAATGTAAACACGACGAACATACCCGGACGGTATAACGCCTCGCTACGTTGAAGAATGGGCGCAGAAACCGAAACGAGGCAGCGTCTGCTCGAGCTGCACCTCTTCATCCTCCTTGTCTCGTAGCATGTTTGACATTGGCCGGTACAGTTGTCAGTGGATCATACCTGATCCAGTGATTCTTAACTATGTTTGCCGCGTCGCAAGGGTGACGGTCGTCTTGGCGCTCAGTTACTTCTCAGCCGCAGCAAGGACTCGATTAGTTGCAAGTGTCGGGTAGGATGTATGTATTCACTGCTGATATTGTGCAGGGAGGTCAATTTTTCTGCCAGTTGGGTAATGACTCCTGTTCAGACCTAGCGGACCTTCCCGTAGTTAAGCTTGTACGTACCCGGACTACAGTGCAGTCTCGCAGGCTCTGGATGACTTAATTTAATTTCCGTTTCAGTTTGAGGTGCCACTTCCAGCCTGATAAATGGAGCGGCCTGGATGAGGTCTCAGGCTTCGCACTTATAGAACAGAAGCCCGATATCCTACATATATACTCTTCTTTCCAGCCCCCCGTTTTTTTTTTCAATTGAAATGGTTATCGTCGAGTTATACACACAAGCACAGATGCTGAAAAGCAATTATTTGTAGAACGGCGTAAACAAAGAAAGAAGACACATAGTAAAGCCAATTGCAGGGGAGGAGTTCAACGAGGTGACATTAGCGGAACTAGCGGGTGTAGTGAGGCACTTACCTCCTACAGCACCTGGACCAGATGGAGTAACTTCAGCAATGATAAAAGTACTATATGACATTTCCCCACATGAACTCTGTAATATGGTTAATTACTCTTTGAAAACTTCTTGGATACCGGCGGATTGGAAACTTTCCAAAATAATTCCGATACTTAAAAAACAGGCGCTTGGGTATACACTTGACAATGTGAGGCCAATTTCTCTTACATCTAATTTGGTTAAACTAACTGAAAGAGTTTTGAATGCACGTGTAATAAAATACATTGAGGAGAAATCAATATTGAACCCCAGTCAAATTGGCTTTAAATCGGGATGCTCCATATGGTGTGCGCACGCGGATTTGGAGAGTCGTATACAGTTGGCTAGGCGTAGAAGAGAGTATTGTGCATTAGTTACTCTGGATTTGGCCAAGGCGTATGACAAAGTGGAGCATAAAATACTAATAGAGCAGATGGAAAGGTCACACTTACCAAAATACATGACATCATGGGTAGCAGAGTTTTTTAAGGAGAGTTTTATTGCTTTCAAAGGGGTTGTTTTTCTAACAGATATCGACAATACCGTGGCGTACCACAAGGTGCAGTGCTCTCACCGGTGTTGTTTAACATCTTCCTCAGTTCTATTCCAACACATAGCTATATTCATTTATATGTTTATGCAGATGACATTGCTTTCTTTGCGACAAACAGTGATCTGCAATTACTTTATCAGACATTACAGAATTACCTAAACATGATAGAGGAATGGCTTCAAAAAATTGGAATGTCTCTAAATGTAAACAAAAGCGCGCTTCTAGCGTTCTCGTTCAGGGATCCTGTCAACATCTCCTTGATGTATGGCACAGAGCAGATTCCCCAGGTGGATTCACTTAAATACTTAGGCATCATATATAACAGCTCGTTAAATTGGAAAAGCCACATCGATCACATTGCGTCCAAAGCAACACGAGCCATGGGGTGGTTACGCAAGCTCAGCAACATAAAAAGGGGGTTGCGAAGAAATACATTGGTAATGGTCTATAAAATGTACATTCGTCCTATAATGGAATTCGGCTGTGTCTTATTTTCGGGCAGTGCGACATATAAAATGAGACCGCTAATACTATTAGAAAGGGAGGCTTTACGACTGTGCCTTGGACTGCCCAAGTTTGTTGCTAACAATGTGCTATACATGGAAGCGCGTCTACCGTCATTGTTGAATAGATTCAAAATGCTTACTATCCAAACATTTTTAAAACTATACACTGTGCCCCAGAGAGCATCATTTTATGCTTTTATTAAAGAACCAAGTTTATTTTTTGAAACTTGGTGGTCACGATTCCACTGCCCACAGATCTTGTTCGTTCAAGCGCTGCTAGAACCACTGAACGTCAAAATCAAACATATTTTCACAACAAGAGACGTTAACTTAAGTCTTAAGATAGAATTTGAGAATATTTATCCCTCTAACGCAAAGCAAATGCCATTTCAATATTTAAATGATCGGCTGCAGGATTACTTGGCGCATGTGAACTTGAACAACATAATTGCGACCGATGCATCCGTATCAAATGAAAAGGCTGGGGCAGGTATCTTCTCACGTTCCCTTGACTGGTCCTTTTCAGTTAGACTCCCAGATTACACACCAATATTCATGGCAGAATTATTTGCTATTGTACTGGCACTACGGAAACTTCCTTTGGGCGAATCGGAAGCAGTCGTAATTACAGATTCTTTTTCAGTATGTGCTGCTCTGTCTTCAGGAGCCAACTTAACACTTATGCACATGTTTCGACAACTCATACCGACAAACGTGAAAAAACTGCAGCTCTTATGGGTACCAGGTCATCGTGGCATATATCTCAATGAGATGGCGGATGCACTAGCCACAGTATCTCTTAGCGGTCCCATTATCCCGGTTTTGCCTGATACGGCTTACGCGACAGCAATAAGGTTTAGAAACCTCTGTTTGCGTGAATACGACTGCTACTCATTGGATAAATATCGAGATTTCGCACATCTAAGATGCCGCTGGAATAGACAGTGGTGTGCAACACGGCACTTGGAAGTTACTTTTACAAGATTGCGTTGCAGAATTCCTCAACTGAATTATTATTTGCATAGAGTTGGTCTAAAGGCGTCACCTTTATGTCAGACTTGCGAAAAAATGGAAACGATAGATCACTTCTTTTTGTTCTGTCGCCGGTATTCTCATCAGCGGAAAAGATACCTGGTAGCTCCACTTGAAAAATTGGAATTAGAATTAAATGTGGCAGTAATTTTGTCGTTTGGCAGCATTAAATTCGGTTATAGCCACAGGGACGTCTGCTCTGCGGTATTTGAATACATAATTGAAACAAAGCGATTGCCATGTTAATCTGCATATATATATATATATATATATATATATATATATATATATATATATATACATCATTTTAGACCCACCATTACCTCTGTCTCAAATCGCATCTGATGGCCTGCATCGTTCCCTGCTCAGATATACTCCTTTTTCGATTTTCGGCTTTTCTTTCTATATTTTTTTTTCAGCCCAAAATTACGTTTTCTTTGAAAAACCATTAGCCTTTTAGTTAAGATCCTGCCGCCCGGTTCTTGGCCAATCCCCCTTTGTGGGTGTGCGCCAGAGTGTCAAGGATCATCATCATCATCATCGTCATCATCATATTCTCGTCTCACTGATCTCAGGCGCGAACTAAATCTCGACATAAACGTCTTCGTGCCAGATAATGGTTAAGCATCTGGTTACGGATTATCGACGTCGCCCATTTTCTTATGACTTCGACGGTTTCAACTTGTAGCTGTTTTCTTTTCTTTATCACCTACGGAGTAAAAGCTACATTCATCAAGCATGGCTATATGCTGGAACAATGTTGCCCCTCCCTCCCCCATAACAATATGCATATTAGAGCTTGCTCCCCTACGTGCGCGCTGGCTTCGCTGTGTACGCTCAGGGCGATAGACATCGAAGAGCGAACGGAGCTCACGAATGCGCGTGGACCGCGCAGCCTGACGAGGCGGCGGCGAGGCTTTGGCGCCCGAGTTGGGCGCGTCCTACGGGGCGGCGCGCGACTTGCATGTCGTCTCGTGTCGAGCCTTCGCAGCACGTGCTCCGAATGCCCGGCGAGGTTTACGCCCCACGTCGTCAACGTCGTTCCTGTGAGCTCGTTCGCTGCATACACCCCTTTTCCTTTGCAGGTGCTTTCTTTATTTTTTGCCCTTTTCGTTTCGAAGTGACGACGGCGCGCTGTTGACGAGCTTGCGCCCTGCCTTCGTATGACAATGGGAAACGGGCTCGGTCGTGCTCTGAATATCCGCCCGGCATGCATCCTTTCGAATCGGGAAGAACAGTGCAGCGCTGCGCAAGCACCAGTTTCGGTGTTAGCTAAATCTGGAGGAGCTGTTGCGTGCTATTGGCGCGTTTGAGACTGACCGTGCGCCTGCAGACAATCAAGATAGTCGGATCAGCCGGTGCTGTCTTTGTGCTACTTTCTACTAAATCAGCGTAGTTCTCTGCGAGCATGGTGCAACGATAACCCGGGGTCAGATTAATGGGCAGATGTCTCCCTGCTTGAAAGAATGGTTTATCAATGACCAGTTAGTACTTAAGAGGACTGAATGCTGGGGGAGTTTGTAATTCATGACTATAAAAACTACAAAAAAGAGACAAGAAACAAAGGAGGCACACACACACAATCGCATTTGGTACATAATTAGACACATACACAAGTTAGTACATAACTAGGTCGCTATCGTGACCACAATGTAGATTAGCGGTGCTGGTCATTTATTCAAATATATTACGAAAGCAAACATTATAGCTACCCGTTTCTTGCACAGCGCTGCATGTTTTTACGAAAAGAGGTATTGCCTAGTGAGCCCGCGTATGTATATAGGCGTATACGGGCGTGAATGCAGGCCGGGGCAGCCGGTTGACTGGTTTCTTGTGTGGCGAATGACGGTTCGCCGCCTGTGGTGAAAATCGTCTTGCCCCGAATCACAGTTATGAGCGACAACCGTCGAGGTACGAATGCGTCTTACTATACCGATACGTCTTTCGGTCTGCTGTAAACGAGAAGGGGAAAGTGTTGCGGCACATCTTACCTGGTTACGCGCCCACTCTTTGACTCTTATTCTTTTGAAAATGGTCAGCTGCGTGGAGTAAAGATATAGGTTAAGGTTATGTCTCACTGTCTCGTGGAGGTATACCAGCTCGTCCAACGCGGGCTTTTTCGCGGATGCTGCACTTTTCTGCCTCTCTGTTCGTAATAGATAGACACAGAACATCAGCGCCTGAATCCTCAACAATTTCTTTTCGCGAGTGCCGTTTCCTTCTGCCCGGCCAACCTTTCTAACATTACATAGTGAATTCGCTCTGACGTACGGTTTCGTGCGAACACAAAATCGCACATTTATGCATTGTTAACGACACATTAGACTTGTGCTGGACAATGGTATAGTGTGGCGTTAGTCATTATTAATAAACTCTCTCTCGCTCCCCCCGTAAATTGTATTTTTCTATGAGTTTTCATTTGTAATAAAGACAACAACAACAAGAACAACAACAACAACAACAACAACAACAACAACAACAACAACAACAACAACAACAATAATAATAATAATAATAATAATAATAATAATAATAATAATAATAATAATAATAATGTAACATCCAGAATCCTCCGAGGCGGTGTTCTAGACCCTTTAGTCTTCCCTGTTTGCATTCATGACCTGCCCAATAATATTTCCTCAAGTATATTTCTATTCGCTGATGACTGTATCATTTATAGAACGATAACATCTCCTGACGATCACGACATCAGCAAAATGACATTAACCATATAAATACCTGGTGTGAAAAATAGTTGATGGTATTGAACCCTGAAAAATGTACTCGTTTCTTTCACTCGCACGCAATCGAATCCAGACTTCTCCTACGTTATTAGCAACTCTGCCATATCTCGTGTTCAGTCATTCAAGTATCTAGGGATCAACCTAACTCGCAATCTTTCGTGGCGCCCCCCATTGCTGCCATCTGTGCTCAAGCATCACAAACGCTTGGGTACACTCGCCGCCATAAATCACCACCTAACATTCGCAAGTTAGCGTAGCTGGCGTTCATTCGCCTGCAGTTAGAATTCACGTCATCAATGGGTGCGTTCCAATGCTCACTGTAGATGCCTAAATAGACAGATAAATGGACGGCGGCCATCTTAAGTCTTCTTTAAATTCTCGCGTAGCCGGCAATATAGACAGCTGCGAGAAGACCACATCGTAGACAAATACGATGCAGGCTACTTTGCTGTCTAAACAAGATGGCGGCTCAGCGACTCGCTCAGATAGATTGGATCTCGCCGGAATAGTCTTCTGCTCACAGGCAGATACTTCTCCAGTAGCTCAATGTGAGTAACGTCTAATATTTTTTTTTCTTTTTAGATTACAATACGAAATAAGCCAGAAAATACAACTGTTGCGTTTGTTTACTTTAGCTTTTTCTTCTCGACGCGAGGTGGCGCATCGTCGCGTAAAAGCGTCACCCCCTTACCGTCACCCCCTTCCGGGGGTGACGGTAAAAGCCGTCCAGAAGTGTTCCGATTTTCGGACAGCGTTGGCTCGGTGCTGCCTTCTAAGCAGTCTACGTAGACTGTCTATGTGCTGTCTATAAGAATTGGAACACAGCCTATTTGGTCCCCTCACCAAGATTACTTAATTACTAACTTAGAGATTGTGCAAAACTGTGCCGCCCGTTTAATTGCTGGAAATCACGAGCGCAAGTCCAGCCAGTGTTACGAAAATAAAACTCGAACATTGGCCGCGCCCTCTTCGAGTTCGCCAGTGCGTTTTCCTTTTGAGTATGCTTCACGACTATATTTATAAAACACCAGGTCACAATCCCTTCGTTTGATAAGTCCACTGTTCATGTCTAGGCGGCTTCATAATCAGGACAGTTCTGAGCGCATCTTTGGCAAGACAAGGGTGTTTATTGTTCTGCGCTTCCTCATGCCTTAAAGCTTTGGAACGATCTGCCTGGCGATATCACTTTGATCACTAATCGGAAAACCACCCCACGACCGCCTGCTCGAACGTATCACGCTTGCGTAGTCATTTGTCAATTTTTTTTTTCGGAAGCGTTACCTCGTACGTTGCGTAAATACTGTGTAATGCTCCATTATATCACACTGTAGCATTGTAAACGTTGCCAAAATTTGTTTTGCTTTTCAATCACCGACTGTTAATGTAAATTCAGTTCTCATTTATGCCGCTTCTCGCATGCTTTCCCTTTTTATATATCAATTTTTATTACTCGTGTTTTACTCTTCCTTTTCTGGCACTCGATTACATCGCAGTATGTCGGTGCGCCTTTCAAAACGTATAGATCAGATTTCATATTTTTCTCTGTATATCACGTGTCATAATCAACCATGTATCGCCCCCCTTACACGGTGCTCCAATAAGCAGCCTGTAAATTATTATTATTATTATTATTATTATTATTATTATTATTATTATTATTATTATTATTATTATTATTATTATTATTATCAGCCACTAATGAAGTACTGTGGTGGCAAAAGAAAAACTTTTTTTTCATTTACACACTGCGCTGCTTATTGGGCATTATTGTTGACAGCGCCTGTTGCGTCAGCTCCCTCGCACCACCCTGTAGTTTGCTGTCTGCGTAGATGTCAAGCCGCCGCTTGCCGCGCTCTTGTATCCGGAGTGGCAGCTAGTTGGTGTGGCCGCTTTGCCGCTGTTGTACCGCTGTTTCGCGAGCTCTCACTTACGTGGTAGCTTGTCTGCGTCGGCGTTGCCTTTCGCAGGTGAAAGCGCGTAGACGTTCATTTTTATTGATGGCAGAGAAAGAACGTGTGGTTTGTAACTCGCTTATTTTTCATCGCTCGCGGTTTGCTTGCGTAGCGTCGCTTTGCCCAGCGTCTCTAATCATACACACTTTGGAATTTGCAAAGTGAAGGACGGACGGAATCGCAGACGGACTTATGGACACACGCATGCACGCACGGACGGACGAACGCTTGGACGGACACAGCTCGCTGTATTTTTAAACCACATCCCGGCTGTACTATGCGCCGTCCATGTAACACACGTGTGTTTTGGTGCGACGGGAAGCCACAACAACGACAGCGTCAATGGGCATCGTACAAAGCCTAAACAGCTTCGCTCCTAAAAAGAAAAAAAAAGGCACACATTCTATTTTTGTGCCATTCCACTGGGAGTGCAAAAAGAAAAACAGCATTCAGGTCGACTGGACAAAGGTTTCACCTGGACACAGTTTAGAATTTACAAAGTGTTCTTCAATTTTTACAACAGTGCACGCCAGAAGAGATTATGGCGGCACTCATGTATGCTTCGTTGAAAAGTTGCGTCGACGGATAGGCAATGTTCAGGCTGTATACGTGAGAGAACACGCGTCGAAAAATAGATGCATGATCTGGTTTTCCACGAGCAAACTTTGCTGGAAGAGGACTCTCCCTATTTGTGTGTCACTGCACATGAACGTCTTTCCAAAAAATTTCCCCTTACCTAAAAGGTTTTGGAATCTTTGATTTCTTGCATTATCACACCAGATTGCCACGAAGTTCAAAAGAACTCTAACGTAGCATATGTCCAGTAGAAATTCGTGTTTTCTTTTTCGCTGCTATCAAAAAGTAATAAAATAAGCATAATTATGTTTCTTTTGTTCTTTGCTGGCACAGTTTACTAGGTGAAAACGTTGAAAACAATAGCTGCGCTTCTAGCAGTTTTGATCATGCAATGGAGCTGTGCACTGTCACAAAAGGAAATCGACCAAACAGTGGGAACTTATTATTTTGTCAAATACCGAGTGTTATGTTTAAAAAAGTAAATAAACGAAAACGTGGATAAGCGTGCGTGCGTGCGTGCGTGCGTGCGTGTGTGTGTGTGTGTGTGTGTGTGTGTGTGTGTGTGTGTGTGTGTGTGTGTGTGTGTAAAAGAAAATGAGAAATAGAGAGAAAGACAAATAATATCCAAATGCGTTCCCATACACTGCTTCAACTCCATATTCTGAACCCGGTTTCTTTACTTCGAGCTCTCTGTAAAGGGGTCTCACTTCACTATAGCATCGCGTTTCCCCTGGTATTTGCATAATATTGTATATCGGATGAATTCTGCGAATGATGGCAACGTCGTACGTCAGCCTGCTGAAGTTTTCTTGCAGGATCAAATGTACAGGCGACTTTGCATACTTCTCTGCGGATATCGATTTAATTACACATGGGGCATAAGACTCTTCGCTCTTGTCTGAAAAAGGCGAAAGAATTCTCGTGTACATACAGAAACGCACGATTTTTCGTAGGTGTATTGTTGCCTACAGAGTGTTCTCGTTGCTCTTCGAGCGAAATCAAAATAGAAATATACGCAAATCGGCAAACGTATGCTATTGATTATCCCGAGTCCTCTTGGAAACCAGCTGTGACGTCGAAGCAGACATATTTACGCATCACCCAAGCTTCTCGGAGCAGCAAAGGGCTCCTTCATTAATCCACCTTAAAAACGCGTTTGCCGTACACCTACTCAGCGCTTCTTTGTATAGTGTTCTATCAGTGCACCGCCAAGCAATATAAGTTTACCTGCACTTTTTGTATTGTTTCCGAGACACGTACTCTACGTATACTTTGTATGCTGGGTGCAAACAGCACCCGTATAGGAATCCGTAATCGCCCTCTGTCGCTGTTATCGGGCAGCCTTGCAAGCGTGTTTACGCCATATCCACAGGAATTTCAAGGGTCTTTCCATTGCGGAACTGTTGCTGCAGCTGTGTTGTTGGGATAGCTGTGCGTGTTGTTTCGAAAGGGCAATAGAAATAATCGTCTGCGCACTCTGTCGGAAAAGACTGCACTTATGTAGGCGCACCTCATACAAAGTCTGCCAGCATCGTATATATACTCGATTTGTGTGAGACAAAGCGGATCACAGACCGCCTTGCTTTGCATTGCCATGCAAAATATTCGTTAATTGCAAGTAGTTGGTATGCTTTCGTGTCCTGCAGTCAGCTAGCACACGCGAGAAGTCAGTACGAGGCTCTATTATGAAAGCGCCAAGAACGAGGGTCATTAACACGTATAAAATTGTTAGACAACTTATTGCTCTAAATTCAAATAATATCAGGTATTTTGCATCACGGAACCGCGATATGATTACGAGAGACGCTGTACTGGAGGTCTTCGGAAATTTCGACCACTTGGTTTTTTGTAACGTGCAATTCCATCGCACAGTATTCACAGGTCTCTATTATTTTGCCTCTACCGAAATGCAGCCGTCCCGGCCGCGACCGAATCCACGACTTCTTCTAAATGCAAGCATATAGTGCGTTCTCAAGAAATTACGTCCACAAGAAAATGGTTTGATTATTGTGTTCGCAATGTTGTGCTTGTTTGTGCCTTCCTCTTTCGAGCGCTGTTTCAGCCTTTGAATAGTTCATTTTTGATTGCGAAGCATTCTTTTGCGTGCTGCAAGCACTTTTGGAATTATCTATCTATCTATCTATCTATCTATCTATCTATCTATCTATCTATCTATTTATCTGTCTGTCTGTCTGTCTGTCTGTCTGTCTGTCTGTCTGTCTGTCTGTCTGTCTGTCTGTCTGTCTGTCTGTCTGTCTGTCTGTCTGTCTGTCTGTCTGTCTGTCTGTCTGTCTGTCTGTCTGTCTAATCTATCTATCCATCTATCTATCTATTCTTGCTGTTGTCTTGGGGTACACCAAAATTAGTACGGTGGGGGAGGGGGAAGGGTAAGATGGTTTGACGAATACGACGCGCTGGTGATCACACGAATAATGTTACAATCTCGTAGCATACGTCGTTAGACACTTTCCAAAAAACAGTGGCACATCCCCGGGGGCTGGTATGTGCCATTAGTATCAGGGTATGTGCCCGAGGTAATAGATATTTTATATCTACCCAGGAGCGGCAACAACTTACATAGGCAATTTTAACGCTTGGGCGTTACGAAAAAGCTGTCATGGGCAGCGTAGACCAAACGAATAGAAAGAATAAATATCAGTGCCCCATAATTGTTCAGCGAACTGGGAGCGCGGAAGGAACGCAGATACGAAGCAAAGAAGAGGCACACAGCATGCACACAGCACAGCATGCTGTGTGCCTCCTCTTTGCTTCGTGTGTGTGTTCCTCCCGTGCTCCCAGTTCGCTGAACAATTATGAATTACGGACTAGCCCACCTTTCCTTCCTATTGCAATGTATCGGTGCCCCAGCAGGAATGCTGCGTGGTAATCATATTCTACCACAGAACCACGCCGGGTCTCTGGAATACTTTGGAAATAGACCTTAATGTTCGTGAGACGTCAATTTTGGTCGCAGTACTGGCTATCATTTATCAAGTTTTATAAACATTACATATGTACTCTTATGATACAGCCGTCATGTCGGCTTAACGTCAATTATAAGTCGCCGTCCACTGAGGTTGATATATGTAGCAGTGTTGAGGGCTATACCATTCTCGTGAGCCCCAGCACAAACAGCGTTTCAAATCAGCTTACCGCTTCTGGTGTTGATAATATCCATGTTGCTGTTAGCATAGTTATGCAACTATAAGTAACTGATAATATAAAGCATGCGCGGCTGTGTGTGCGTGGATTTGTGCATATATTGAGTGCCACTTCATAAAGTATCGCTCAAAAAAATATTAAAACACATTCACCTTGCATCCATGTATGCTTCAAATAACATCGATTCCTAAGATACGTGGGGATCTCCCTATTTAAAAAAATACTTTGTTGCATGGAAATAAAGGCACAGGGAGGGAGATGGGCATGGAAATAAAGGCACAGGGAGGGAGAGGCAAGTACAGAATTGTTAACAAGAACTATAGTTTAGTGTCAGCTACTCTGAACGGTGGTCGGGTAAAGGTAGGTTCGAAAGAAGGGAAGATGACAGATAAAAAAGCAAGGTATACGCGGTGTCTTACGTTCAGCACCCGCGTAGGAGACGAAAAAAAATTTACTTTAGTATATATATATATTTGATTTTTAGCAGTGACGCCACGTGCTTCCAATGTGTGCACTTCTCTTACATACGCATAACGGGGGTGGCACTTAAACAATACCTATTCATGGCCCGTTAATTATTTAATTATTCATTTGCGTGGTGTTAGGAGATGTTGGTGCACAAATTAGGTGCCGGCTACTTTTATCCTTCAGAGGTGTCTAACGTAGAGCACGTATATACTTCAAGTCTCCAAGCGTAAGAAGTCCACAGCACGTACAATATACAATTATAACAACACAATGTACAATATATTACAGTTCGGAGATGCGATATTAAAACAACGTATCCAACATCCTCATATAAGTGCATATGCGTTGGTGTTAACAAACTGAAGAGTAACCAATGCATACGGTCTACTGTCACATAATTGTCAACATAACAGTGTAGAGTCACATGCATAGAGTGCATTTATATATAGGCTTATGCGGGGATGTTAGCGACCCTAAGAGTAACCAATGCATACAGTCAACAGTTCATGGTGTTGCCACCATGGCTGCAAATGATCACATGCGTCACTTGGCTGGCGCTTTTTTTGGGTTGGCATGCAGTGCGCCTTCAAAAACAATGAGTATTCTATATCCTAATCTTGGAAGATTATCTCTTCCGACAAAGGTCAGTTGTCAAGCTTGTGGAGCACAGCGGCTAACATGTTTGTCTGTCTGAACGATACTGGGGACATCGCCACAGACAATGTATGGCTTCCTTTTAAGCACACAAATGAAGTGCATCGAAACTCTAGCGTGCTTCTTCGCACTCAGTTTACGACAAAAACAAGTAGTTCTGGCTGTTGATGTAATTGGAGTTCTGCCCGGAGGACCGGAGCCAGCCAGATTTTCGGGGAGATGTCGAGGAGAGGATCCCGGAGCTGTTAACAGTAACTTTTATTTATTTATTTATTTATTTATTTATTTATTTATTTATTTATTTATTTATTTATTTATGAATACTGCAATTCATACTAGGGATTTTCGCAGAGTGGGTTACATGAATTACATGAATGCTCAATATGCAGAGAAACAAATTTTCAAAACAGGAAGATAAAAACACACGGAAACAAAAGTACGCACAAAGCAACCTAAATATGCAAAAATTCGAATGTTTATGAGGACAGAGCTTAATTGGCATGCTATATTAAACACTGTTATCGAGGCTAGAAGAAAACAATGTTAAGGATGGCTGTAAAACTTCGGTGTTGGTTAGTTTGTTCCAGTCGTTTATAGTTCGTGGAAAGAATGAATGTTTAAAGCAGTTGTTACGGGTTGCATAGGGTGTTATTGTGCGCTCATGCCTTTGTCGAGATGCATATCCAGACTAAAATGAAAGAATTTCAGAAATGTCTATCTTGTAATGTCCCTTTATTAGTTGATATAGAAATTTTAATCCAGATACGCGGTTTCTTTCTGTTAATGTTGGTAGATTAGCTCGAGCTGAAAGTTCCGTGATTGAAGTGCGCCCGAAGCTGTTGTAAATAAAATGAATGGCCTTTTTTTGTACTCTTTCTAGCTTGCTGATATTAGTTTTCGTAAAAGGGTCCCATATAATGGAAGCATAATCCAGAGTCGGTATAACTATTGTTTTATAAGCCAGAAGGCGGACGGAGGGGGTCGAAAGTTTAAATGCCCTTCTGAGGAAGAACAGCTTATGCATTGCAGTGTTAGTTACTGCATTAATGTGTTTCGTCCAATTTAGGTCATCTGTGATCCATATGCCAAGATACTTGTAATGTGGGACTTGGGAAAGTTTAGTACGGGTAGTAGAGTACTCGTATTCTAAAGGATTCCTTTTATGAGTTATTTGCATAAACACTGTTCTTTCCAAGTTAATAGCCATTTGCCATTCATCACACCAGGATTTAATTACAATATTTACAATAATTTTAATTACAATATTTACAGGTAGCGTGTTAGATGATGGTGGTAGCATCATGGAAGCATGATGGAAGCTTCTGGAAGCTTGTGAGAGCTTGTCGGCAGTGCCTCGGCGCTTGCATTTTATGTCCTGTTCTTCCCAGGATTCCCTGAAGGAAAACAATGAAGGCCAGAACATTCCAATGAATATTGCCATATTAAACTTCGCCCACGAAAGGGGACGATGAGACGCCGCCAACCCACGAAAGGGGGAAGAGGCACGCCCAGTTCAGCCCATGGCGAGAGAGAAAACACTGCACACCGCGCACGACACAGCACAGCACGAAGACGTTGAGTCTTACAAGGAAGTCGATTTCGCAGTCTGTTGCAGTGATGGCTAGCCGGCGCCAGGCGGACTACAAATTGTGGAAACAGTGGCATCAAGGCACCACGGAGAACGTGGGAAATGCATCCGCAGACGGTTGTCAGTCGCTTGGCTTATTGTCCGCGGCACGCCGACGAACAGAGACGTACAAAGATAACCATCCTTTTTAAGCCGTTTTGACTGTAAACAGCCTTTCATCGGTCGTCAGTCGGTCGGTTACTTTGAAAGGGTTCTACGCGGGGAGTTGGCTGCACCGCGAAATTCTAAGTACGGTTTGCGTGTCGTTGTCACTTGTGGTTCACCTTTGGGAGCGCTGTCTTGCTACCGTCTCACGTCCAAGCGTCGCCATGTCAGGAAGGCCGATCATAACACTGTAAAGGGTGTGGGGTGAGGCGGGTACCTTTGGTGGTAGCTGGCTCTCCGCCATCGTCCACATAGCTGAAGTTCCCCAGTGGGGAGATACATTCTTTGAGACAGAACGTAGGTTTATTTACATGATGAAAGAGAAAGTAACTGTACAGTGAATAAACGATTATGTACACGCGCCTTTCGTTTTTATAGCCCGTCGTTTCCTACACTGCAGTCCGAAGAAGGCGGTGACCACAGTTGCCGCGAATCAGGTGATTTTAGGTCTCAGTGATCCACCCACTAGAAATGGTGCAGACATTGGGCCACTCTACTGAAGAGGAACATGGGTCAAAAGGTCCAATGGGTTACACCAGCGCACCGCACAATGACGCACCTGGCCCACGCCTTGAACCACTTGAAGACTTCGCAGGGCAAGGAGGTATAGTCCGGTGTAGGAGGAAAGTTGGACTCCTCTGGGGAGAAGATGGCCTATGACGCGAGCGTCAGGAGCAGCAGTCCATGGCTGCGTTCAAAATAGTTTTAATCAATCAATCAATGGCTGCGTTCAGGTGCAGTGTTCTAGAACCTTCTAGAAGACGGTAGTACACTTTAATGGTAGTTCAGGTGCTCGATCCCTGAGAACTGCTACTGTGACGCCATCTCATGCTACCCAACAGTCTGTGGTTTGTCACGACACCGCGTAGGCGACAATGGCTGAGTTGAGATGTTGACTCCATGAGAACTGCAACAGTGACGCGGTCTCACGTTGTTCAACCCCACACAACAAAGGGCTGTTCGTGAAGTTTCCGTTGAGTTCATTGTAACCCGACCACAGTGAACTGCCTGGCCCACCCGCAGGACAGCGTCGTGATTTGTGCTTCCCACCAAGCGCCGATATCAGGGTGAAAGCATTCTTGCAGACAGGATCATGCGCAATGGCGCCTGCTAAGACGAACTGCCGAGCCAAATGTAACATGGCTAATTTAATCGATCCGTGAAGTCAGCAATTCATGATCCAACTTCTTTATTGCAGCGCTTTTCCACTGAGACGTGTCGTATACATGTTTAGGTG
Organism: Rhipicephalus annulatus; assembly: GCA_013436015.1. Taxonomy (NCBI): domain Eukaryota; kingdom Metazoa; phylum Arthropoda; class Arachnida; order Ixodida; family Ixodidae; genus Rhipicephalus; species Rhipicephalus annulatus. Next base: position 187,117 of record WOVY01001681.1, on the reverse strand, counting down.
TGCGGGACATACGAAACTCCATGTCGACCGAAGATAAAAAGCCTCATTTTTTTCCCCTGTCATTTCCACTCATCAGAGAAATGCGCACATGCACTGCTGAGCTGCCGCTCGATTGTTCTCTTTTTTTTTTCTCTCTCTCTCTATAACGACACGTAGGAGTCGTATTTCCCAGTTTCGTGTGCACTTACTGCCCGCACACTCCGCAGAAAAAAAAAGGAAGAATGAAATGAAGAAGTTAAAAAAAATTAAGAAGACGCAAATAAAAAGTGATGTTGCCAGAGGAGAGCGCCCTCTCTTGAGGTAATCCGATCTCCGTGCCCGTCCGCTGCAAGCGTTGCTGTCCCGCCGTCCTTTCACTGTCGAGAGAAGAGAGCGCCCCTATCTGTCGCTGGCCTGGCCCGAGACGATAAGGTCTCCTCGCTTCCGATGAATGCGCCGCGCTGGACCTGTCGACGACGACGGAGGAGGCCATTCTGTGCTTGTCGATTGTTGTACATTCGTTCTGGCCACCCACCCGCAGCTGAGTTTCTTCGACGAAGGACGGTGCATCCAGCCGCTCGCCCCCCTTCCTCTTCTTTTCTGCACCCGTATGCCAGGGTCAGTCAGTCCGCGGCTTTTCTGCGAGGTCTGTTTCACCACTCGTTTGAAACTCGGGCAGCATCTGAAGACACGCGCACCACGAGCCTGTGCGATTGAGCTCCGCGGTGGTCTGTAGCACTGCGCGCATCTTATCAGACTCCGCTATCGCCCCCCCCCCCTTTTTTTTTTGGTTGAGCTGACGCACACTCGAGCAAAGTGAACGGTTGAGCTGTCAACTTTGAATATGACGAGCGTGAGCGACCGTCCCGACCGCTGTATTCTCGGAGGCACAGTTCGAAGAAGCAGCTCCTGTTGCAATATGTCCCCATGTCTAGTTAGGGTGCGAAAGCATGTACTTTCGCGCGACCTATGACTGTTTTTTTTAGCTGCTTTTCTTAGTTGCCTTCTTTTAGCCGTGTTCGACTGCTGCGTAGTGCGTCATTGAAGTGCCCAAGTGGATAACATTTTTGCCAGGTAAGAATACGCTTCTTTGACAATTTGTCTCAAACAATGTACTGCGATCCTTCTTGGTCGGATTCTCTGTCAATCATCTATAATACGGAAGAAATAAGAGTATATAATGGGCCCGTGCTCTTCTCAAGAACCACATTTCGTTCTCAGAAGAAAGCAGCAGTTATATCGGGGTTTCGTTCTTAGTGTAATGCGGGGATAGGTGCAGTACGGCAGATTTTTCGAAACATGTAGCGTTAGTTTTTTGTGGTTGTTGTTTTGGCGCACTGTAACATACGGCTTGATCTAACTCTCACTGCAGTGCGATGCGAGGAAAATGTGGAATATTCAATGACAAAGGAGAACTATAAATTGATTTTTTTAGAGAAAGCCTATACAGCTAAAAGGCTGGTGTAAAAACTGACGACCTACAGAAAAAAAATCTAGATTTGCTCTCCGGCAAGCTTTCTTTTAACGAAGTACTCGTTCATTTAAAACCGACTACTTTTCTGGCCCATTGCGCCTTCCTCATCAAAGAGGGTACGCGTGCCACACATTCTTTCAAGATTCGACATGCCAGTTCTGGTGCCTGTGTCAGTTGAATTATTACTCCGGTGCTGTGCAACGGTTACCAAGGAAGAATTGACAGTTATCTTCAAATTAGAGATGAGAACCTAGCCTTTAATAAAGTAACTAAATATGGGGATTTTTTTTTCTGTTTGCACAGCCCTATACTTTTCATCAAACATGTCGGATATCATTCAAGCTTCCAAGAATATTTTCATTTACCAAAGAAGAAGCAGCTACAGTTTTTGGTAACTCTCTGATTGGAATTATATCTCTGGTTTCAAAAAGCTCTCTAAAAAATATGAACCGCAACCACGTCTTTTGGCAGTCTTCAGTCAGAATCTGCTCCCTAATTTTCATTCAGGGAACGCGAGAAAGGCCCACGCGGTCGAAATTTTCGGAGCCCTCCACTACGGGGTCTCTCATAATCATATGGTGGTTTTGTGACGTTAAAACCCCACATATCAATTAATCTACTCGAGAAAATGATTAAAAAACTGCATCGCGTTTTGCGCTTCTTTGGTACTGCTCTGATCAGATAAGCATCATCTTTTTTGATCAGTTAACACTTAACTCTAACTTAGATGCAGTAGTAACTCTTGAGCGCCCCGTGGAGTACGCTTTGCACACGCCTGTAAGTCGGCTTTCCTGCAAAAAGATTTCTCGGAAAACCTCCGCTTCTCGGACACACTGATTCACCCCTCCACATTCCAACGAGGCTTTTCAAGACATACTGTAGGAATGTTGCGTCTCGGTCAGCCCTGACACAGAAAGAAAGAGAGAATCGAAATATATACAGAAAAAACAGGGGTTAGGGGCGATTGGCAAAAATAGTTTGCTCGTGTGGGCATGGTCACGAGTCCTGTCCACTAGAGGGGTGGAAGACAAGCCTGCTTACGCACGCGTGGCAACTGCTTTTGGTAGCTGTCAATCACCCTCTTATTTTCATGGGATTGCCTCTCCGGTATCGCCAGAAGGAAAACCTCCGTGTTTCGTGGCCTTTTTTTCCCCTTGGTTCATGCGCCGTGGAATCATGTAAAAGTGTCGATTGCATCTCAAGTGGCACTGCGCCGTGTCGCCTGTAGGCAGACAGAAATTAGGTGCCTTCTTCCTTTTCCTCATGAACCACTAACAACAACATCTCAAGTAAGGGAACGCCGACCAGTTTATTTACTCAACAAACACCTCCACTGAAACGTCCGACAGGAGGCCATGATTGTTTTTCTACGCCGAAGCGTCACGACGTGTGAAGGAGGATCACTTTGCCCTGTCTTTTTTTTTTTCACGAGCCGACGTCGTTTCATTGTCCGGGTCAGAACTATCTCCCGTCTTCGAACTCTGTTCATCAACAAGAGCGAGAAGTGTTTTATTCTCGAAGAGAGAATAACTCATTTTGACAGTTTCGCATGTCGGGAGACGCAATAGGTTGACATTTGATTGTGCCGCCAACCCGGGTTTCCCAAGGACATCATCCGACAGACCATTAAGAAATATATTAAAGGTGTACTGACACTTTTTTGAGATATTTTCATTGTATACATGGTTAACCATTTTCATTGTATACATGGCCGCGATCACCCCTACAAAGTTAAACGCTTAAACTGTAAGTCATCTGCTTTTTCCAAGTCATTCATTCCGCGTACCATAATCGATTGGAATAAACTACCATTACACATTTCCTTAGAAAAAAACGCCACGAAATTTCAAGAACTAATTCAAAATACTGATATCACCTAACTTTTGCTCTTTTACTTGTTTTTCCCTCTTTTCTATAACGTGCAGAGCACACGTGTAGTATTTTTACCTTGTTTCAGCTTATTTGAGGTGTGATGAGTGAGTGTATATTTTTTATTCGTTTTTGAGTGTACGTTTTTTTTTTCAAGTGTATTGATTATTTTTTCTTGCATTTTCATAGGTTGTTCACTGGGTACTCATCTGTATTCCAATGATTTGTTGCCTATTCTTTTCTCTATTTTTTGCTGTCTTTACCAATTACTAGTTATAACATATATCTCAACCTTAGTCTGTATTTAATTTGAATTTTTTTACTTTTTTCTCGTTTTTGACGTTTATTGTTTATAATTTTGCTCATGTAACCCCCCTATGTAATACCCTCTCACGAGGGCCTTTAGGGGTATTATGAATAAATAAATAAATAAATAAACACTCTACACACCGAAGTCAGCCAGCACGCATAAAATATTTTCTTTCATTTTAAAACTTGAGCCGCTAAGCACCACCAAACCAGCCTCACCGCAATGGACATTATCTTGATGAGTCAACACAGTTCCGCTCACTTTGATAACTCTGCTTCCTGCATGCAGCCAAAGTGACTGTAATCACTCTCAGAGTCGCTGGAGGCGACACAGTTATCGTTGTTTACGCGTGCCACGAACGGATGGCAGATCTGCCGCTCGGAGGTCATCCCATGAGATCACACCGTCATGACACGTCACAGAGAAGTTCCCCGTCTTGATATCGAAACTCAGAGCGTATTTTTAAAGTAGCGGTATCAGAAAATATATGCGATGCATTCTCAGGCACCACAGCGCGGTTTTTTAGTGTTTGCGAAATACGTGTTCTTATTTGAATCAACAACCCCAGAATGTTTAACGTTCGTGTCAGTATTCTTTTGTCAGTGTCTCCGTTTGCGCACAAGTTATCTCTTAGTTTTAAAGATCTTGCCACTTGTCCTGTTGTGTGTTGTTTTTATTATTATTTTTTATGTCCGGAAGAAGCTACAACGCGGGTCACAACATGGGCGTCGTCCACTTACGGCCTTTTTCATGTGATCGTGCGCGTGATTGGGTTTGCGAAGCTAGGGCACCACCAGTTCATACAAGTGAGCTGAACGAAGAGCTCATTCAGACGTTTAACATTAGAATGAGCGGCGAATTATGGATTAACGCCCTTCCCAATGTCTTGCATAACACCAAGTACCTATTTTTTTAAACACTCGATACAGTAACTGCTCTTAGGCTTCTTTGAGTTGTTTGTTTTTGGGCTTGTTTGATGTTTACGGATTCAATATAATGGCTTTCCGCCGTCCTTTGTGTAGAGTGGCCATATAGGTGATGGATTGTCATTACTTGTGGGCATGTCGCGAGCCAGCACTGTATTTTTTTTCTTTCTTTATTGCCTGTGTACATACAACATTCACTAACAAATATACACCAAACAAAGGATAAACATGAAAAAAAGAAAACAGGTAAAAAGCATCGTAATTAACAGGCTTTTAAAATTCCTTCATCTGTAGAAGGCTTTTTACTTGATGAAGCCTGTCGGGCACCTCTTGTTGAACCTTTTGTAATTAGCACTGTCATCGGCCCTTATGTTTCCTGTAGTAACTGCGGTTTAACAACCCGCAACCACGACATGATTACGAGGCACGGCGGGGGCGGGGGGGGGGGGCTAAAAATTTAGACCAAGTGGGGTTTTTGTTTAGCGTACACTGGCATGGAAGAGTGCGCAGTGCCTCTGGTATTTCGTCTCCATTGAAAATGCAGCCGGGATTCGATCCCGGGACCTTCTGTTCTGCAGCTGAAAACCGCCTTGTCTTCCCGGCGGACTTATCTTCTCTTGTGCGTTTTATTTTTTTTTACACTGTTTCCGAGATATTGGTCCAGTGATCATGACGCTCGACTGCTGACCCGCAGGTTGCGGGATCGAATCCCGGCGTCGGCGGCTGCATTTTCGACGGAGGTGGCAATGGCCCGTGTGCTCAGATTTGGGTGCACGTTAAAGAACCCTATGGGGTCGAAATTTTCGGAACCCTCCAGTACGGCGCCTTTCATAATCATATTGTGGTTTTGGGACGTTAAACCCCACACATCAATCAATCAAGCTTCACCTCGATCAAACACCTTCTTTCTGGACGGTGTCACGAGAGTGCAAAGGCTGACGTCACTATCGCGGCAGTGCGTTTTTGTGGGGTCAATCTCCTCACAGGGGATCATGGTGGCGCCCAGTATGGCTTCTGTGAAATAAAAGTATTTCAACCAAAACGTAAAAGTAGTAGAACAGGGCGGAACCTCTGCAGCTATGGCTGACGTTACTAGAACTAGTCACGTTGGCTACGGCAGCGGCTACAGCTTTGTGCAACGGGTGAATTGGATGGATTGATATGGCTGTACCCTTTAGATCAGGCGGTTGCTAACGCCACCAAGCCGTAATACTTAGTGAACCAAGAACTAGATTTTTTTTTCCTTTAAATAGTGAGGTTGAGGACTCGTAATTTGCAGTGAAGGGTTTAATTTTCACTCGTGCCTTGACTTTAGCCACCAATCAGATAACCTCCTTCTAGTTATTTCTACGCGGTTAAAGTATATTTTGCCCTCTCTGTCCTTAACCTGCAGTGCTTTCAAAAACTCTGCGCCATCATCCTGAACTATAAGGTGAAGCCCTTTACAGAACATTATCAAGTGTTCGGCAGTTTCCTCTTCCTCTCCACACGCACTGCATAGCGTGTCTACCCCTTCGTATTTGGCTTGATATGTCTTGGTTCGCAATACTCCCGTCCTGGCCTCAAACAGCAGAGAACTACCCCGAGTGTATCATTGATCCTTTCCTTGGCAATTTCCGGCCTAAAAGTTCGACAGATCTCTAGTGCGGACTTCTTAGTCATGACAATTCTCCACATATCGCTCTCAGCTTACTTCACCTTCTTCTTAACCGATAATTCTTTTTGGTTTGGCCCCCTGCTGTTTTCTAAGTATTTACCAGTCTATTTTTCTGGTTCGCTTCCTCCATTTTTTATCGACATTCTTCAAGTACAAGTAGCTGAAAACCTTCCTAGCCCAACGCTCCTCCCCCATTTCCCTCAATCGCTTCTCAAATTTTATCCTGCTGCTATAGCTTCCCTGCCCTCAAATGATGTCTATCCCAAATCACCTTGTACTCCCCGATTTGACGGTGACGGTGTTTGATACCGCAGCGCCATCTTGCCGAAAAAGTAGAAAACAGGCTGAAAGCAGTGTAGCGCGTATTTTTGAACAGCTGATACCCGTGGAAGGTTGTTTAGGTACGACTTTCTTAACGCTAAGCACCGAAGGCGACGCGCGTTATGATGCCAACCAGTACGGAAATAATAAACAACTTGTTCTTGTTCTCCTTTCGCGCGAACACGTATCCATCTAACGCACAAAAGGCAACTCCCCCTCCCCTGCACCGTGCACACTCACAAGCACCTTTCTTTCTTTCTTTCTTTCTTTCTTTCTTTCTTTCTTCTTTCTTTCTTTCTTTCTTTCTTTCTTTCTTTCTTTCTTTCTTTCTTTCTTTCTTACGCAATGTCATGCGTCTTTAAGATTGGGCTCTCTCTAAGACGTGCGTCATATTTTACTTCTGAAAGTGCGAATGACGCCAACAGGCTGTGGCCTACTAATAACCACGTTTCTCATATGTAGTTCTATAGGCGAAACAATCGTAGCACGTTCTTTTCGCGCCCGCGTCGAACAGGTATTGAAGCCTTATGATCATGAACAAAGTTCTCGAACACTTGGAGAATATGTTCGAGAGTGTGAAAGCGCAATACATTGTGTTCAGAAAGCACACTGCAGTGAGTGGTTCGCTCGCATGAAACCGCCCACTTTGGAAAAGACGTTCCTTCGTTTGAAGCTTGCGTCCAACTTTGCAATGAGGAAGTTTTAAATGGCGAAGTCTGTGCTTGCCTTTCGATAGCTGCGCGGACAAAGTCATAACAAAAATGTAAATGCGAGCCAATTACGCTACAAAGTCGAGCATGCAAGTGTGGTGGTTTCGGAGTTGGACAGTCGTGCCGAGAACAAAGTTCTTTTTCCCTCGTTCCAGAAATGCATGGTGCCTCCGATGCATGTCATATTGGAGCGACGCGCGCGCCTAAACGAAAACATAGTCGTCGATCACTCCAGCTCGGGCCAAACAGAAGCGCACGTCGAAACGAAGTAATAATGCAGTTATACGCGCGTTTGAGACACGTCCGAAGAGAGAAAAAAAAAAGAATTACAGGACGCGGGAGTGACGGGATGCGAGAGTTTGCCGTGGAACAGGGAATTTCAACTTTTATCGAAACTAGATGAAAAACTCTCCTCCGTGTTGTGTCACCGAAAGTAAGGATATAGAGAGAAAACGCGCCGCCATGTACTTCATTTCTCGCGCGTCGGAGCTACACATTCTTTTCCTCAGCTTTCGTGACGAACTCGCGACAGAAAAATTACGGAAGCCGTTGGATTTTTCCGCACTCTGCCGCCAGTTTCAGGCGAGCTTTTAGCCGCTTCAAAGGAGCGACGTCGGGTGATGACGACGTCATGGAATTACCTCTTCTCGAATACGCGACTAGCTCTCGGTTTTCGCCTGATTCGCCACTTTTGTACCAATTCGGAGGTCTTACGATATTGCTATCCTTTTTCTTTCGCTTCCTTTTTCTTTACCTCCCGCGTAAAAGAACCGTGCTTTTCTTTTTGGACAGTGGAAGCCGTGAGTTCCATTAAATGTTTGATTCGCGCGAGGAATTCTATTACTTCAAAGCTCCCAACGCGCGTACTGTGACTTCACTCGCAATCTATGCCCTTTGACTTCACCTCCGTCGTACTTCGCGAGACGCTGTGTTTGAGCTATTGACGCTAAATTCCGAGCGGAGTTTAATACTGGGAGCGCTGTCGCTTGCGGGTGCCACACGTGGCTGTAAGGTTTCCGTATTCCTTTGTACTATTCGCGGATTCTATATTATGTTGTGGCCGTCGAAGGAGCGACCGTTTGAAAACCGCTCTATTTCGAAACGGAGCTTTTTAGTGTGCCTATGTGCTAACACGGGGGGGGGGGGGGGGGGCTACGAAGGCGCAAAGCTTTAGTGCGAACTTGGGCTGGCTGAACTCTAGGCGTTTCATTACGAAATTTCAGAAAAGATTTGCCTCACCTCGTTTTCTGTGTTTTTTCTTCCCTCTTTTGTGTTCCTTCAATTCACTCGCGAAATTGCAAAGTTAGAGAAAAGTAATAATTGGGTTTTTTTTTCTTTCTTTTTGAAAGCCAACCTTTCTAGGCGCTGTGGGAGTCATTGCGGGCTGACACAGTAAGGAGAATATAAAGCACTACCAACAGATCGGGTGTCAAGGGGGCGGTTATCTCACGAATCGGATATAGTTTACCGTCAATCCTTTCACAGGGTAGTCGACATAATGAGACCGGGCTAATGAATTCTCTTCCCGGCCGTGAAACCGCCACCTATAACGCGCACATTCAATACAGTTCGTGTTCAGTTCGACAGTTCAGCGTAAACACTGTCGGCGCCCGCTATGCTAATTGCAAACGCCGTTTCCAAGGCCCGTGTTCTGGCCTGATGCATTAACGAGTTCCAATACCCAGCTATAGATGTACAAGATGTTCGCATACAACGACATTTCAATTTTCTGTTTGTCAATATAATCGACTCTTGCCACTATCCTTAAAATTTGAAGCCGCACGGCTGTTAATTGCTTTCGTAGAACAATGAATCCTCTCGTCCGGCCAAACCACTGAATACGCCTTTAATATTTCGTTGTTGTTCCTGTTTATGTGTGCCGTAAACCTTTGATGTGTAGCGCACACGCAATGAAACGTGCCACTTTAAGGCCCTGCAGCAGGTACTTTATCTCCGCCGCCTTTATAGTTCGCGTCACATACACATACTGGCTAGTAGACTTCGATCACGGCTAACCAACATTGGCCAGATTCGTATAGCGATATGACGCGCTTATCTCGAGCCGTGGCACATACCGTGCAGTTGTCACACTTGAACTTTCGGTGTGGCGCTTCACGCTGTAAACACCGTACATTTCCCGGGGTTCAACGACTATGACAGTTCCGTGTTCATGTATATGCGCGTGGCCATGCCGCACAACTTTAAGTAGACCTATTTGTTGATACTGTATACAGTCACAGTGGTGCGCCATATCCACACTTAGCGATGTAACGTTTAGTGGCGTAAGCGCTAACTGCAAACCATGTTTGTTTGGGAACGTGCATGAATACATGCGAACTCCGATTCCAAAGATGTCACTCGTCACGCGTAAACATCGACGGAACTGTAAAGGGTGCTGCGCTATAAAGAAAAACCACTGGCACGATTTGGTAGTTCTGTATTTGTGGGCGCGTGATATCTTTGAGATATGTGCATTCAAGCAGACGCGACTGGCTACTGACTTGATCTTCAGCGTGCGCAACCGCCGGCGTCAGTTGCACTGCGCACAACTTGAGGGTCGAGTCCACAACCCCGTCGTCAACGGCGGCCTCCTATATAACGCTGCGCAACGCCCGAGGAGACTCGGGGCGGCGCGCGCGACGACGTTCTTATCTTATCGCGGCACACCCGCCTCGGCTCCCGAGAGCACGCCGCGAATTGAAGGGAAATATTCGGCCCTTATCGAAGCCCCGGTTTCCCTCATCCTCCGTCTATTTCTCACTCTTTTCGCATGCAGTGCAAGCTGGCTACTTCTCGGACCTCTTGCTCTTTGTTTTCGCACCTTGTTCTCGAGCTCTTCGGTTCGGTTTCCCGCTGCCGCTCATGACTCCCCCTTGACCGCGCTTTTGTTCGGACTGCCGTGCCGGTACTTTTCCTCTCGCCGGAGACATCTCGCCCTCCCCAGTTCGTCGGGCAGTTCGAGTGAGGCGCCGTCGAGGACATGTCTTATCGCTTCCAATTCTTTTTGCTCCTCGCTTTCATCGTCTTTTTATATTAGCTTTCATCGTCTTTTTATATTACTTTAGGGAAGAGGTAGGGCATTCCACGGATGCCCTATAGGTGGTTTACCGCGTTACTGCATTTGCAGCGAAAGCAAGACAAGAACGAACCTCATTCTTTCAGCATACTTTAATGCATACAAGAACGCTCTAATCACGCACCAATCCTCTTCAGCTGTTTTGCATCACGAACGACGTGCGTGATATCGGTGTCGTGCGGTACTCTCTGCTGAAAGGCAGCGAGCGTAGAACGAAGGAAAACAGAAGACGGAGGAAATTCAGGGATGTAAATCAGTTTAAAAAGACACGTATGCTGTCCCTGCTCAGCAAAAATGTATAAGGGAAATTGAGGGAAGCGCAAAGAAAGAGAATGAGAGCGGGAACACACACATCAGATTCCGGCACTTTTGAGCAATATGCGGCTTCGCTATTAGTCTATACAGCCACTCTTGCAAGTCTGTCGTCCTTGACCTTCGTCGCTTCAATCACCGATGGTTTTTCGGAAGAGTTAACAAAAAAAAAGCAGACGTAAGCAAATGGGTCAACGATTATTGTAACAGAAAGACATCTGACAATGAGCAACTGTTTTTAGAGTGCATATAGTCGGTGAACAATGAAGAATAGTCGGTGAACAATGAACAATGAAGCACTGCTACAACCTCACGTGTTTGCTCGACGTAACGCCCGATTAATTTCGCGTATATCAATACATTTTAACAACTTTTTTTTACTGACGGAAAAATGGAGGAGAGAGGGGATTTAGAAGTAATTTCGTTCCAGCTATCGTTGATTGCTGCAGTCTTCACGCTCATATATAATAGGGTCACTTTATCAAGGGAAAGTTAGCCCGCCACGTTGTTTTATGAAAACAGTGAAAAATGCGGTTATCCTGTGAAAGTGTCTCGTCAAATCAACCTGTCTGCAGTCATGTTCTTGCTTACACCCGCTTACGCACGAAGTTCCAAGCTAGTCGTCCTATAGTCGCGAAGACTTCGTGTTGGTATTGTATCTTTATAAGAGTTGGTCGCAGATATAATATTTCTTTCACCTTCCAGCGAACGGTGTATTCACGGCAAACAAGTAAACTTGTTTCGCTGTGTGAATGGTCCTAATAATCAAGCCCCACCCATAAGTAAATCGTGGTGCCCTCTGTTTATTATTTTTATTTTCTTAATGAATGAGTTGTTTAGTGCAACTTGGTAATTATTGTGGGAAAAAATAACTGAAAGAACGGAGAATGCTCGCTTAACGAAAGGGTGGTAAAACAACTAAGATCAACTGCTATAGCGCTTGCTTGGTACGGAATCAGCACATTCCCGACTAACTGACGTGTAATTACGCACAGTGATTATATTTGGACATACGAATGCCGCTTATATGGAACAAATTTATTGCAGTCATCTGCCGCGCAATGAGAAGTAATAAAAGTAAATTCTGGGCTTTTCCATCCCGTAACAGTGATTTGAATACGTCGCATCGTAATGGGAGAGACTGGGCTAAATTTAACACCACCACGTTCCTTATCGCGCCTCTACATTCAAGGTCGCGAGTACTTTCCGTTTTTTTTTTTTTTCGTTTAGCCTTTATGAAACGCCTTCGTTCGCAGTAACTTACTTGTTGCTGATGTGGCGCATCTGCAGCGTAATGAATCATTATCGCATTCATTTTTTCCGGCTTCCTCTCCCATGTGCGGTCGTGAGTGAGTGATCTATCGCTCCTTCTAGCGAAGGAGCGCGCCACACTTCACGCTTACATTCCTTGATAAGCTGAAATCAGCTATAAGCCTCTTATCGCTTCATCGCAGCCATATGTTACGCTTCGTGGCAACTGCTGACGCGCAGTGCACCCCGGATAGGCAGCTGGTGTCACGATACGCCTCCACGGCAGCAGTGAGTCGAGGCATCCATCTGCACCGAGGTATAAGGGCATTATGCGGGAGTCAAATAGTGCAACAAATAACAGAAGAGAAGCACAAGTCGAGGGTATACGTCGACACCCTGATATAGCCTGGCCGCACTTCCCTCGCTGACGTGTGATGGAGAGTGCGGCGCGGGCTTGATGCGTGTTTCACGGCGAACGCCCCGATAAGGCTGCAGCGCCGGAATTCATCGATGCAGTCGCTCGCTCAAGAATGCCGAGCTAAGTGCGAACAACGGAAGAGATTCGGTGCTGGTTGCGTGGCGCGCGTAATCTGTCACGCGTTCGCGAGTTTCGCAAGAAACTCAAGGCTGTATTGGCACTCCGTCAGCAGAATGGAGTGTTCTGGATGAGGTGTGTCTTAACAGACTAACTCTTATTGATCTTTGCACTATACTGTTTCTCCTTCTTTATACGTTCCTATTTTGTTTCAACAAAAGGGGGGAAGTATCTAACGGTTCGGGTTCTGGTGTGTTCGCGGTGCAAGTCGTGCTGATTGTGATCGGACTGTGCCTTTCGCACCCCTCTCCGATGCTTCTTGCACAATCGCGCTGGCCGACCTGCGAGAATAAGCGCTGTGGCTTCAAGCACATGTCACTTGGGCAAGATCCCCGGCGTCTCATCGCCAGTAGTGGTCTCCTGCCGAATTCGAGATGGTCCCATCGATTGTCTATAGTGGCTTTGGGTGTGCTTCCAACTGTAATTTGTGTATGTGAGGGGTGGTGGTGTCCTTTTTCGAGCTACAGTTATGTCAATAGGTGTCGCAGTAAACTACTCGAACGTATGAAGACTGCTCTAGACTACAGGTACATTCGGTGTTTGAGGAACCTGTAAAATTTGATGTCAAGACAGGCGATCTTTAAACTTCTCTTGTGAAAGCCCGACTTGGCGGCATCCACGAATTGAAAAAAGTATCTATACTTCAAATGTGCCTATAGAAAACGGTTAGTGGCGTCCATCACCCGTCAATGCAGAAAATAAATATGAGCACGAACAGTGTTGGACGCCTTAATAGCTTGACTTGCTTTATATATATACGCATGCCTTTCAAAGTTAAGTGTCGTGTACTGTGTCAGTGATGCAGGGGCGTTGCCTGTGATGATTGCGCATCGAAAGTGCTGTCAACGGTAGCGTCCATTATATTCAGCAGCTAATGAATGACTGGTGAATCCACTCCACAAAGACTCAGAATCTAGCAGTTCCTTTCAAGTTTATGCAATCGGCATTCATAGTGTGGTACAGTATCTTCAGGAAATCTTAATGGTTATTTAAACGCCTGAATCTGCATTCCCATTTGCCACTATAAACTTTTAATGTTGCTAAGGCGATCAAGACTGAAGCGAAAAGAACGCAAGGAATCCCAGATAACCACGGGAGCACCAGGCCTTCTAGAAATCGTGATTTTATTTTTGTTGTGCTTTCATAGTTTTGTTGTTTATGAGTATCTTAGAATTTTTTGTCTAAACCACTGAAGACTCCTAGAGTTGCTTTATTTATTTTTTGTTGTGGCAAACATTGAACAAAAAAGGACTAGAAAGGTATCTCGGTTGCTGGAAAACTCTTGCGAAACATGTGAAAGTTTCGGTGGGCTCGGCGTGATGCTTCTCGCACGTTCACCGAGCACGCACGTTTCGCAAGAGCCGTTGAAGTCTACAAATCCATGAAAGAAAGAAAGAAAGAAAGAAAGAAAGAAAGAAGAAAGAAAGAAAGAAAGAAAGAAAGAAAGAAAGAAGAAAGAAAGAAAGAAAGAAAGAAACCATCAATTTCTCAGAGACCTGCATAACAGTTCTCCTCGCCGGTGTTTTTTAATGCAGTTTTTCACTGTCTTCCAAGGAACGATAAAAACTGCTCGTTGCGAGGCAGGCGAATGCTTCAACACTTGCGTTAGCGCTAGCGTATAGTTTTTAGTTGCAACAAGGGCAGTGATGCTGAACGCAAAGCGCTGTTTGTGGGTCATTCGCCTCTCTCTCTCTATCTGACTCTTTCTCTGTCCCTCTCATCTCCGTGATGCTGGCAGCAAACAGCCACGTAGTGTTCGCGTAAGGGTGAATCGCTATACTGTTTTTGTTATAGACACTGATACACTCCCATTCATTCATTCATTCATTCATTCATTCATTCATTCATTCATAAATGTATTGTCGCAAAATAACTCTTCCTTTTTCGACTCCTTCTCTGCCCGGCATTGCAATTCCGAAACGATGAGCTCGTGGGTTCGATTGGTTTCGTACGGTGACCGCTACACAAGATGAACGAATTGTAAAACTTGAAATGCTGAGTGAGTGCGCGATCAACAACACTGGGGGATAAAAAAATAAAAGGAAAGACAACGGCGACTTCGATCACAGCGTCTTTCACGAAGCCCGTTTTTTTTATGTCGCCACCCAGAGTTTTGAGGCTTTTCAAATGAAACTGGTGGTTGAGAGGCTAAGCCCTTGCTTTGATTCTCTTTTTTTTCATATTGTTGCTGTTTCGTTTTTTTTTCTTTTTTCTGTGCCAGCTGGTATGCTGTATATACATTGACGCTGGCGTCGACGTCCAAATGTGAGGGAACCGTTTCTTTTCCTCCTTCGTTCACTTGGTTACCACTCTAAGACCGCAGTGTCACTAGCTTCGGTGTATCGGATCAAAAACTGCAACTTTATTAGTCAGTCGTCAATAATTTGTCGTCCCTGTTTTTGTTAAGTCTTTGTGAAGTCTCATGTCCTTTCTTCCTTCTTTCTTCCGGTATCCAACATCTACGTTCTCGTTTCTTCCCCATATGGGCGTATTCCGTATTTGTAAACAGTGGTAGGCGTCATCGACCGACTGAGGCGCTTGTATCGACGTGGCGGCGCATATATAGGCTCCGTCCAGCTTAAAGATCGCCACCGCCCTCTGTGATCATGTGCCAACTGGCGCAGCAGCTGCAAAGCTGCCTCCGAGCACAGCTCATCGGGGAGGCTCAAATGAAGGAACGGACGAGCTGTGCTTATGAAGGACGCTTCATCAGGAGACGCTGACAGAAGGTATACCGTATAGTGGGAGAATTAAGGATAAAATATATATTTTTCTCAAATAATTCGCTGAAGGATATCCCAAAACAGCTTGCCATCTTTTGGAGCCAACAAAGCTGTTCTATTTTCTCTCGCACATCGCAGAGATGACAGTTAATTGAAGAAAAACAAAACTACGTTTTTTTCTTTGTAATTATGACTTTACCGGCATTGTATCAATGTGGAGTTTATAAGAGACAAAACGTGTGGAGTTTATATAGGGAGAGATATACATTTTGCGAACTCCTTTACTGACATTGTGTCCTGGAAGACGGGAATAAGCACGCTAGCAGATCATAGCATATCATTTTATAGTGTAGTATATTGTACATATTTCTAAAGCTGATAATAATCAATATGACGAAGAAATAATATTTCGATAGCCATCGGGGGCACATGTGCGCGCTAATATGCATGAATTTTGACAATGAATCTCGGTACTCTTATTACATACTGCTATTCGTCAATCGTGTCTTCTTTTCTGTCCGCATTGTCGTCCGCATCTGTCATGTGGAGCTTCATGGATGTGAGACACTTATAAACGACACAAAATAATATTTAACGATAGACTAATATCAACCATAGTTATGAAGGAACACTATAAAACACCCACAAGCACAAACTCTCTACACTCTACTCCGCGACTTCAACGTTGACGTTATGAACCTTCGGATCGAGTTTTTTCGACTGTTTATGTCATTCAATTTACGTCATATGCGGCAACGCCCGGGAGAAACATGTGAGACACACAAAAAAAGTTTAGCAATACGCTAATACCAATCATAATTGTGACAGAACAATATAAAACACCTTATATATAGTACAAACATTTTATACTAGCCGGCGTCTTCAACGTAGTCATTACGGACCTTGGGACCTAGCTTAGCCCAATCGTCATGATTCACTTCATGAAGATGCGCGGACTTTTTTTTTTTTTGGCGCTGAAAACTTTTCAGCATGAACAACCAGCGTGCGCAAAAAACCGCACTCCTATGCTATTACGGTCCTTTCCCATCAGATGATCGATTGCACTGCATCACGCAGTGTGGCAGCTAACGTCGTGAATGTTTCGTTTCATGCAAAATTTGTGGCTGTGCTGCGCTGACAGTTATAGCCACGTAAGCCATGAGCACGTAGCCAGGATCTTTTTCGGTGGAGGTGGGAGGTGGGGGCAAGATTTAATTGTTTGAAAAAGTATTTTCATTGCCAATAGAAGGAAAGTTGCCCGGGTATATAAAAGGTGCTGAATTATTAGAAGGGAATGAGAACACAGTGGAGTGCGGCACAAGAGGCGAGTTAATCAGCTATGAGAAGTACATTTTGACACTGCGGTAAAGAGTGCGTGTGCACCAGCGAGAGTGCTTTCCAACTGTATATATATATATATATATATATATATATATATATATATATATATATATATATATATATATATATATATATATAGAACGCTTTTTCTCTCTGCCTCACTTCTCGCACTGTCCTGGAGGCATTTTACGGAAGGAATTTTCAAACAAAGAAAACCCACATTCGAGAAACAATTCGATTGGACAACAAAGAACTACAACATGGATGGTTCCCTGACTCAAAATAGGCAGAACTTTAACGTTCATTTTAGCAAGCAAGCTTAAAGAATGGCATTGCCAATGGGTTCACCTCATAATAAAGGTCAATGCAAAAGAAAAAAAAGAACAAGCAGCCTGGATGAAAGGGGCGGGCCACTCAACAATTTTCATGCGTCTCTGTATCTCCATAAACACAGCGATAACTTTGTCGACACAAACTCGTATCTGGTGAATGGACATTATAACTAGACCATCAAGCCGCTCCTCAGACGCGTTCGATTTCTGAAATGTGTTTTCTCTCCTTTCGGTGTCGAGAAGGTGCGTCCTGCAGAATCTGTACTGACTGGGAGTGTTGCCAATATCTTTAAGAGTGTGTCAATGTTCGTGGAGTGTGTCACTGTACGTCGGAAAGTGAGGAAATTCGTCCTCTTGCATGGCTTTCCATATCGATTTACAGATTTCCCATTCACCTTTTAGTGTAAGCATATGAGCCGCCTTTTCATATCTCCCCGGTAAAAATCGAAGGCCAGCTGCACACATTCAAATTTGCCTTTGGAGGCGTGCTTTCGCAACGAAAACTGCAAACGCTGCAGTTTTGCGATGGTTTGCAAAGCGCGTTTGAGGGGAGTTTTCAGGTTATCTATTTACGGAATGAACAAGGCTCGTTTGTAGTACTCTTGCGCAGAAGTACAGTCGTAGTTTTCCCAGTTTGTCCGGCATCTTTATGTTCCTACCACCCGTGGAACCTGGCACTTCACTCCGAACCTCGCTGCTCTGTCTTCACATAGAGCAAATATTTTGTGAAATTGTGCCTCCGCATTAGTTCCCATCTCTTGCAGCTTAGTCAGCACCGAGTCAACCTGCTCCAAGGTGACGCTCATGCCAATATGTGGGCTGTGCAGATACACGGGCAAGTGGTATGTGAGGGTTGTGAATGTCTAACAGAGACGCGTATGAGAAATTCGGGTGAACAAATTCGCCAATGGAAAAAAAAAATGAGCACAGGACGCTGTTGCTTTGTCACGGAAGGTGTCCATGAATTCAACTGAACGAACTATCTCGAAAAGCGCTTTTTCAAACAATCCAACTGAATCGTGACGTTCCACCCACTTTGTTTTACAATATCGGCGCAGCCGGCCGTATGACATTGTAGACGCTTCTAGATATTTATTTTAGTACTGCTGTGCTTTTGGGTGACACCTGAAAGAAAGTGCACACTTTAATTATTGTGCCACTCTTCCCTCCATTTTTGCCCTCTCGGACACTTTTACCCTCTCGGGCTTGCTTACGTGCCTGGCGTAAGCAGTTCTTGAGGAGACTCTTCTATGCCGCCTGTGGCTTGAAGTGTCCTTCACGAACGCATACTCCTATCTCATTGGAATGGCCAGCTCTTCTACATGCACATGCTGCAGCTGCGAAGAAACCATCGCGCGCCTTCTATGTGAGTTTTCAACGCGCCAAGACAAGAACTGACTGCTGCTCTAGATAGGCTAGATGATCGGCCTTGGTCGGAACAAAGGATTCTGGGTCATTGGCCGAGCCCATCATCAGCCCAGAAGGCTTTGAAAGTTTTGCTGTGCTTTTTGCGGACAACTGGCCTCAGAGACAGACTTTAGTGTTTTATACTCTTTGATGTTGCCTATCTCTGTCGCTATATTTTTTTTGTAATTTCTCTTCCTCTCTCGCTATTCGCAACTTTTTTTATCATCTTTTAATCCCCTCACCTCTTCCCCAGCACAAGGTATCCAGCCGGTCTAAGAACTGGCTAACCTCACTGTCCTCCTCCTCCTTATGATGCTTCTGGTTGGCCCGGCTCAATGTTTTGGTTACTTTTCTTGTACATTCGCAAGCTCTGCCACGAGGTATTAGTGCTGCGGTCTGGTGCGTTTGTATGTTTGAGCTGCTAACTCTTGAAGAATACCCTACTTGCGTCTGCGTTCCTATGCTATTCAGCCCCCCCCCCCCCCCTCACTTTGCACATGCCTATGGGTACTGTACACGTTAGAAGTTATGCATGCAGTAAAGCGGCTTACTTTCGTAATAATAAACTTTAAGTGCTGTTATAATTTGTTTGAATTACACGGAACCACAGTCTCAATCATAAAGTAATATTCCGCAGCGTACTAGTACTTCCCCTGCGTATGAGCAGAAGGGAAAGAAACTAACAGGAAAGGGTTTGAAAGGAGCTGTCCCGCTATCATTAGAATCGCTTTTTTTAGTGCACTGATCAAAGAGGGGTCTCTCGAAAATGTCAAAGGTTATCAGTATGTTTTCCGGTATCCTGCGCTTATTTATGAAGTTTGGCCGTGGCAACAAAGTTACGCTTATTGGTTTTCCTAGCCACATTCGAAGGCCAGTGGCACTGCCCTACAAACACAGCGGAATTGGATGGAAATGGTGACATTCGTGGGCAGTTTATTTCTGTTTCTTTCTTTTCTTGGCCAGAGTCACAAGTTCCGTACCGCGGCAGCTGGCCGCTTAAGGCAAGGCGAAGGGGTCAGCACAGATGAACAAGTAAAATCGGCCGAGAGCGCACGTCGAGCCGCATTTAATTCACGTCTTTTCTCTCCTCGAACGCTCGATGCTTCGAAGACTTCTTACTTTAGGCGGCGGGAACGGCGAGACGCAAAATATATAAAGAACAAGCGGAGATCGGGCGCTGGCGTAATTTCGCGTGACTGGTGCCCCCCTTTTTCGGTGCTGTCCGATGCCGAAGCTTTTGACTTTGTGTGCTGCCTGGCTGTGCCGGGGCTATCTGCAGTGGAGGAGACCTGGCTCGTCCGAAATGGGGCTTTACAACGAAGCTCTTTTGACTAGTGTCTCTACGGTTGGACTTCGCTTCTTGTTTATTTCTTCCGGCGGTGCCCGGAGAGCGCAAGTCAGGCGGACAGATCCACTGGACCGGGCCCGCTCGTCCCCTGTCCTTCGGCTTTTCCCGGTCCTTCTCCCCGGCCGTGCGCGCCCTCTGTCCCTTGCGGGAGCTGTTACGCCCTTCCGCTACACTTGGAAAGCCGCAGGAGGACGAGCGGAAAGGCACGATGCAAGAAGCGTTGCCGGTAGCGAACGGGTTGAAGGAGAGGGCAGCGCTAACCTCCTCGTCCCGATAAGAAGAAACGAAGGACGGGGGACCGAAAAGAAAGACGGGGCGAAAGTGGGGAAAGAGGGGTGGCGTGGGCGCGATACAAGCGAGCGACGGCCAAAAGGAGGAGATCGGCCCGGATCGGAGCGCCCAGCAGAGCGAGAAGCAGTTGCCATGACAACGAGACCTTTCTGCACGGCCCAGCGCTCGCCGTAGCTGCTGCTGCTTCGTCTCCTCCCGGATTCTTTCTTTTACTCCTCATCTTCTTCTTCCCCTACTTCCGTTAGCTCCAGATCTGTCCGTCTGCCTTTCGTCTGCCTTCCTCACTACGCTGAAAAAAAGGCCTTCATTTCTTTCCGCTGTTTGCTCTCTCCTCGTCACCTCTCTCTCTCTCTCTCATTCTTTATATGCCCTACTTTTGCCGTTCTCCTCGTGCAGTTTCCACCTCCCACATCTTACTGTCACCTGCGCTGCGCAGTCACATCCCGCGTAGTTTTTTAATTTATTCAGATCCTCAATTCCTCGTG
This sequence comes from Rhipicephalus annulatus, assembly GCA_013436015.1. Lineage (NCBI taxonomy): Eukaryota > Metazoa > Arthropoda > Arachnida > Ixodida > Ixodidae > Rhipicephalus > Rhipicephalus annulatus. The sequence goes on along the minus strand of WOVY01001681.1, from coordinate 166,710 downwards.
AGCGAGTGGCGCTGCGCACCGCCTATTCAATTATTTTGCATATACATTTGCTGGCCCACCGTCCTTTTTATGTTCTGTTCAGACCACTTCAGTATTTGCCCCGCGGGGCCGAAGAGCGGCGCGAACGCGTCGAAATGGAAAAGGCGCGGGTGAAGCGAGCTAAGAGAAACATAGAAAGCGCGACCAGCGAGTTTGTGCCAATTCTCGCCCTAACAGTGTACGAGAACACAGCCGAGACGTGCGACACGAAAAGCGTAAACCTTCGTAGAAGCAGAGAGCTTTTCTATTTCTGTTCTTGTCTCTTTCTTTCCCTCTCTCTCTTTTTTTTCAAGGCTGCGGCTGGTGAAACCTCGCGGAACAAAGTAATGATATGTTCGCGCAAAAGTCTTGAAATTCGGTTCCTCGTAGATTTATTTCTTCCAAATGTGCTATACCGTATCTACTGCCGCTTTCTCGACCGCTTTACATTCTTTCATTTTTTGTTATTGAGTGTCTTTCGGCATTATGCAAAAAAAAAACGGGAACAGTTGTTTTCGAGATCGTTGGTCTGAAAACCCGATGTGCATTTTATTGGCTTTAAAGGTGGGTACGTGTTTTTCTGTCACAGTTTCTGGTAGGAGGCGGTGCGCACAGAGTGCGGTCAGAACATTTGCTCAGTCAGAACATTCGATAGGTAGGTGAATGGAAATCGGTTTTGTGAAGAAGTAGTACAGAAAAAAAACGAGGCTGAAACACCTGTATAAGAATCGCTATAACGTAAAAGTTAAACGTTCTTTGCAGAGGTAGTAGTTATTGTGCCTTGTTTCAGCAACAACAACAGATTACAAAGACACATTAAGAACGTCAAGCAGCTGCAGACTTGAAGCTCACAATTGAAGCGGAAAGCACGCACGAAATTACCGTAGACAGGACGAGCGCGCACTAACAACGGTCACAGTTCGACACAAGTGCGCTGTTAAAAGAGAAAAAAAAAGACGCTTGAAACAAGCGCACAAGTATACACGGGACAAGCGCAAACAACTCTCACACTTCTTCCTGCGTCGTGGGTCAGCAGTGTGGTCCTTTTGTAAACGCGGCCGCGGCAGCGTGCGAAGTCACCTTCGTCCTTTCCGGAATTACGAGTCTGATAAGCGCGCGCGCGGAACAGACCACGCTCCATGAAGGCGGCGCTTCGGGCAGGTGATGACCTTTAGAGCGCGTCCAAAGCTACCCAACGCGAGACCGTCGCGCCATCTCGCCACTGATTACGAGAACGCGCTAAAGGCTCAGGACTGTAAAGCGGTGTATGGTGTATATAAACGGCTTGACGTTAGCACTCCAGTTAATGCACGCTCCGTGGCGTTTTAGTTCTTTCTCTTTCCTTTTTGATTCGAAGGCAAGGACACTTGATTGATCAATCGCTATCATTTTGATCCGCTGCTTAAAAAGGTCCCACTCTTCTCCTATTTTCTTCACCTGAGCTTCCTCAATTGCTTTGAGTTAATTCATCACGGCTACGTTGAAAGGCTTGTCTCATTTGTAATAAGCGAGAAACTTTCGACCACGTTTTTTTTTTTTTTGCGTCGTTGGGAGGGAGTGTATTTTTGGGATGTATTGCAGAGGAAATCGAAAATGAATTCCCGCTAAGCCCATTCAGTATCAGATTTCTCCTGATATATAATGAGGATGGTTTGCCATTTGACTTAATAATGTTAACAGGCCTCCACTGTTTATGGCGGGCCCGTATAGCAGGATTTCATCGTGATTCAGATACACGACCCGCAAGAATGTACTTCCTAGATTGCATGTCGAAATTCGTGAAACCTCAGAAAACAGTCTCTTCCTGAGTGGTTCTCGAGGGTGGAACCCCTGACAGCTCTCAATGAATTTCAATGTTAGTGTCTTTTATGTAGGACTGCCACTACTTGTTTTCGTGACCTTTACGTCATTGTTCATGTACATAGTGTCTGGGAACAGGCACTAAAAAAAAAAACGCTCCGTGGCGTAGTGGTTTAGCGCCGCGCGCTGAGAATCGGGAGGTTGCTAGTTTGATTCCGCGCGACGAATGCTTGCCTTCCGTTTTTTTTTCTTCTTTGCGATCTATTGTTATATATTCTTCAACGTCACTTTTGTGAAGGAAGTACCTCAGCAGAGTCGTGGTGGACCCCGGCATAAAACAATTTTGTTTTAAAATATTGGCTGTAATTTAGCTCGGCAAGGCCCGGTTGTGCAAGTGAAAGCTTCTTACACATGGTTATGCTTGCTTGCTCTCGTAGTCGAAGCAATGTTTACCAACCGAACAGGGAAACGTGCCGTACTGCGAGATTTTCGTACCGTCGTTTTATCAATTTCCGAAGCCGAAGAGTGGAACGCGAGGCGTTCATTTCCTCCCCTAAAGCCCGTCGTGGTCGTCTTTCATCCTTCTCCCGACGTGTAGGTGGCCGAAGTTCTCCTTCATCCCTCGTTTCAGCCTGCCACTAAGCGCGCTGGTACTCATGTTTCCGCTTTGACTCATTAGCACGTCAAGCGATATCTGCAGGGTGGTCCGACGCAGTTGTCCGATTTCGCCGCTGGGATCACGCAGACGACTTCGGCACAGATGGACTAACGTCTACGCGCCCTCCTCCCATCGCGCGACCATAGCACAACGGCTGAAATTAAGCCCTCGTCCGCTGACCCGATGTGGCGAAGAGTAGTGATTCACGTGGTTAGTCATGGCTGGCGAGGCATGTGTTTGTCATCCTAGCTGAGGTCGTAGCAGAAGTGGACGTCGCTATTCACGTAGTATATGCGTTCTTCGCTTCAAGGCCGTGCGGCGATACACGGTGAAACTTGCTCGACTGAGCCAGCCAAGTTTTCGCTTCAATAATATTATGATCAAGGAATAGAGTACGCGCAGAGCAGGTCAGTGCGCTTAGCGAGGTTTCGCCAAATTGGTGAGGTTTCGTCACCACTTAATTTATCTGGGTAACGAAACATATACTTTGCAGTCACCTGGCATTCAACGACGAACGCAGTCTATCAAGCTATATTGATTTTTTCATGCTAAGGCTATATGGTTACGCATACCGGTGACATTGTGACGCTACTTTCTTCTGTTTAGCCTCACCCACACTTATCATCGTTTGCATTCTTACGATGCCACCTCGTCTTCCGCGATGTCGCATAATGCCAAATTGTCGTGGTATATACAACAACTCAAATCACTCATGCCAAACGTAGCGACTTTCTGGTTCGGCTTGCATGAGTGCGTCAGGTGGTTAGCTTTCTAGATCAGCCTTTCTTCCGATCTATGTAAGAAATGCTAGGATTCATAGAAAAAGTTGTTAGTTGATCTCGAGGACGCATTTATAGCCGTCCCTTCATTGAGTGAGTCACTAAAATACATACTTTCGCAGTTTATCGAAGGCTCAAAAGAGTCCTGACTGCCTGCAGTCTTTGTGTACAGTTTCCTCGTGGCCTCTCTTGTCCAGTGAGTACGGTTCTACCGGTCTGACGTCAATCAAGCGTTGAAATTACCCGACACATAGTGGTACTTGTGCCTATCGGTTTGAGAGTGTGGCAGCACTGGATGACTTCATCAGAGCGAGAGCTCATAGTCTAGCGAAGGTTGAACTCCCGCCGAGCATTGTTGACAGATCCGTACAAAAAAAAAATACCCCCGAAAAAGTGGTGGGCTTCAGCTATAGCGTGTGGACTGCCGCAGTGCATGAAGCATGGTATGTTTTTCCTGCGGATTTTCGGACGGTGCGTACCCCGAGCGGCGTTTTGTGCCGCGTGTGTATCCAACCCTCCTCGCCCTCCTCGTGCCACACTTGATTCTCAGATGCGCCAATATTGCCCCCGAGAGTGGCTGTGCTACATAATATTTCGAGCCGGCGTTCGTTAATTAAAACTAGAGTGGTGTATCGATCTGAGCGACGACTAGCCGGCCTAAGCGGCTTTCGGCCACGCATATTCACCCAGTGGAGCGGCGCGGCCGCTTCGCGCTTTTTACGTTTCACGCGTCGCTTATAGCGCACGACGCCATGTTTACTTTTTTTTTCCTTCGTTTGAATTACTGAATTTGCCGAAAATTGAGCATGTCCCTCTGGAGAACCAGTACAGTTTGAAGAGTTCAAAGTATTGATGGTATTTTCGTTTTGAACACGAACATGTTTTATGCCGGGATCCACTAAACTTCACCGACGCATTTTCTTGATGGAAATACGTCAGTGAAATACACGCGGCTTTGAAATGACACATGCATCGTTGATTTGTATGACCCGGTAATCGAACCCACGACCTCGCGGTCCGTTACGATAGGAGTCGTGGTGCTCTACCCGTCCCACTACCGACGATCATGCATGATGTTACAAACGCGCCTTATGCCTCTCGCACTTCCCTTTCACAGTGACCTTAGTTGGCGGGGGCAAGTGTCGCCATCTGGGATCAGTGAAATGTTGCATCATGTAGCACTAACGAACGCCGGCAGTGGGGGCGCCAATATTTTCAGCTTTCGTACATAGTGTGCCATGATGCGTGCGTGCCCTCAGCTTTCGGTTCAACGAGAAGCCGAACCGGTCTGGCCGCGTTCATGGCTCAAGCTACGAGCTCGGTCTCTCGCCTTATTGGAATGACGTGTCATATGTGTGAGCAAAGTCGTGGGTTACCCTGTTACAAGGGGTTAATCAGCCAAGGTTGCTGGCGATTCTGCCCCTGTCCTTTACACAGATGCACCCTTATAGGGGCCCTGCAACAGTTTTTTTTTTTTTCGTAGCCGTGGAATGGATCCAGTAAATGAGCTTATTGTCTCGTGAATTTACCGCCGCAAACGTTTTTAGAATCCGTCCAGTACGAGCTGAGTTACAAAGATTTGTCGCACGCTGCAATTGCGTTATCTTTCGTGCCGACGAAATCGCTGGAAACTAAGCAGGTAGGGATGGCACTGGGAAAGGAAATACGTCTCGCGCGCCTCGTTACCTTCATACTTGAGCGTGGAGAAGTCGCGGCCTCCCGCGGTGGCTCCAGTAACGAACGAGCGCGCCACGCTCGTCAATGGATGATACAATGGCTGCAAGGAGTGACTTTGAGCTTGTTGCGTCATCTGTTGAGAAAAGAGAAAACCATTTTTAGCTGACTGAGAATTTATTGTAAGTTCCAGGCCGCATGCTGCACTATAATAACGGGCTCGTGTTTTCTCGGGAGCGTCGACTACGATGACCGTCGCTTTGTGAACATGCTGAAAAAGTGTTGCAGGGCCCCTTTAATAAGCAGTCATGGATACACGTTTTTTTTTGTCACTTTATTTGCGACTAAGAACCCGTGATGTTGCATTCAAGGGACGTTTTTTTCTCCCCGTCTTTCTCTGCGAAAGCCGCAGACCGATGGCAGGCCTCTGTGTGAAGCACGCCGTCCCTTCGCTTTAATACACTGTGGAGGTCGATTTTTTTTTTTTTTAGGGCTCAGCCACCTACCGGGTGTGAAAACCCATAATGAATAACCCTGTGCACGCATGTCTGACACGGTTCAGGCTTAGCGGGATTTACTTTAAGTCAATCACTCAATCAATCAAGTTATTTGCCCTATTTGCGTACAAGAAAAAAAGATAAATATATCTGAAGGTCCTGTGGCATTATGGAGTCTTCTGCACCCAATCTAATTCGCTACACAGGGCGCCCGCATCATACGAAAAAAAATAATCATACATACATGCCTATAGATTGCATTAAATGTCACAAAAAAAACGGCTATTTAACATCTAAAAGATTCGTGCAGAAATGAGAATATATAGTTAGATGTGCCTTTGTCTGAAGTACAAATTCAGCTAAAGAAAAAAATGCCCAAAAATCGGCCGTTCATCGCTTCGGTGGAACTCAATATTTTTAGTTATGTGAAATAAATGTATATGTAGAATATTTTTCGAACTCTTTATGATTCTTTTAAAGTCATCGTATAAGAATTAAAGTTACCGGTAACTGTTAGTTATATTCTATATTTGGTTCCTAGTCTTGGTACTTCTAGTCATTAGGTAGTCGCGGCGTGCTTCTTTGGAAAAAAATTAACCGTGTATAGTGTACTTCTAAGTAATATATTTGCTGACATGCCTTTCTGTGTCAGTCAATCGACCTGAATTGTGCTCTGAATTAGTGTGCTTTTAATTTTTTTTTGAATGGCGGCGGATGGGAGTGGGGTGTTTGTACGTGTGTTTTTAGCCACGTTTTCGGCTTGTTATATTTGTTGCACAATGCAAGCTAGACCATCAAACTATACCTTGAAAACGGCGCCTCATTGTCGAAAAAAAAAATTGTGGCTACATGTTAACCCTAACTTTGCAGGCTAAAAATATCTATAATAATCGGGATATTGCAGTAGGCTTAATTGTGTGCGTTTCGCGAGAAAAAAATATTAACAAATAATATTTTGTTCTAAACAGACATGTCGCTTGAGCACTACAAGCGTGGTTCCCTCGCTGTTTTAACTTATGCTGACCAGCGTTCGATTAAAGAAAACTTGTGAATCATAGTGAGCGGCGTAAGGTAAAAGCATCTAGATTGACCAGGCAGAGCCCGGTTGTTCACCCTGCTCATGGAAAATAGAAAGCGGACGGAGAAATCAAAAGGAGGACGAAAGTTCATACTTCCAAATATTCACGACGCACAAATAAACATTTACAGTTCATTTCATGCCAGCGTGAGTTCGTTACAAGTAGGGCAGATAAGAAATAGGTGCGACCGTACGTTATAAGATATATCTTCCCATCATCATCATTATAATCATCATCATCATGATCATCAGTCTGACTACGTTTACTGCAGGGCAAAGGCCTCGACCATGTTCCGCCTTTCAACTCGTTGCTGTGCTTGCTGCTGCTACTTCATACCCGCAAAACTCTCTAACCTCATCTGTCTTTCTATCTCCCCTTCAGGCGCTTGTCTTCTCTTATAATCCAGTCAGTTACCCTTATAATGACCAGAGATTATGCTGCCTACCCGCTTCGTGTCCGGCCCATATCCATTTCTTCTTGTCTCTCAAGGTTACCCCTATCATTTTCCTTTCTATCGCTCGCTGCGTCGTTCTCAATTTAAGCTGAACCCTCTTCGTAAGCCTCAATTCTGTAAGCCATCACCTTCGTAAATACGACGGAGAGCAAGCTGATTGGCTTGTCGTCTCCTTTCTTATGAATTAAGATGATATTACATTCTTCCAAGATTCTGGTACTCTCCCCTCCAGAAGTCACTTCGTAAACAGGGTGGCCAGTTTTTCGCACACAATCTGTCCTCCGTCTTTCATCCGACCTGATTTTGCCTGATCCCCACCAGCGGTTTTGCCTATTTGCATTCCCTCTAAGGTATTCCTGACTTTTTTTCTCATTACTGGTGGGCTGTCATCTGGGTTACTGCTAGTTCTTACATTATGGTTATAGTTTCTGTAAATCTCTGTATATTTCCTCCGGTACTTAAACTATCCTATTCACATTGGTACTTGATTTGTCTTCCTTGTCCCTTAGTGCATACATCTTGTGTTTGCCTATCCCAAGTTTCCGCTTCACTGCTTTGACGCTTCCTCCGTTCTTTAGAGCATGTGCAATTCACTCAATGTTATACCTCCTTGCATCGGATACCTTGCTCTTATTAGTCAATTTCGAAAACTCGGTAACTTCTGTTCTCTATCTTGTGTTTGAGGCTTTCATGCTATGACCTTTCATATTGAGATTCTTCGTCTCCTGGGACAGCGTGCTAGTGTTCTTTCTAACTACCGTACCTTAAACTTCTACTGCACAGGCTTCCGTAATGATACTCGTCAGATTATCATTGATTGCGTCAACGCTAAGGCTGGTTTCCTCGATAAGAGTCGAGTACTTGTTCTGAAGCGAGACTCTGAATTCCTCTACTGTCCCTCTCAATGCTAGCTAATTGATTGGCTTCTTGCGTATCAGTTTCTGTCGTTCTTTCTTTAGGTATAGGAGAATTCGAGACCTTACGATTCTATGGTCACTTCATCGTACATTGCCAAGTACTTCCATATCGTGGCCTATGCCTAGGTGTGCACTCAGTATAAAGTCTATTTCTTTCTTATTTTCACCATTAGGGCTCCTCCATGTCCACTTACAGTTCATTCGTTTTCTGTAGAAAGTATTCAAAATCCGAATTATTGCATTCTGTGAATTCTACTATTAACTCCCCTCTGGTATATTTAATACCAATGCCATAATGCCCTACCGCCTATAGTCTCCAGCCGGCTTCTTCCATACAGTGACATTAAAGTTGCCCATCAGTACGGTAAATTGTGTATAGTATTCTTACAATACGCAACTATAAAATTAACATGACTCTGATTGCCTCGATTGCAGTGAAAGCTTTTGTTGTGTAGTTCACATGGTCTGGCCATGTCCGGCGTGGACTAACAACCTTCTCTCCAGAGAAGCCGAATGGGAGGAGGCCATCAGAAGCGCGGCACTGCGAAAGCAAGCCCAGGCTAATCAGAGGGCACAAGAAAGTGGGAGTGTCATGGTGCTCTGTCCAGTACTTGGGCGCGTAGCCAGTGGTCACAACAGTCGCTGTTAACGGGTCCTGTCAGTAACTCGTCAAGATCCGATTGTCAATGAGTTCGGTCATTTTGCAGGTCGAGTAAGACAATGGTCTTCGTACAGGTGAGTCCTCCAAGTATGACTTAATTTGCTATTCCCCAAATCGACCGGGATGTGTACAACTCCAGAGTTTGCCCTAACCCGAAACAAAAACTTTAGCTCAGTGATGTAAACGCGCCGAATCGACCTCTTCTTTCGCGGTTTTTTGTAAACACCGCTAGGTAGGCAAGTCGTGAACTTTGCAATGCTACGGTAAGACCGTGCTTTTCAATAAGGACAAAGAGGAAAGGTCGAAAAGCATCGAAAGTGTGGCGGTAGCGGCGGTGAATAGGAGTTTACTTACAGGAAACACTTGCTTTGCCGTCCTTTGACCTGCGGTAAATCGCGACCCCGCAGAAGCGAGCCCGGTATTCAATGCGCGCAGGATGCCGAGAGTTCCTTCGAGAACAAAGACTATCGAACAGCTGGGACAAAAGGTGAAATGAATGAGAACGGCAGCGGGCGAACTTAGGAGTGGGACCGCAAGTCACCCCGAACTGCTTAGAAATTCAAATGAACTGTGTTCGTTTTATTTTACTTTCTTTTCTGGTGTGTACAATTTCTTTCGCGTTATTCGAGCGCTCGCAGCCATTGTTCCGTCCTGAGAGTTGAAAGTAAATACGCATAGCAGTAAGACAAGTACCCGAGAAGGAAACTAGGCTGCATAAAGAAGCCCAGTGACAGGAAGGCTGTATAGAAAGCGTGGATGTTCCAAGGATTTCTATTCGCTTAAAAAAAAGAAATTCCCCGTGGGGGCTTTTCGTTTATCTGACGTCGAATTGGGGTGTCTGCGATGGAGTTGTTTGTCATCGTTTCAGTGCATGGCATGAAACAATGTGGTCGCGGCCGTTTTTCGTCTTGGAAAGAAAGCCCGCATTGCTTAGGCCGGCCCAGGCTCGACTCAGGCACAATCGGTATTCAAACCTGTAAGCACCCTAAACGTGGTTCTTCACAAGGGCTGCTTTTTTTCCCCTTAAACATTTCATCGCATCTCCTTCTTCGGGGACACGCAAGGTGTCAATTCTATCCGAACACACTCGTTGTCACGCCCTTAAATTAAAAACGAGCCCTTAAATTTTGCTTTCCTTTCCTTTATTGCTATATTGATCTTGTTCTTTCAGACTTGATGCATTCATGTGTTATGCGAGGGATTGTTGGTCACCCGCCTGCTGGTAATGAGATAATGTGACGCCAACAGGTAGAAAATTGTGTGTTCTACACTCACTATCATGGCTATAGGTGGCGCTGATTAACGCTCCCAGGTTTAAAATGCACATACGGGTATACGCCCCTTAAAGTGGACGGCGGGGTGACCGCCACTGACCGCCCAAGAAAAGTCGGAACCCGTCGACATGCCTTTCAAGTCCGCCGCGGTAGACCAGTGGTCAAAGTGCTCGGCTGCTCACCCGAAGGTCGTGGGTTCGATGCCGTACGTGGCGGTTGCGTTTCGATCGAGCCCAAAAGGTAAAGGCCCGTGTGTTGTGTGATGCCAGCGCACGTTAAAGAACACCAGGTGGTCAATATTCCAGTAGCCCTTCCCTACGGCGTCTCTCATAATCGTATCGTAGTTTTAGGGCGTAAAACCCCACATATTACTATTACTACTATCTTTTTCTTTTTTAACAACATGCGCGCGGGTTGATTTACGACTTGCCAAAGTTTCGAAGTGACGGATTTTATGCTCACAGGTAAAACAAAACAAAAACAGACAAAAACAATGCGAATATTTAGCATGGTTGAGCTAAGCAACTGCTTTTAAATTCGAAGATACGTTCTCGGCTTGCGTTGTTTTTTTTTTGTTTTTTTTCGGCAGCCCCGCGATTGTTTTACCTCTGAAGACCTGTATGCACACTACATGAACTTTTATTTACGTTTAAAAATGTGATTGCATTCAGCGTTGTTCCACTTAGAATTTTGCGTAGTGGTCTTCTGAAGCTGTCTAAGTTTACCCATGCCATGAGACCGTAGTCGCTTACATGTAGAACCCACGCTTTTGCTGATTTGCTAGTGCGATGTTGACTACAATAATTAGAAAGGATGAGCCGTCACAAGCATCACGTGTTAATTTAGAATGCATTTTTCTTTGTTGTAATAATTCTCTCTATACGATGCAAATGGAAACTCAATAGCTGCTATTAAGATAGGAATCCTTGCACACGATGGAAAACGCTACCGCCCATTTTCAGCCTTTGACAAAAAAAAAAGAGGAAAGAACGAAAGCAGGCGGCATGAAATCTGGTTCCCAATTTAACCGCTGAATTTGCCAGTCGCGTGTTCCGTGCGCGTCGCTAAGAACTTTACGGCAAAGACGCTTATTCAACGACTGGTAATCTAAAACTTGCTTCTTCGTTTACAATGGCGATGCACTCGGGGTCTTCACATTGCGACCTTGGCCCCCGCCGTGTGTGCGTCCAATTCCTGCGTCGAAAATGGTTTCATTTCCAAAACGTTCTTTCCTCGAGTTACTTTCTTCCTTCTCGTTCATCCCATTCTCCTTTTATGTTTTACCTACCTCATATCGTATCTTTCGTCCGTTCTTTCACTGTTTTTTTTTCTTTTCTCGCGGGAATTGTATACTTTTGGGTTGTGCGTTCTCCCCGCAGATTCCGCGAAATCGCGCACACAGCCATCTGGTCATTTCACGGAGCCGTCCTCGTTATTTGCATCCTACGTTTCTCCCGCGTTTTATGCCCGTTCGGGCAATTCCTGTGTGCGGATCCTTCCACCCTTGCCTTCTCGTGGCCGTTTTCGAGCACACCGTGGTATTCCCGAAGCCTTTCGTGTGGTCTCCGGCGAAACACTTACCTACGTTTTTTTTTTCTCTTTCTCTCTCTCCCACGCGAAAAACTATGTATGGAAGATTCCTCGCTGCTTTCAGGAAACTTCTCCACGCCGCTTGACAGCGCGCTGTGTGCGGCCAAATAAACAACGCCACTTATACTGCGGAGGTAAGCATTCCTCCGAGTGACATTGTAGAAGAGCCTCTGCAGCTGGAACGGTGCCAGATGTTGCCGTTGGCCAATGATGCGTCCTTTGAGTACTGCATCTCGCGTCCCTGTGAAGGGCGTCCTTCAAAATGGCGCAAGCGAGCGCATTTATTATTTCTTCCCCTTTATTTGTGTTGCCTTGCTCTTCAGTGCTCTCGGAACAATCTTGTTCTTTCTCGCTCATTCGGTTTATCACCTCGTTGATGCCTCTTTTCACTTCGAGATAGCTGCGATAGAAATTTTCTTACAATCGCAAATAATAAACCTAACGTGTGCGCGCGCGCGTGTGTGTGTGGTGGTGGTGGGGGGGGGGGGGGCGAGAGAGAGATACACGCTCACACATTTGAATATGCGAGCAACTAACAGGAAAATAACACGACGGATCGAATATCCGATTCGCTTCACGCGCAAACATCATGTGGATTAGCTTTTTTATTTATAATTGGTTTTGTGGAGCAGCTGATTTCAATTTGCGGTGCCGGCTACCTTTCTTCTCTTCTATATTAATATTATATATAATATTTTTTGTATTTAACGTCCCAGCACCACGATATGATTATTAACGTGGAGAACTCTAAAAATTTCTACCACGTGTGGTTCTTTAAAGTGCACCTGAATTTAAATACACGGTCCTTTAGCGCTATCACATCTATCGAAAATGTTGCGGCCGCGGCCGGGATTCCATCCCGCGAGCTTCGAGACAGCAGTTGAACACCATAACCGGTTAGCTATATTAGTGGGATGACATACGTGTTAGTTTTCTCGTGATTTTGTCAACTACAACAAAGACACGAATGGATACTTACATTTTTGAAGTCTCAGTGCAAAAGCGCATATAATCACAAACCAAAAGCGATGGTGCAATTTCGAGAACAGCTTTCCCGCATAAAGTATCGTAGTGCAGAGAAGACAGCTTTAAAGGCAGCTATTACATGGAAGTTTGTACTAAAACAAATGAATTAGACGCGTGCGCGTGCGTCTGATGTTCTTGTGTGTGTGTGTGTGTGTGTGTGTGTGTGTGTGTGTGTGTGTGTGTGTGTGTGTGTGTGTGTGTGTGTGTGTGTGTGTGTGTGTGTGTGTGTGCGTGTGTGTGTGTGTGCGTGTGTGTGTGTGTGTGTGCGTGTGCGTGTGCGTGTGTGTGTGCGTGTGTGTGTGTGTGTGTGTGCGTGTGCGTGTGTGTGTGTGTGTGTGTGTGTGTGTGTGCGTGTCGTGTGTGTGTGTGTGTGTGTGTGTTTTTGGCGGGTTTAACTGCTGCAGTCGGTCGTAGAGTGGCATAATGTCGGCGCAAACACATATAGCATAGCCATTTGATGGCGCGCACGTGCCAAGGAGATCTCTGCTTTCTCTGGTTCGTCAAGTGTCTTGATGATGATCGTGAAAAAGAAAAGCTGCCTAGTTCCGCGCTTACTTCAGGCGTAGCACAACTAGCGCAAGCTGCCTTAATTCTTTGTTCGGTCACGTGGGTAGATCGTGATAAACTAAATAGAGGACGCTGACAATAATGTCTCAAGTAAAACACGTGTTATGAAAGAATTTTCCTGCTAGAGCTAAATGTTTAATTTTTTTTGTTGAGGGATCGTGCTTTTAGTTTTCTTCCATAATTTTGTCTGGTGAGTGAAATTTCTCCTGCTTTTCGTAATATGGGTGTAAATCTTATGGCGTCATTCAATGGCGGAATTGAAGCACTTCCGGTAGCACTACTTCTGCTCCAGGCGGAGCAAGTCTGTTTGATTGGCAGAATGGAGCAGCTTCGTCGTGAGATCCACTTCACGGAGCAACTTTTTCTACTCCGCGAAAAGCGGCGGATTCAACCGGATTCAATCGGTGCCTTGTGTGGGTGCGCCAGCGAGCGCCAGTCGCGTCGGTCGCGCCTCGCGTCGGACCCTCTGCGTTTCGCTAGCGTAGCGTCGCTGTGTATAGCGTGCCGACTCGTGCGAGAAGGGAGATGCGTGCGTCGCGTTCTATTTGAGCCCTGCGATTTGCTCCAGCAGTAGCGTGTGTATTTCATTAGAAGATTCCTTTCGGTTGCCCTCAGTCGGAGTGGAATGCTCCGGAGCAGGGTTGGTCAGCCACCCCGAATCTGCCACGAATGACAGCATTAGGCTTCATCATCATTGTGTGGTTGCAACTAGTAACATCATTTGCGGTGATATCATCGCCCTAGTTGCTCCGTATTCAGGTGATTGCGCCTGGCATGTTGTAAGCTCTATGGTCACAAACACCTGACACAACGAAAAAAAAAACGTATGAGGCCTTCGTTTTTACATGTTTATCTCACACCACGCGTTTTGATTACGTATCTTACGCGCTCTCCGCATCCTTTCCTTCTTACGCAGCTCGAGCTTCACAGTGCGTCATTTATTAGAATGCTGTCGTAAATAGCGGCGTTACATCCAGAAAGTCTGATTCAGATTCTTTCAAGGCGCTCTTCTTTACTAACCGCTGTGTGAGAAAAATTTGTTGCATTAGAATGCCTGAGACTCATCGGAAGAATTCGTGGGTGGCCTTAGTAAAAAGGCACAAATTTCTTCTTGCTTGTTAATAAAAAAAAAGAGAAACAGACGAGCATTGTACCATCCTTTGTTCCCGAACAAAAACAAAGACGGGGGAAACGGAAAGCCATAAAAGTAATGGTACCCTGTCTTTTGTGGTGTACCTGCTCCCTAATATATCCGGTTATGCGGATCAGTTAACGATGGGCTCTTTTATTCTCTGTTGTTCTTTTTTGTTTTTTTTTTCAATTCACTGCATAGGATCTTTGCCAGGTTTGTGTGGTTCTTCTTTTCTTTTTTTTGTTTCTTTTTCTCCTTCAGAAAGCACGGTGTGCTGTTTCTGTACCTTCAACGGTGACTGTGGTACGCTTTGCTTTTGTTTTCCCGGACTCCCGGTGCTTTTCTTGCGGGGTAGTCTGGTGTTCGGTTTTGAAGAAAGACCCGGTGAATTAAAATAAAGCAGAACTTTTTTCTTCCGTCCACTCCCGCGCCGTTCCGCCGCCTTTCTTTCGTTCGCCGCGCAGACAATGCGCCTATTCGCGCAAAACGTTGATTTTTTTCAGACGCTGGCCGCGAAGAACAAAAGGACGCTGAGCGCGCCACAGAGACCGACCCTCTACCACGCGCAGAGTACAATGAAGTAACCGCAGTGGTGGCAACGAACCTGCAGCTGTATGTGTGGCAGAAAATCCCGCCAGATCGCGTTGGGAGTGCATCCGCTTCTCGTCTTATTCGTTCATAGCTTTCTGCGGTGCTCGTACGACACTGGTTCCCGAGTGTGCCGTCCTTACTTAGTACTCACGTTCTCTCCGCACCCCGGCTTCCTTGTCCCTAGGCCTACTCATTCGTCCTCTGCGCCGTCTCTTTCTTTTTTTTTTTGTTTGGGACGCCCTTTCTTTCGTCGTCTATGTGTGGTGCGTGCACCGACTCTCTTAGCAAATTAGGAGTGCTGGCGAGGGTAGCAAGATTAGGAATGCCGGTAGCGCTGCGAACATTCTTGGACGCAAGGCCAGACGGATGTGTTACTTTCCCATCTTCTGTTCAACTTGGGAAAATAGCTGCTTTTGTGCGGCGCTCACTTCTAGCTTTTTGCACGCAGCAGCAGCAGCAGCAGCATGTACTCGTTTCGCAGTGTCTTACGTACGTGCGACGCTGCGAAGTACACACGCGCACACGTACACATACACACCCGCACGCGCACATGCGCGCGCACTCCTGCCCAAGCGTGGTCATCTATGTAAGCCGCAATCAAAACACCTCAAAAAGCCTGGTTCATATGCATTACAGGTCTTTTAGTCTGTTTTCTATACCGGTGATGCAGAGGCGTGGCGTAGCGCAATACCGAATGGCCTGTGTCGTAGCTGCCACCACGTGTAGTGGCGTCATCTATGGAGAATAAAAAACAACACGTAGTTTACGTCCTCCGAGATTCAATGAGTACCAATCTTTAAGCTATAGAGTAACAATACTGATTGTTGGCCTAGTTGGTACTTGCTTAGAAGTAGGCATAAAACTTCGCGTGAGGTAATGAAAGCGTATTACATTAAGAAGAAAGGTGAAAGTTGTATCAGCGAACCGTCGGTGACCTTGAACTTATCGGAGAAGAGATTGTTCGATAGCTGGATAGTGTAAGGCTGTGTGAAGACTGCGCATGTCTGTATGTTGTTACATAAGTCTGGATTTGCACCCAGTCTACTTTAGTTGGAAGTGCCGCTTGTGCTTGTCGTTTAGTGTTTCTTTACTTTGTGTGTGTTATTTTGCGGCCAAAGCATGTCTAAGCTATACAGCATTGATTATTCGAGTATGTATCTTGAAAACGGCGCTGCATCGACACAAATATACTTCCTGTCGAAGCTTCGGGACATGAATCTGGAGCAAATAAAGACATCATTTCGGAGATACACAACGCATGACGACACGTGATATATTGTTGCAATCACGTTGCATGGCTTTGTTGGACGAAAAACTGCGTCATATAAATATCGTTCATGATTATCATAGAATGTCGAACTTTGATTCCGTTGCTACAACTCAGTCCAGTGCTGTCGTACTTGAATGTTCTGCGCGCAGCATGAGTAACTTCTTCGGCAACGCCTTTAATGTATACGTGCTTTTTTTCTTTTTACCGACATGTGAAGCGTACGCTTGCATTTGCGCATTGGCTTGTATTTCGACGAGCTCGTGCGTGTGCGTTGAGTTCGACGAAAAGGTTTTGGCACAACGCCAGATGACGCCTGTCACACGTATCTTCTCAGTGTAGCATTTATCTTTATTTTCAATTTGTTGTTTAACTTGATTGTGCTTCTCTGCACTTGGTGTATTCGGCGTCCATTACAGACGGTTCTTGGTTTTACTTATTCTTTTCGTTGGCTTGAATTCTTTCTCTCGCTCTCTCTCTCTCTCTCTCTCTCTCTCCACACACACACACACACACACACACACACACACACACACACACACACACACACACACACACACACACACACAGTTTCCGCGTACCCGTCTTTGAAAAGACTCCCTGAAAAGGTTGAGAGAGTCGAGGCTAATCAAAATATGATTTGGCTGAGTCTGCGTGAGTGGCGAGCTCACATCGTAAGCTCTCTTGAGCTTTCTTTCCAAGCTGTGTTACCCCGAATGCTTGTTTCTTGTGACACTGTGAAAAATGTCCGGGTGGTTGTGGTTATTTCAGCGCGGTGCGCGTGTATTCTTTTTTGTTGTTGTTGTTGTTGCTCGGTGCGGCGTTCTTGAAAATAGGGTTCCGACAGGGCTTACAGAGAGGCTGTATATTACGCGAAAATGTTTCATTAATTACAGCTTGCGGAAAGTGTTGAAATAGCACCGTTAACTGAAGCTTGCTCGGAAGATAACCTCCCATGCTTGTCGCTTGCATTCTCCTCTTCAAGAGAATATTGCAGTTGAGAACTAGGTGAGGCTGGCTACTTACGCAGAAATTAATTAAAGCTGAGTACCTGATAAACAAAGCAGGCCAGAGTGTTTCGAAAGCTCGTAGGAAGCCTGGATTTTGCGTGCGTTTTTGGAGCTTTGCGCATGCATCATCACCCGCAGTACGTCCGGCTGGCTCACACGGATTGTTGTATGTGAGGGTCTGTTTTGTCTTTGCTTTTTTTTAATTACACTATGTTAGACGCTTGTGTGTCGCAAACATATCCATGTGCGGAATTTGCTGGACTAATTGGGGACCGATTCTCTGCGTAGCCGACAACGTGTCCTGCGACAGGCAGCGTTCACAATGCCGTGAACTGTTTACGCTTTTATATTCAGGCTCAGGCATCAAAGAGGACCGCCCGTACGCTGCACATTAAATTTTCGTCCTTGAGCGAAGCCACCAGGTTGGTGGTGCGGCGATCACGTTTGACGTCTTGCTCTAAATGTGTGGGGTTGTTGCGCATAGTAACTTTCAGCGAATAAGTCGATAATATTTGTGAACCAACTGTGGCATTCACGTATACACTATAGCTTACATGTGCGGCTAATTAGCTATTTTTTAAGTGATGAGTTCGAGAAAATCCACGCTTCTCGCCATTATCGTGTTGATTCTTTCATAGGCGGGTTAAGTTTTCAAGCGAGCTACATTTTATGCGAAGTATATGGATAATAACGCACTTAAGGAAGCTCATTGCGTAAATATCATGTGAACTGCTTGTTAGAGTGTGTGTGTGCGCGTGGGTGATGATTAATAAACGGTAGGAAACAGCACAAATGGTTTGGTATAAGAGTTTTACTTAGTTAATTTATGATTTCTCGTTAATTTCCTGATTAATACATTGTTACTCCTACCTGTTTTGGTAATACGCTAGATTTATCCACGATAACGGTTGCGAAGTCGAACAACTGATAGTCTCGTGGTCATTTCGTTTTTTCTCACTTCGCTGCCAGTTGTGTGCGGGCCAGGGCTCCGCCTGAAGTGAATCCATTTCTGAGAGCATTACTTTTCTAGGAGTACCCTATACTCAACCCGCATGAGCATGTATGTACGCATTGCATTTGTGTTCCACGCATAGATGTGGTCCGACGCCCGATACAGAGAACCAAAACGGAGTAGACGACTTTATTGTTGCGATATATTAATTTTAATATCTTTTCCTTCTTGTAGGATTGAAAAATAGCATATACGTTGTCTTGCTTCACTCTCTGCGTAGGCGCGCGTGTGCGCACCGAGTCTTTTCGCAGAAAGAGCCCCTCGAGAACGCGCGAAGGCGCCGGCGTTCTTTCATCAAGGAAATAGTCTCGTAGAGTAACCAGCTCTCAGCCTTCCTGCGTCCAGTTACGTAGAACTGCACAGTCTCACTTACCTCTAAACATTGTCCTGGCCCGAAGGCAAACAAGAACGAGCGAGAGAACCGAGAAAAGAAGCGCTGAGGCCTCCAGGCTCGTGCTCCAGGGGCCCCGAGAGATTGATTGCGTAATTAGCTATGTCGGAAAATAACGAGGTTACGGCTGCAACCCGGCCTCCGGCTGTATTTCGCCCCTCAGATTCGCGTGGTCTCCTCTACGACCTTCGTTCTATGTTGTCGTTACTTTCCTTATTGCCCCCGGGAAAATAAGCGCGCGTAAAAATCGAAATGCGACGAATGCAGTTTACATATTTGCATGGCTCGTAAACGGCTTCGTCAGCTTCGCCGGGCAGTTTTCGCGATGCGACGTCTCGAGGCGTTCGCCGTTGCTGTGCTCTCTTGCCGCGCTGTAATTTCGTTGCTTCGTGCACCGCCTGTTTGCTATATTTCCGGGCGAAGCGTTTTCGTTTTCTTCGACAGATCGATCGGTTTTTCTCAAGTCGTTTAAATATGCAAACGCCGATGCGTCTAAAATATGATGCGTGAAATTCATCCCTCGGAAGTTTTCTTAGGTGCGGGAACCCTGTGACCCACTTTTGGCAGCAGCACGTTAGGGCTGCTTTCTTTCGCATTTGTTTTTTTTTTCTTTTTTTTTCTCTTTTAAGTGGCAGAAATGGTGTGTTTACACGGTTCTTCTAGCATTGACGACCGGTTATTGCCGGTGCGAAAACACCTCTTTTTTTTTCTTGCTGACCCGATAACTGAATTATGAACGCCGCTATGGAGTGATCGCACCTCGTTTTACTGACAAGCTCTTCACGCTTGAGTTCAATCAACAGCCGACCTGCTTTCTTGTTGTCTTATTGTGGGCCATTGCGTAAATTACCACCCGTCAACTTTTACCCTCACTCGCTGGTGTCAAGTCTTTTCCTTCGAAAGCTGTAGCTGGTGCTCACGTAGGCGCGTTTTTTTTTAAAGCTTTTTGTCCCTCACGAACTAATCTAGCAATGCATTGCACGTTGCCCTAACCTTTCCAACTTTTTGCTTTGAAACAAAAGTAATTGTGGTCATCGTATGGACTAGATTGCTTGCTCAGTACATATAACTATACCCATGACTCAGCTCGCCTTTCTGAAAATAAATGTATTCAGGGAAAGGTCAATGCCTCTGTATTTGACTCGCCGGCTGCACCTCTGTTCTGAGTATACGTAAAAGGCCTTGCAATGTTCATAACAAGTCATACATTATTTTTTTTTTATTTTCCAAAGTGTATACCCTTGCACACGGAATACAGGGGACGTTATTGCTGCTAACTTTTATGTAAAGGTGAAGAAAGAAAAGTAGATGAAAACACAAGTTCCCGTTAGTTTTGGCGGAACCAGCGACCTTCGACTAACGCGTCTGATGCTCCACCTACTGAGTTACAGCGGCGGCCACGCCCCCGTTCATAGAGACCGCACCTGCGAAGGTCGCAAGTTCGGTCCCTGCGAGCGGCACGTTACGTTTTCCTCCAATATTCTTCCTTCACATTTACAATATAATTGCAACCAATAGCATCCCTTATACTTGGTATAAGGGATGCTATTATTCTTATCCTTATCACGGTGTGTTAGTTCTGATTACTATTGTGCCCTTAGGCAGAATAGTTTGCGATATAAAAAACACACAAACAGTACAATTAGAGGAAGGTTGAATAGACGGGACTTCCAATAAACAACACTTTAGTACGGCAATATAAATGATTACATGATGGGGCTGTTCAAATAGAGTTTATTTATGCAGGGCGACACCGTTCATGCAGCGTCTATTCAGAAGGCGTCACCGCGCTAACTTATACAGCGGGTCTGCAGCGAGGCTCCCCGCGACGGAGGGGAACGTGGCACAGCATAGGCCGAGAACAAGGAACGCGCCTCGTCCTTTCTTTCGCGCCATGTTCTTTGCCAGCGGCCGATTGAGCTGTGTTTCGTTTGTTGTCGCTGAGATATGACCGCACGCGGGAAATCACAGGCGTTCTCAGGCCGGAGATTGCGGCTTGTCATTTGCACCGCGTAGAAGCGGCAGAAGATGCTGCCGAGCGGCTCTGGCAAGGCGCCACTGTTGATTGAGAACATCGTCCATCTCAGCGAGCGACGAGGGTGGTGCGACAGACAACGAGGCGAGGAGGAGAGGGCTGCCTCTTTTTGTGCGTCGATCGGGATCGACGGAAGTGTTGTCCTCTGGCGACGACGGACTCGGCGAAGCGGAAGACGACAGGCAGCTAAGCCTACAGCCTATATACACCGTGCGCCACGTGTCGTCGGCACAATCGATTGCTCAATAGACGGGACGCGCTTGTTGATCGCTGAAGCGTGCAGCGCTTCACACGCCTCCTCTCGTGGATTACGGCGCAGGCGCCGATTGGCTGCGGTGCCCACGAGTGCTGCTCGTCTCGCGCACCTAGCCGGGCCCTGATTCGGCCGCGCTCGGAGCTCGCCCGCGTACGTTTATTCGCGGGATTTACTTTTCTTCTTGCCTATGTGTGCCTTGCCTGTATTACGCTTCGTGTGTATTTGCTCGACTGCTGTAGCCGAAGTCATCACAACTGATGCGAAGGGAACTTCAGTGTCATGTCTGGGTGAGAAAACGAAAGCTGCATAAACTGACATGGAGTCCCTCTTCTCGTGCATTCATGCTACAGCTATAGCTTCCATCTGGTATCTATCTTAATTGGTTCGCCATTAAACGTGACCTCTCAAGAAAAGTGGCTTGTCAGGGCCCTCAGACTCAATTAACACGTACTGGAGAGGTTAAATCACTTTCTTTTTGGCTCTTGCGGAGAAAAAAGAAAACAAAGTGTGTGTTACTGTCGTGGTTTCAGCAGAGAGAGCCATTGAAGACGTTCTCTCGGCTCTGGAATCAGAACCAACCAATTTTATTGGCGACATGACAGCTGAGTGAACCACGCAGCATAATTAAGTAACCAAGAAGAACAAGTCACTTGTGGGTGCTCATCACTCTTATATATTTAATTGCGATTGGTACTGTACAAACACTCGTCGCGTGGTATAGCCGTTGGCGTCGGTGTGGTCGTGCCCCGTTCACGGCGCAAGCGTATCACTCACGCCCACGGCAAGTTGAAAGGTCTTCACACATGAAATCGGTTGGCTCCAAAAATCATGAAGCGAAGTGCACCATCACTGCGCTAAACTGAGAGTGACACATTTCGTTATTGGCATTATCGTGGCGCGTTCTCACATTGGTAAAACGTTCCTCCTGAGCTGTTTATGCACATGTTCGAGTGAAAAGTCAGTAACGTTGTCCTAAAAGTATTTATATATCTTTGATTACACAGCCGACGATTCCTCGCCGGTCTCCTGCGTACGCCTGTGGTAGGTGGTATACGCCTGCGGTATGCAATATTAGATATCAAGATGGTGCCTTCGAGGTGTACATGCGCGTGATGGTCGTCAGAAATCTTCATGACCACTGCCAGGAAGCTGTTGGTACTTACGCCCTGCAAGAACTGCCATGCATGCTTCGTCGCCACCCCTCATTACTCCTTTTAAGGAGTTGTAGCGCGACGCTAAACCTTACTATCCCTTTTAACACACCGTAACTCAAGGAACATTGTCACTTTCGTTATTCTTTTATAGATTAGCAACAGCACTGAACTTGTTTATATGATACCTAACCTCCCAAAAGCAACACGAGCAATAATTTTTACGTCTTGTTGTTCTTTCTAGCCCCACCCCCACCAAAAAAAAACAGTAAACGATTTTAGGGGTGAAGTTTCTTAAAGCGTAGGTCAGTCGTCCCCGATGTATGTATGTAGTACGTAGCCACCTCTTTCCAGGTTTCACCGCTGGGTGATAGCTGTTGGTGGAATAAACCAATGCAGATGTTATAAAACAGATGGCGTCCATGTAGTTTTATGATGAACTAGCAAAAGAAAATGTTTCACTTACGCTAGGGGACGCGCTTTCATTTTAGCGGTGAAGCTTCTTATGGCGTGGGCCCTGCGTCCGCGATGTATGTAGTAGTAGTAGTAGTAGTAGTAGTAGTAGTAGTAGTAGTAGTAGTAGTAGTAGTAGTAGTAGGTAGCGTGCACGTCTCGTTTTGTCCTTGGAATATCCGCTGGATGACAGTACTTCTATATAATGAAAAGATGCGAAATCGCTGTACTTGGAGTGTTTTCTAGATGGACAGACAGACAGACAAGCAGACGGACGGATGGATGGACGTGCGGACAGACGGACGCATGGACGGATAGACGGACCTTCAGATGGACGGACGCACGAATGGAGGCACGGAAGGTCGCGTGGATGGACGGATGGACGCACGAATGGACACACGAATGGACGCACGGAAGGACGCACGAACGGACGTACGGATGGAAGCAAGGACGAACGGGCGGACGGAAGCGCTGATGGACGTTTCCCCCCACTCATTATCATTCAGTCCGTGGATATGCTGTGATTTTTTTCTTTATTCAGTCTCTATGAGAATGATCTAATATGGATGTGTATTTTCTTCCAAAACGTGCACGTCGTTTCATGAAAAACTTCTCACAAGCATGTACGCTATACCATCAGGTTAACACATAGAGCATTTTGCTTCCCTAATTCGTTATCAACACCATCTGCCGTTGCGTTCTTTGACAATCCTATGACAATAGTTCATTGCCTGCTTCTACAACATCTCTCCACTGTGAACCTCTTTCGAACGTACGCTGACTAATTGTGCGGAGGCTACCAAAAGTCCGCGAACGAGGCGCCACAACTTGTCATTATAGTTGTTTAATTCGGGACGAAAGTTTAGTGGTATTTGTCGATGGTAGTACGACGTCTGCGATGAACGCTTCTGGTGTTTGCTGCTTCGCTGACTCTCGTCGTCAGTTTCATAATGAACAGCGCATCAATAAGCTGCACCACTCCGTCGCGTGTTCCGAGCAAGCAATGCAAAAGCTCTTGTAAATGTATGGTAATGTATGCGTTTGGCGGTCATGAACTGGTCTGGCAACGTACGTACACGCGTTCTCGCAAGGCATGCGTTGGTGACCTTGCGTTTGCAGGCTTCCAGGGACAAGGAGTATATATAAAGAGAGCAGAGGGTCAGCTTGTTAGGCATCGCTGCGAGCACAGAGACGCTCGGACGGGCATTATTATTGCACGGTCGCTGACAGGGCCGCGAGGAGCAAACGATTCTCATTCGGTTCTCCGCCATCTTGGCCTTCGCGAGGAAAATTTGGCCGCGATGGTGTACCCTTTGGGCCTTTTTTTGCGCCGCATTGTGTCGTGGCCGGCGCCTCATTGCGGAGCGTCCATCGACGTCCTCCGAGATGATTGCCGGCGGGCAAACGGCGGCGCAGGAGGAGGCGTCGCCGCCCGAACGACGTGTTTGTCGCTCGCCGCATCTGCTCTCCTTGGCGAACCCCTTTTCGGCCACTCTCGTTTATTCCATTCGGTGCTTCGCCGGTGTGCAGCTGCAATCCATTAGCGAGAGCGAAGAGCGGCAACGACGTTGTGTCAGGACGCCGGGATTTCTATTTCGTTTTCTTTTTGGCTGGCACCCGTTCGAGCAGCTGAAATGTTCTTCCGGCATGCATGTACCTATACAGAAATACATTAGTTCGCTTACTAACGAGAGCTTCAATCTCGCTGCGTTCTTTGCAGAGAGAGAGATAACTTTTAATGATAATGCCCGGAACTGTTAGGTGTCGGCTGATGACTATGACGTATGCAATGATCACGAACGCACACGAACAACACGTACACTGACGAACACATACACACACAAGATTAATGGAAACAAAGAGATAGAGTGAGAGAAATAATTCAATGTAGAACTAACACGTAACACTGCCAAGGAAACTATACGGGATGTCATTATGACTTCAATGTGAGGTGGACTAAAAGATTACTTGCCGCTGGCAGAGCCTGAACCTCCGCATTTAATATCATCATCAGGGCCCTCGAATAACAAAATGGAGAAGACTTCTCTTTGATGCGGGCGCGCGCTCAGATGGCTATGCTATAATATGTGGTTTTGTCTGCGTTACGCCGAACGACGGCGACTGCATACGATCATGTCATACTAGAGTTGGGCCCCCTGAAGTGTTGCGCTCTTCAAAGGCGCGTGCAAAAAAGAGCGAAAAACAAAAATAAACTGTGTGTGTCGGGGTTTGTGAAGGTAGGCAGAAAGCACTGATACAGAAATGTTAGTATGCCAATGGGTGTTCGGGGCTTATAGCAATGGAGAAGTGAAAGTGAAGGATTAAAATGACGCCCACAATCCTTTTCTTTTTTTCGGGTGTGCTCACGAATCCAGCGTAAGTAGCGGGCACTTTTGCATTCGTAGCAGCGACTAAAGCATGTTCTGAGGTAACATGATGCCGCTAAAGGTTCTTCGTAAGCGCGCGAAAACTGCGCTTATAATTGAATTCTGAACGACAAAACTGTAAAAAGTCGGGGACTACTTCTGACACTACTTCTGCGTTCGTGCTGAACGCAAAAAAAAAAACGATCGAATGATATATGCCACGCAACTTATTATTTATATTCATATTCAATTAAGCGTCCATGCGTTCATTTATCGCTACAAGCGTCTTGTCATCGTGCTCTTTGCTTTTTTTTTTCATTTCACGGACACAAAATACAACAAAACGTGCGCGAGGTGACCGTTCGTCCTTGATGCACGTATTCATAAACATGCACGAGCCTGCCTCGATGCTCGGAGGCACAAGTTTGGCAGGGCATGAGCTGCTTAATCCACTTTGCCGTCGTACAACAAAATAAAAAGAAGTTAAAAGTACTTAAAACAAAGTGCTGCTTGCCGCGGCGTTATATTCTCTGACTCGACGTCTCCGATGCCGAGACAAGGGTGTCATTTCATTCTCAACTTTCTGCATAATACGGATCGGCGTCTCAAAACGACGCGGCCAAGCTCTGCGCTGGCAGTTCTTGGCAAATTAACTTAGCAGCTTTGGTCCTTCCTTTTTTTCCCCCGTGGTGACGGTTAATGCAGATGCGATTTTCTCCTTCTCTTAGAAGCAACTCCCACTCGTTCAGTTTCTTGCGTATTTTTTTTCTGTCATTTTCGCGACCTTGCCGAATTGGAACGTCACCGTGCCAAGACGTGCGACGCTGTTCTCGTCTTTTGTTTTATAACTGACGCGAGAAAGCAAGTGCCCCGATTGCTTTGTAAATAAACGCGCTGTCTTACCAGCAGAGCCGTGCATGGGCCGAACTCGCTCCGTTATGACTGATTTGCATAGCAAATCGAACTGCCAGCTACATGTGGAAATACATTCGGTAAAACTAGGGGCGTGCAGGCGTGCCCGTGGCGATGCCCCCTTTCAATGCTAATACGCTTCTCTCTGGCGAACCAGAAACGCAAAGAAAAATGAAAAGCCATGCCGCCCACGAATGACCGCTTTTTCCGAAAGTTCTCATAGACGTGCGCATAAAAAAAACCGCTCGTGTTCTCTAGGCTCCGGTCGACGTGCCATTCCGTTCGGCAGGCTTTGGCACGCTCCTTTCTCTTTAACGGCCGACATTGTTCTGTTGCTGGAATGTTTCTTTCTTCTCTAATTTCAGGTAGTCTTCTCCGTCTTGGCGCCTGTACTGCGCGCACTGATGCGTCACTTTCCGCTCCCTGCGGGCGTGCCAACGGGGCTGCTCTCGCATTCCTCGGAGCGTCCGATTTCCTTCTTCTTTGCAGCGTGTCCGCCTCACACCGCAGTCTCCTCTTGACAACCGCTACCTCCTCTGCTCGCCGTTTCCCAATTATGCAAAGTGTGACAGAGCATGGCGTGCATCAGGGAAATGGTGTCCTGTGGTCTTGCTTTTTGTTGTTATTCGAGTGCCGTGTTTTTTTTTAAGTATTCTCTTCTCCGGCCGTCTTCGTTCTTCACCATCCTTTCTCCCATGGATGGTTGCGTCCTTGAGACCTCCCTTTTTTTTGCGCATGCGCACAAAACTCTTCTTCTTCGGTCACAACTGTTTGTGTCGTCATCGTCTCTTTCGCTGCATCAGCGTTCGGGAATGGGTGGACGTATTGCAATTTTTCTGTTTAAAACCACTGTGGAGAAGGAGGAGAAGAAAGCAACAAAAGGGAGAAGGCAGGGAGGTTAACCAGAAAGACGTCCGGTTGGCTACCCTACACTGGGGGATTAGGGAAGGAGACAAGAAAGACGAGAAAGAGGGAAGAGAGGGAAAAGAAAAAAGGGTGGGGGAGAGACTGACAGTAATTTCACTGCAGCGTGTAGAACTCTACCGCATGTCAGAGGCGTTCACACAAGCCTGTCTTTCTCAGGAAACACAGCAGGGCTTTCACTGCCTTGTGGGCTGTCGAGGCATGTGGACGTTGCTGCAATAGCACCTGCACAGAAAGAGGCCGGTCATCCAGTCGCCGCATTGCGTTGGCAAGTACTTGTCTATCTGAGGCAAATCGAGGACAATGGCACAGCAGGTGTTCGATATTTTCGTCGGTGCCGCAAACATCGCACGCCGCACTGTCAGTAATTCCGATTAACGTGGTATAAGCTTTCGTGAAAGCAACTCCCAGCCAAAAACCACTGTGTGTCGTCAAGATTGCCTGTAGCCGGTATCCACTTTGCACGCAGGATAGCCCTATGGGGCACTGACTAGCCTTAAGAGTGATGGCGCCTGCCCAACGCCTTGCACGTTATCTCAGGCCTCTTCACTTTTCGGTTGACGTCATCACACCATGATGGATGAGGGGGAGGGGGAGGTGGCGTCCTCAGAAATGTACAGTACTGCGTGCTAGTGTACTTACGGCGGGTTTCGAATTCATTCGTCCATGCTGTCAGAAGTTTCCCGACAGCGCCGACAAAGCAACGGCTTCGTACTGCGGTAACGTGGACGCCAGGAGAGGACGGCGTCGTGAACCGTTGGCCTACCGCGGAAATTGTATGAAGGGCTCTCTCTTTCTCCCCAAACTCTTCCCTGTTGATCAGAGCACGCACCCTTCTCTTCTCACACACTCACACACATCCATAGAAGCGCAGCCCGTTCATACGTTGGAGCCACCTCTGATAATTTGGTTCGTAATTTCTTTTCTCTGTGCCTCACGTAATCTCCGCTCTGCAGTTACTAATTATGCAAAAACCAGTCCAACAATGAATTCTCTTCTCGGTAATAATTTTTTTTCGGCAAACATTCTACGGGTGTCAAATTCCAAGGTCTCAAAAAGAAGTGGTACTTTGGGACCTATTTGAATACCTGCAGATGAGTCAAAATTTTCCCCTCAGTTTTACGCTACGTCATACCTCGTGTGCTGCATTAGACGTTAAATATCTTCTCAACGCCATTCCTAGCAGAATAAGTGCACTCTCTCGGACGCTTTTTTCTTCACTCTCTCTCTCAGAATAATTAAGCAAAGCGAGTGTAGAGTCGAGCACATGCCTAAAACAGACGATGAAGAAGACCTGGCCCGCGCATACGCCACCGTAAATAACAGCGTGCGAAAAACTACGATTTTATTTGCGTTTCGCGACAGTGCATGAGTCTTTGTTGTTAATGACGCGAGATTTCAGTGTTTTTCGAGTCACCACCATGCCCCGGAAGGCACTGAAATCACGCACACACACACAAAAAGAGACAAACAAGCGCACGCATGCGCACAGGCGATGTATGCACACACACATATGCGCGCGTGTGTGTGTGTGTGTTTGTTTGTTTGTTTGTTTGTTTGCTTGCTTGCTTGTTTGTACGTGCGTTCTCATTTTCCGTGATGTTTGCTGTATAGGCAGATCTCCCGGCTGAAGACCACCAGCGTCCGTGAAAAAGGGGCTGAGTGCAGAACGCCGCATGCCTCCCCAGGTGGGCGGTGGCAACGACTTGATGACACCCGAGCCGGAGAAAGTTTTCACAGTTCCTACTCAAGGTGAGGCTTCGGTGATTGAGGGCAGTATGCCTTATAGCCTTCACAATTCGTGCGTAGGCAGTCTGAGCAATGATTTGTGTATGGCTCTGCTGGCTATTACTTTATTTCTGCCCGGTATCGGCGGTTACCGTGCCCAGCTGCTCCCCCGAAAGTGGCGAGTTCGGATTCGGCAGCAGCGGTCGCATTTCGAAGGGGACAAAATGACAGAGACCCGTATGCACTGCGATGCCAACGAATATTACAGGGAAACTTCAGCGTTTATTTTTATATACATTCATGGATTTCAATAAAACTAAACATGTGTTCTCGTTGGTACCGTGGCGATATGTGCCAAATTTTACAACCGTAAGTCATTTAGTTTTTTTTTAGAAAATAAAATTTAAAATTGGTAGCTGTTTTTGGAATCACAGTTGTAAACGCTGCCACCTCGGGTTTGTCCCTTCAAGAACAATGTTTTTGGCCGCTCTTTTTTTTTTCCGCGAGCCATACGCGCTTGGAATGAATGCCCTGCACCCCACCGTGTTGACACAGCCGACAGTTGATTAATTTTGTTGATCGAGCTAGTGAATGTGTGCTGACTTTTATTTAGCCGTGATTTCCTGAATCGATGGTGTCGCAAGTTCTAACTCTGTCTGTACAATTACGTTTTGTATTTGTTTTTTGCTTGCCCCAGCAATTCATCTGATGTTTATATTCATGAAGACTGTGTGCCTATCACTACGACGAATTTCGCACTATATTTGAGATGTTTGCTTGAAATTTCCAGTGCTTGCAACATGTATTTTTAGTCTGTGTATTGCTTGTTTTTACGATGTTCAATGTGACACCACTCCTGTAATGATCCCATCACGGGATTGACAGTATTCTGAAATTCTGATGCGAGTGCCTACTCTTTTTCGAAAACCCCGCCTCTTTCCCAACAGACGGATGCAGCGCGCGCTTTCTTCTACGAGGTGACGACGACGAGAGCACAGTTTTGTCAGCTGCGTATAGCGTGTTAGTCGTCGTTGACGTCGGGACCTACAATATTGAGCAACGAAGAGATTGATTAGGGGCACATCAGATGATTGACGCACCGGCGGTTTGAAATCAAAAAGCGATGCTTCCACGCTCAGATAGTAGCCGCAATCATCGCTTAACTTGTCACTGGCGAGTTCAGACGAGTTGGTACAGCTTAGTTACACGTCGAGTGGCATCGCCAGTTTGTTTTTTGCATGTTAGAAGAGACACATGAGCTATGTTTACATCCTGGCTAGCCGGTAGCGGGGTGTAGCTGATCTGGTGACGTCATCGGGGATAGATTTTTGTGACGTCACCTGATACCCATCATAGAGTACGGAGCAGCTCGCTGTACTGATCTCTGTTTTGACTCATCGTTCATTGCCTTATAAAACTTATTTACGCGTGCCTGGGTATGATGAATCATCCTAGCTATTCCTGAGAAAGACGGGCTTGTGTGAACGCCTCTGACATGCGGTGGATTTCTACACGCTGCAGTGAAATTGCATTGAGTCTCTCCTTTTCTTTTCCCCCTGTTCTCTCTTTCTCATCTTTCGTGTCCCCTTCCCTAATCCCCCAGTGTAGGGTAGCCAACTGGATGTCTTTCTGGTTAACCTCCCTGCCTTCTGCCTTTTGTGGCTTCCTGCCTTCCTTCCTAGCTCTTGCAGGACTTTCAATACTACCACGTTCCTTTCCTCAAGTTTTATCACCCCGTTCAGCGCAAACCGTGCCTACGATGTTCGAGAACCTTGGAGGCTTTAGTAGATAGTTTTGTTTAGTTTACGCCCATTTCGGGAACGTCACATATTATTCGGGAACCTACGTCGCCGCTAGCGCTAACGCTAGAATATTCGATGGCAAGGGTGTCAATGCCGACACGATTCGCCGCTTGTCAGTTGATCGACGGCAGACGCTCTGTTTGCAGCTGTTGGTGCCAGTGTCTTACTTTCTTTTTGCGTAGCCGCATGTTTGGCCCGAACGAACAGTTTCTTCTTCGACCTAGAGTCTGCTCCCTTCGTTCACGTCTCGACCCCGTGACAATATAATATATTTGAAAACAGCATTATCTCAGTATGGTCGAAAATGTACCGGAGTTCCCCCTTAAAGCACATCGGATGGTGAGAACTTGTGGAACCTTCGATATACTACGACGTTCCTCATTATCATTCTGTTCCTGTTTTGTCACTTAAATCTCCCACGTCATATAGTTTATATGTGGTGCGGAGCAATTTAGGTCACCAGGTTGTCGTATTTTGTCGTATACTGTTGTCGTCGCTTCGCGTAAAGCAGGAAAAACCACATGTAGCAAATCCGAAGTCTTCCCCTGGCGGTTCGAATGTCTTGATAATGAAAGAATGTGCGTATATTACAACTCAAACTGCGTATGAAAACTTAAACAGGATGCAAGCGGAAAATATAAACAGAAAAAAAGGAAAATATGAGAACAAATATAGAAAGAAAAAGAAATAACGAGGAAAAACGCAGGAAATGAGTTTACAAAAAATGGAAGGAAGGAAAAAAGAGAAAATGAAGAAGGCTGCCCGACTCCGCTTTTCTCTCAGGTTTGGCACCACTCGGGCGACGCTGCCTTAATTTTTTATTAATGTTTTATTCTAGTAGTGCGTTGCCATTCGTGTTCTGGGTTATGTCCCGGTTGATTTAAGATTTATTTGCATACGTTAGCGCGGCTGTCGCCATTGCGGTCAGGCAGCTGCCCCTAGCACTAAACCATCGTGTGCGTATGCTGGTGTACATCAATTTGTACGAGCACTTCACCTTCCTTTCTTACCCGACTGCGGCTTGCCCCGCCGCGGTGGTCTAGTGGCTAAGATACTCGGCTGCTGACCCGCAAGTTGCGGGATCGTATACCGGCTGCGGCGGCTGCATTTCGGATGGAGGCCGAAATGATGTAGGCCCGTACGCTCAGATTTGGGTGCACGTTAAAGAACGCCAGGTGGTCGAAACTTCTGGAGCAAAAAAAATGCAAATAGAGGCTTCGCATTTAAAATTTTATCGACGCCATCATTACACGTAATATAATGAACATGTTACTCGCCAAGCATGATAAACAAGCCAGGTTTGTCGGTAGTGTACATATTTCTGAAGTTGTGCGGTGTTTGCTTTTCGGCGAGAAAATAATTTGGCATATTGCATGTTTGTAGGTGCGTTCCGTCAGTAGGTGCCGGAGCGGGAGTTCTATGGCGCTATTATTATTATTATTATTATTATTATTATTATTATTATTATTATTATTATTATTATTATTATTATTATTATTATTATTATTACAGATGCAGTGAAAATGGGGAGCGCTGTTTGGTGTGACCGGGCTCATCCAACCTAGCTAAGTTACTTGAGCGAAACCGATTTTGCCTCGCGTTTATAGACGTTTTTCCATTGTAAGATTAACTCGTCTCTATGTAAGACAATTTACTATTCATGTAACTCTTAAGTTAACAAGAACAAAGTCGAACAAGAGAAAATATGGCCGAACAACAACTGCGCTTTCTCCAAAGAGCCAACAGGGCTTCAAGTACCGTTCTATGCGGCTGAGGTGTCTGTGAAGATGCGACGATCCGGCGTGTTTCGTAAGCGTCTCTTAGACACACGCTAGAGGTGTGTGTCTTTGACACAAGAAACGGCTCGGCATTTCGGAGAACATCATCTGAAGTTTTGCAGCCCTACAAGCTGCCGTGAAGCAGCCGTTCTTTTCAGTGTGTCAACCGTGTCGTTACACAATCCGCGATGCGCCTTCTCTGACACTGCTTGCCAGTTTGTGCAGCTCATGCGTCCTGGAAAGAGAAATAGAAATCAGACCAAAAAATATGGCGATATGGTTATCTGGTCAACAAACATAGTTTTTTATTCCGCATGGGACGGACCTTCGAAGTAGACAGAACGTTGGAAAGTGAGAGCAGAGACACTCCCGTCTCTACGTTCACTCAAGGAAACGAAAAACCTAAAAGACTCACATGGTTTAAGACGACATGACGATGAAAGCAACCATAGTTTCCTTCTTCTTAGTCGATTGCAGTGACAGTACCACTTCTCATTTTTCCTCCCCGAAGACTTTCAGCAATCAGCGTCATTCCGCATTGCCCCCGGGATCGGGGACTTTGAAACAAACTGGCACCTCACGTGGTTTTGCTGAACCTCAAGGACTGGCGCACCTGTGACCGAGCTGCGATGACCTCAGTCTTTTTCGATCACACAGCAATGATTCTTTTCTATCAATGGTGTTGTCACCGACTGTTACTTTTCACGACTGGCGAATTATCTAACGCTTTCGCTTTAAAAACTCTAGGTGTTACCCATCATTGTGACTGCTGATGCCACTGGTGTTGCCAGGGTGAGCGGGGTGCGGGAGTAGCCTTCTCGTACCCCTTCCTCCCCCGAAGTTTATCAATTTTGCCCTGGTATATCCCTGCACACATAAAAACGCACGCACGAACACGCAATAAATAATTGAACCCCTTTCCCCTTCTGCCCGCCCCCCTGTCCATAGAGGAGTTTTTGGTCACGCTAGTGCCCGACGCCGTCGCGATTAGCAAAAACTTACACACTCCAAGGAACAAAATGGAGTATTCGATGAGTAGTTATTAGCTTTTTTGTTATTTACGCTGTTTCATTTTTACTGCACGCTGCTGAACAATTCGCTCTTACGCTTTTGCCCCGCCGTGCCTTCCTGTATTTTTTTTGCTTCTTTTGTCAACATATTTGTGGGTTGCTTGACGTTCAGCTCGCTTGAACAAAACAAACTGACGCGTGTAATGTGCTCTTTAGCTAACAGAACTTCATTTGTGTCTCTCTATGTTTCGGCAATTAGGTGGCCAGATGAAAATAAGAAGTTCGCAGGTGTAAAGTGGCAGCATAAAGCACAGAACGGCGTTGATTGGCGGAACATGGGAAACGCCTTTGCTCTGCAGTGGGAGTAGCCAGGCTAATTACGACGATGATGATGATCTCTTGAAGGCGTGACAGGTAGTACGAGCAAGTTCGGGGCGTTTTAACAGGCGGTGAACTTTTTCGTTCTCTAGCTAGCACAAACGTGAACATAAGATACTCGTTTGTTCACAGAAGCTGGCACTCGGTTCGAAACGAAGGTGCCGTAAAATCAGGACTCCCAGCGTTCACAATCATTTGGCGCTGTATGTGAAAGCAGCACTTCCGCGTAACGCTAGAAAATGGCGCGTTTCACTCTTTCTGCATTTCAAAGGCAGTCGCGTGTATTTGCTTGTTCGGGGTGACGCCATAAACCGTCCCTCCATTACTGACAGCCTCTAGGGCGCCCAGAATAAAGCGAGAAGACTTCCGTTTCGGCGCTGCGCACAGGCGTCAGCCGTTTCGTGAACGCCTTCCAAGACCTTGCTTGGAGTCTCTCCTGCACGGTTGTCGCTGCTGCTTCGCTTGTTGTTCCCCGCTACCGTTCGAGAAATGTCGCGCGTGAGGCGTTTCGCGTGGCGCCTCTGCGAGCCGTTGTCATCCGTCGTGTTTGCTACGAGGAAGAGAGGCGGCTGCCGACGGCGCGGGAAGACAGATTGCACGAGCGCGAAATGAAGCGCAGCACGACGGGAGCGAAGTTTCGTTCGAGAAAAATGGCGCAGGCCAGGAAGCCGTTTGATCGACCAATTGAAAGGAAATCGCCGTAAAGCGACAAAAAGCGACGAGGATGCACACACCTAAACGCGAGTGGAGCCTGGTGAAACACCTCGCGGCGATGTGGGGCTGGCGAACGAGAGAATGTTTCGGGAGGCGCGCGCTGCTGCTTATGCCACGGAGACAGCGATTGCTTGTCAACCGGGAGTCAACTGCTTGCGCGCATGGCTGTGGGCGAGGAGAGAGAGTTGCTGCATGGAAAGGACGCCGCGAAACCGCGACGAAAAATAGTCGTCCGCCGCGTGCAGTGCTGTGCGGGGGGAGTAAAAACAAGTAAGGCACCGCGAAACTTCTCTGGCGCCGAACATCCGGAAGGAAGAACGACGGGCATCGGAACAAGTTGTGTGTCGCGAGGCGGCGAGCGATTTCTTTTTACCCTCGACTGGGTACTAAACTGGCTCGAGCTTATTCATTCCAAGCAATGCTCGTCCCGAAAAATCTTTCTTCCCGCCGGGCACGATGCCTCCACTTTCTTCTTTATTTCTTTCTCGTCCTCCGCCTCTTCTGCTTGTTCGAGTGAGTGCGTAGCTCTTTCCTGTTTTTCCTTAAATCTTCTTTTATAAGAAGATTTTAAAAAAAAGAACAGAAAGCTTCCTTCCGTCGCTGAGTACCGCCTTGCCTTCGCGATTGACTGCACGCATCGGTCGGTCGCATGGCACGCAAAGAACCAGAACGCGAAGCGAGAGAAAGGGAGGAAGAGAAATTGAAAGCTTATAAGATTTGTTGCTCGAAACGGCGTGCGATATAAATGTATGCACATACACTCGTGCGCCGCGTGCAACATTCCTGCGCAATGCGGAGATTTTTCGCAAGCGAGGGAAACTGCGTGTTTGTGAGCAGAGCGGCGCCATGTTTGAATGTAACCAGCAGCTATATAAGCACAGCGGAGCGTCAGAGCATCGAAAATGTACGCTGCTCCTCGTTTGGTAGCCCTCATTTCTTTGTTCTCGCTACTTATTGTTCACTTATATACACGAGTGCGTATTTGCCGCGGTTAGAGTTGAACTCGCTAGTTGCGTTTCGAGTTCTTTCGATCTTTCCTCGACGACTCGCTTGCTTGTTTGCCTATAGTTCATTGTTTGGCGTTCCCGGCATCTTCCTCTCGTCGTATCACTGCTGCGCTGCCAACAAGAGCAGCACAAGCGGCAAAGTTTTCGCCACCGTTCGCCTCGCTCGCAGATATCGCGCTTTCAAGCTGACGATGTTAGCACTCTCCGCTTGTTTTTCTATACTGTGCTAGTGTTTAGCATGCACAAATTCGTGAACGTGTTCCGTGCTCATGTTTTTGTTTCTCTTTTTTTCTTCGTTATTTCGTTCCAGGGGCGTATCGGCGGTGCCTGCGAGTCGTCGCTTTCATTTGTTGTTTCGTATTCCGCAGCACGCCTAGTGTAAAATATAAGATATATATGCCGAGCAGGAGATAACAAAGCTGCATCGTTCGCGTTTCTCTCTGTATAAGGAAGTTCACGATTTATGCTCCGCCGCCAACTTCGCAGCGTGGCGCGCCGGCAGTACATAAGCAGCGCCCGCTGGCTGCATCGTTTTCACGTGCCATTCAGATTTTTACGGCCTCGTTTCCGACGGTCCATTATTTCTTCTCAGCATCGCTTAGCAGATGCCCACGAGATCTCCATGGCTGGTCGCTTTTCAGTACTTCTTTCGTTTGTGCGTGCAGCCGTGGCATTTTGAAGAGCACTGCTCTAGGCATAAACGTTCTGCCTCCTTCGCGAAATTCGCTGCGAAATGGCAGATATCTCGGAGCTTTCACTTTCAATCTCCTTACACGCTGCCGTTTCTCGGCGTTTTTGTTTTGTTTCTTTTTTCTTAAAATGCGCCCCTATATTCATTTCGCTTCCCGTTTTCTCCCCCTCGAATCGTGGTGGTTTGCTGTGCAAATCTTCATTTCTCGGCCTCCTTTTTTTTTTTTGATACAGGGACGAACTCTGTTAAACCGGTCTTTCTTGAAACCGCCGCTGTTTTGAGAGCGCCTGACGACGCTGCCTCTCTAAGTTACGTCTTGGGTCAAATTGTGGTATACAGCGTTAGCTTCTGGCCCGCGTTTTCGTTAAGCGCTAAGAAGCTTTACTTTTTTAATTGGTGTAAAAAAAAATCTTTCGACAGTGTAGAACTTTGCGTACAGCGCGATGGTTGTTGAGGTTATCAAACAAACTCGGGTGGAATCCTTCAGGACGAGCCCAATAAAGTCTTTCATCCATCCGACCTCTCTTGATGAAACAAAGGCTTTTGGTAAGAACGCTAACTGCTCAAATAAATACATCTCTCACGATACACTCAGCTCTCCGCCCCCTAATCGTCTTAAGGCTGTTTCGCTCCCATGTTCGTTGGCTTATAGTTTCGCAAGGTGACGCGCTTTGGTTTCTAGGATTCGAGAGGCTTAACGCTTTAAGAGAATGCCTATTGTGCTTAAGCCCCTGACGTTAGGTAACGGTGGCGGTACGCTTCACCATCTTTCGGCATAAGTAGAATTTCGTGCTCGTGGAGCTTATTTGCGAGGTTTGTGCTTTTTGCAAGCGTCGCCATTCTTACATCACGCGCAGTTTCTCTTAGTACTGCGCACGAATGTTGCGATAGGCGTTCTTATCACGAAATATATCGTCACGGAATGAAAGGAATGAAAACGGTGCCGCCCAAAGAGCTCGGTAACTCTTCATTCGAAAGGTTGGATGCCATCGAAACTCTGCAATGTTTTGGAGCTTCAGCTTGAATCCATGTTTTATCGTTGGACATGCTTTAATGTTCAATCTCTCGTCATTTGCAAGTAAACACGTAATGAGGCTTAATGTCCTTTCTTCTCAGACATATGCAAAAAATATTTTTCGTTTTGTCTGATTTTCTACACGAATGTAACGGTTGTGAGAAACACTGCTTTCCGCTACGGATTCTAGAACTGAAGAAAGGAGTGAAAAATAAAGCAGGGTATTTATAGCACTATTGCGTAAGACGGCTGGAGGGGAAAGAACGATCACTGATTGTAGAAAACGCTGATTTATCATGTACCGAAATATCGTCAGTCATCAACTTGTAGTGTGTGGTTAATTGCGTTGGTGATTAGAGAGCGCTTTATGAAACCACAGGGGTACGTTCATTTAATTTATTTAGTGAAGGGAGTTTAGTCAGTGATAACATCGTGGTGAAGTGATTGGTTAAAAGGGTTAGTGTAACCGCGCAATATTTGCATTTTTAACTTTATGGTTGTATGTTATTTTTTCATGTTGTTGCCCATGAAGATATACGTATTCGTAGTTCTTAAATATAGTAACATTTGGTGATTATGCGAACAGCTGTCACTGTGATAATTTGCATTCTCTATAGTGTGATGACGCAAAGCCGCGAGTTGTGCACGCATCGAGGAATGCCTTGTTTATTCAGCGATTACTCCAACTAGAAAGATGCAGCGATATAGCGCGAGCCACAGGAGCCACGTCGAATTGTCTAAGCGACGAGGGTACGTTACGTAGATTGAGTCATGCTAATAGTTACAGTTAGAATAGCAGCTGAGCTCGTGCCTCGGCACGGCTTGGCAGTTGTGCTTATCTTTACCCGGCTGGTTCAGTTAAGCATGGGTTGTAATAATAATATCTCGTATTTTACATCCCAAAACCACGATATGATTATGAAGGGCGCCGTAGAAGATGGAATCGGAATTTTTCACCATCTAGTTTTTTTTTTTTAATCCACTTTGTCATCGCAGAGTACACGGGCCTCTTCCATTTCGGCCCCGCCGCGGTGGTCTAGTGGCTAAGGCACTCGGCTGCTGACCCGAAGGTCGCGGGCTCGAATCCCGGCTGCAGCGGCTGCATTTCCGATGGAGGCGGAAATGTTGTAGGCCCGTGTGCTCACATTTGGGTGCACGTTAAAGAACCCCAGGTGGTCG
This sequence comes from Rhipicephalus annulatus, assembly GCA_013436015.1. Taxonomy (NCBI): domain Eukaryota; kingdom Metazoa; phylum Arthropoda; class Arachnida; order Ixodida; family Ixodidae; genus Rhipicephalus; species Rhipicephalus annulatus. The sequence continues at coordinate 128,914 of WOVY01001681.1, read as the reverse complement.
AAATTTCTGGAGCCCTCCACTACGGCGTCTCTCATAATCATATAGTGGTTTTGGGACGTTAAACCCCATATATCTATCTATCAATCTTCCATTTCGCCTACATCGAAACGAGATCGCCTCGGCCGGAATCGAACCCACGACCTTCGGGTCAGCAGCAGAGTACCCTAGCCAGTGTAACACCGAGGCGTGTAAACATCAATCGTGAAAATGTGGACGCTTCAAGTAGACTTACAAGCCGCATCATATGTTTAAAATGTGCTTTCTGAAAGTGGCGCAATAATTAGGATGACCGCAAGAAAAGTTGTGAGGCCCCTAGAGAAAAAGCTCATACTATAAAGACTTGGCAGCTTACATGTTGCGTGGGCTAGAAGTACTGAACCAACTCATTCTTTCTTACTTGCTTTTGTAGACAACATAGTAAGCAACAATAGTTGTGCGTCGAGTCAGCACAAACGTCTTCATAAACGCCCAGGCGCGTACTTTCATCAGACCTGGAAAAGCTAATCCTAGGAACTGAAGGTGGCAACGAAAGGTGTGCGCCGCCTTTTTTTTTGTTTTTCTTGTGTTCCAGGACAGTTCTGGTTTTCTGTGCTGTTCATTGCCTTAGATGAGTGTTCAGAGTAAGGTCACTGCGCCAACTAATGACCGAACGTTTCTGGTCTCGTATCACAATAAAGTAAGGTGTTCCTGAAAAAATTATTTCATTATATAATGCGGAGTTAAGTTAGGCCCACAAATATTAGCCCCAGCCAAATTTTATGTTCGAAAACTACATTAAAGCGGCATCCTTTCTTTCTCCAGCTTTCTTTCTTTTTTTTTTTTAACTTGGCATCTGAAACGGAAAGCAGACTGCTCCACACACACAGTATGCATGCAGGAAAGCAGTTGGTACGAAAGCTTGCGCATACCAGGTGTTTCAGCTAACTTGTGTTAGTATTACGAAAGCAAAAATATGCACCGAACATTGTTCTAGGGCTTACGCAGCTCATCAGGATATTTTTATTTAGCCCGGAAAGCTGTCTAATTAACAAATTGCGTAAATATTTTTAATTAGTGAATACAACCGGAAATCGTAAATGCAAAAGTTGTAGCCCTCATTCTTAAACGCCAGGATGTTTTATCTATGCCAAGATAACTGGTATTCTGTTGACCTGGGGATCAACAAATATTGCTTAATTAAGCATGAAACGTGTCGTACATACATACATATATACATACATACATACATACATACATACATACATACATACATACATACATACATACATACATACATACATACATACATACATACATACGTACATGCATACGTACATACGTACATACGTACATACATACATACATACATACATACATACATACATACATACATACATACATACATACATACATACATACATACATACATACATACATACATACATACATACATACATACATACATACATACATACCAGCGTGCGTGGGTGAGTAGGTCAGGTAACGCGTCAGAATGCTGCTATACATTCCCTTTGGGCGCAAGCAAGTGGGCACACATAAGCATGTGTGCTTGTCGTATTCATCGCTAATCTTCTATCTATTGTGTTACACTTTCACATCCTAAAAAAAAAAACAGGTGGTTCAGTGATGATGTGTTCGTCAGCTTGACTATTAGGGAAAACTGGATGGCACGCTGCATTCATCTATGGAACACGTTGAAATTTTTTTCGGCTATAGCTAAATTGCGCGTACTCTTGGAGTTGGTGCATGTCCTTTTTTTGTCTCTGGACGAGTAAGTACTGTACATATTTTCTGCACTAACATTCGTGAAAATCAAACACAAATTGAGCGCAGCATATTCTCGGTTTTTTTTAAAGAACAAACAAAATAGTAGAGAGGTGCAAAACAAAATTGCAGAGGTTGCAATGACATCATCATGGATGGCTCACCGCATCCATTTTTGGCGCGAATACCACTAAATTTGTCTCGCTGTCGCTGCACCACCCACGCATCTGCTTGAGGACGCTCCATCCTCTAATCGAGAGTGGCTCTTCCAGGTGCGCACTTTCAGCTGAGAGAACGCGTCCGGTACTCACGCGCGAACCTTGCACCGACGCAACAGTTTCCAGCATTGCGCAGCTCTTGCAACACCCCACTTCCCTCTTGTTTTGTTCATTTCATTATGCCCCAGTTTATTTTTTTCACTCTCCCCTCCGTTCAGTGCACCATTGCCAGAAAAGGAGGTCACACGCACGAGACCATAGTTCTTCGGCTACTCCGCGGGAGCAGTGGAATTTCCATTTGCCTAACAAATGCAGCCGTGCCTGGATCAGCTTATTTATTTCTTCCGCGCACGGCTTCTTCGGAAGTGCGCGTTTGAAGGATTTGCGAAACTCGCTCTTGTTGTCGTTGCCGGGCTTTTATCGAACCTTTGTTCGCTTTATAGCGCCAGACAGACAGATCGAGAGGTGAGCCCCACGCACTGGACTCCTATGCTTCCGCAAAGCGAGAAGGATTGCTTCGAAAACCGAACTTTCATCTTGTTCCACACTCCGGTTTCCTCGCTCACGATTAAATTGGTTTGTTCATTTCGCGTTTTCTCGTTCGTTCACTTCTCCTGGAAGAATTGGTACTCTCTGATTTCCGGTTCTAACTTCCTTCTCAACAAGGTGTTTGGTTTCTTGCGGCGCTTCAGTTTTTTTTTTTCTTCTTAGTCAATCCTAGCTCGCCTTTGTCTTGGGTTTTGCGTGTACGAGCACATGAACATTCACACGATATAATCATTATCATCGTCATCATCGTGAGCTTCACTACGTCCACTGCAGGACAAAGGCCTCTTTCATGTTCCGCCAGTCAACTCGGTCCTGTGCTTGCTGCTGCCAATTTATAACCACAAACTTTCTAATCTCATCTGCCCACCTAAGTCTGTCTCATCCTCACCCGCTTGCCTTCTCTGGGAATCCAGTCAGTTACCTTTAATGGCCAGCAATCACCTTGCCTACGCACTACGTACCCAGCCCATGTCCATTTCTTGTTGGTTTCAACTATGATATCCTTAACCCCGTTTCGTTCCCTGACTCACTCTGCTCTTTTTTTTTTGTGCCTCAAGGTTACACTGATCATTTTCCTTTCCATTGCTTGCTGCGTCGTCCTCAATTTAAACCCTCTTTTTAAGCCTCCAGGTTTCTGCTCCGTATGTAAATACTGACAACATGCAGCTTTTGTATACGTTCTTCTTGAGGCATACTGGAAATCTACCAGTCATGATTTGAGAATGCTTGTCGAATGTGCTCCACCCCGTTCTTATTCTTCTAATTACTTCAATCTCGTGGTTCGGCTCCGCGGTCACTACCTGTCCTAAGTAGATCTACTCTTTCGCAAGCTCAAGTGCTCTGCTACCTATCTCGAAGCGTTGTTCTTTTGCGAGGTTGTTGTCGATCACTTTCGAGATTAATTTTAAGGCCTACCTTTTTGCCCTCTTTGTCTAATTGAGTAGTCATGAATTGCAATTCGTACTCTGAGTTAGTCCGCGGTACAATGTCATCGGTAAAGCCCAGGTTACTAAGGTACTCTTCATTAACTCTTATCCGTAACTCTTCCCATTCTAAACCTCTCTATATACAATATACAATTGCTAGAAAAGAGAAAAGGAAAAATAAACTTCCTCATTGTTAAGGTCTGCCTACGCAGCCGAGCGAATGAAATTTACACTGTGGTCCTTTCAAATCGTTTACCGACGACCAAAATTTTAATTTTTTAGGATGCAGCGGCCGCATTTACAAAATGAAGAAATTTAAACAATATTGGGGTTCTTTGATTTATGTATATGTAAAGAAAAATGAACTGTAGTTCTGAGATACGGTGTTTTATAGTCAGTTTGTTGTTTTCGGACTTACCACCGTGAAGATAGCTCATTAACTCTTTCAACTTAAGCCGCAGTGATAAGGGATAAGCTGAGAAAAGTATTTCTTTTTAATTTTTCTGGGATTGTTTTCTGTTCACTGTCGGCGTGGAAAGGCGACTAGAGCTTTCCAGATGCAAAGTTAACGGTGGGGTTCGCTACACCCACCAGAAAGAAAGAAAGAAAAAAAGAAAGAAAGAAAGAAAGAAAGAAAGAAAGGGAAGAAGGAAAGAAAGAAAGAAAAAGAAAGAAAGAAAGAAAGAAAGAAAGAAAGAAAGAAAGAAAGAAAGAAAGAAAGAAAGAAAGAAAGTTTCAGTTGCTAGACGAATGTGGGTTTTGCCTTTTCTGTTAACAGGCTATATACTAGGCGCCGTAAAGCACACTAATTTAGTTAGCTAACTGCTGTTTCGCAGAGCTGTCGCTATAAGTCGCCTTTTCGCTTGAGGAACTTAATATTATTCGCTGGACAAAATATGGACAGGGTCATTGATTTAAAGCTTCCTTTTGTTTTGTGGGGCTCGATCACTTTTTTTTTCTTTTTTTTCCTTTCTCTCTTTGTCGAGCACAAACGAGACGATATTCTGTGCCGTTTCATTTCCTTATCGCCACTCGTCCAACAAAAGACGATCTTTTCCGCGGAGAACCCAGTTTAGTTTCTTCACGAAGCCGTATTTTTGCTCTTTATTCGTGTGTGTGATTTAGCCTCGTCGTATACTACGTCTACTTCCTGCTGACTCCAAGTTTACCCGATGCGCGTTCACTCGTTACAGTGGACCCCGGTGTGATACAGCGGGCCAGAGCGAACCCTGGGCCCTATGCTAAGCACGCCGAATTAAGCAAGGCTAACAGCGGCGTTTGCTCAGTGCGTGCCCCGCTTTCTCTCGGCCGCATCGCTTCCCTTGTTTTGCTCTTATTATTTTTTTACGTCTTCGCGACCTACACGCCGCTTTGATTTCCTTAATTCATGCTCCAAAGCTCCAAGGCCCGAAAGCTCAAAGCTCACGTTTCGGGCACCAGTGAGCAAACACAACCAAATCGGGTAGGTCACTGTGTGTGGGTGGGAAAACGAGAGACTTGTTCGGGACAAAGAAAAAGACAGTAATTACGGGGTTAACTAAGGCGCGGTCGTTAATGGAAATTAGCGCTCGGCCGTGTCTGGCGTTTACTAATGAGCTAAAGTTAAAAGTGACCTCGTTCTCAATCTTTATTTTATTGTTTACTGTTTCAGCTTCATTTACTTATTTTTTTACATTATTTAGTTCGCCCGCGCTTTCTAAACGATATCCTTTTTAGTCTTTGGGTGCAACACCGACTAATACAACCTCCCCTACCCACCGAACTATTTGTGGAGTAAGTGTCTGGCAAATTCCATTTCTATATTGTTCGTACTGGCGCACTTACACGCTAGACCATGACAGGACAAGACTAAATGAAAGTCAGCGCTTACTCACAGTCCAGCAAATTGCGGTTCCGCGTTTTGTACATAAGGTCGCTCGAGAAAAGACTGTGTCGTAAAGCGAAACATTGTTCAGAACTTGGAGTTCGCGCCGCTGCACCCTGAATTCTTTTGAAAGGGTCGTGCCGGCTTTTACGCTGTTTTCTTTTTCTTTTTTTCTCTTTTTCCTGAACTTTCTCTTCACTTTTTTAATTATTCACTCTAAGGAGACTTTGGCGCCGCGTTTTGTTGTGAGCTATACTCCTCGTCTCCTGCGTGCAAGAAAGAGAAGTGCACTTCAACACAGCTTCTTTTTTTATTAGAATAGCATAATATTTCAAGAAAGTGAAAAATACGAGTGTTTTGTTGTTTGTTCAAGCGCAAAGTAAGTGCTGGACACTCTCATTACATTCATAATGCCTTGCTCTTGTGAATTACGGCACAAATAAGATCCTCATGCTGGCGCTTTAACGGCAAGAGCATCATCGAATGGCCACAATTGTCAGTAGCGAAGTTGTGTTTTTGCGACATTATTTCGTTCGAACTCCAGTACGGTTAGCAAAGCACGATTTCAAAAAGCTCTCTTTAGTGTTTTTTTTTTGTTTTCTGTATATTTCGTACTTCTGTTTTTCTGTCTGTAAGAACCGGCGCGAACAGGACAGAGCAGAAGACGAGGACACAATACGATTGTTGTGTCCTGACGAGAAAATCTTTCACGTTTCGCGATTTATCCCGTTCACGTTGATTATAGCAAACATGCCTGGTTTCGAACTTACAAGCCCACTGCATACTGTTTTCAGGACGTTTATGTTTGAGCGCTCCATCCGTAGACAGCGTAAATTTCGTGCCAAGTTCGCGCTTCTTTTCATCGGATAGCTGGCGCCACCCCTCGAGCAATGCGCCAACTTTCTTGCGTACCCTCCCTTCTATCGATCTGGCCCGATTCTCCTGCTCTTGTATCAAATTTCTCTTCCTGTTTCCTTCGATTCTTTCGCACCCACTTCGTTTAGTCTTACAAAGCTTAACCTATGGAATAAAGTCGAGCCCAGCCACATGTTCTACATAAGTTCAGAGGCCTCGAAATAAGAAGCTAGTCCACGCGAAAATTCTTCTTTTTTTTTTGCAGTCGAGAGCTGCAGCAACCGAAATTTCGAGTTCTAAAATTTGTCAGAAATGGATACAAATTCGTGTGCAGTAATGCATGTGCAGTCCGGATTTTGTTTTTAGGGAGAATGACAAAAAAACGGGAGGAGGGGGGAGGGGCTGGCAAGTGCCTATTTTGCAACCCCCTGCGGATGCCGATGAAAGTAGCCTCAAACTGACAGTCTTTGCATCTGCAATGCAAAACGGAGCCACTGGAGAACCGTTTGCCTAAGTGGACAAGAGCGAGTAAAGGTCGGGCTTCGTGTTTATTTTTTTTCAACGTTCACGTGACATTCAAATTACAAGGTGGTGCTTCGTGTGCACATCTGATGAGTGAGAGAAACAAAAAAGCAAGAGGCCATGAATATAGGATCTCGCAACGGAAATTTATGCAGACTTTAGGAAATGTGAATTACCCTTACAGTGATTGATCGAGTTCTGCCGGGATAAAGCAGTCATAAGTAACAATAGTAGCCAGCTTCGCTAATAACTTTTTCTTGCACTTATAATTCAGGCAGGCTACTCCACTCATGTTATGCTTCTCACAAAGAATATGAGCGATATCCCTTACAAAGATGGATTTGTGCTGTCTATAGAGAGTCTAAATTCATTTTAGGACAGTGTGTGGACTGGCTTTCAAATCTTCGCAGGGGATCGCTAGTCCCGCGTCGTGACTCTAAACCGCATGCACCTAAGGGGGCACTAAAATGTCACTATTAGTTTAGACTGATAAATTATACTAAAAAACTTCAGTGTCCTTAATTTCCCCACCATATTTAGGTTTATTAATAGATGATAATGTCAGTGTCAAAAGTCTCACTTTTACATTTCTTGCCGAATTTTTCGATGTCGACGTCATAAATTTCAAAGCGTTTCTTTGAAATTTTTCAATTTGGTCACAGCGGTTCAATTGAATTTCCTCAAACCTGCTCAGGATCTGGCTCCTGCAGGCGGCACCGTGTAATACATTCTGGGAATGAAGCTCCTTACGGTGTAGGCTAGTCCCTCGTCGTCCATCGTAGCCACCCAATCCGAGCAGTTCTCGGATTGCTCTCTAGATGGCGCTGCGGTGCTCGCTCCACTCCAATGCATAGGAGACGCGTGCTTTAGTGCGATAGGAGACGCCTAGATGGTGCGTCAGTGTTCTCATTCGATGGATGCGCTCGCTTTGATGCGTGCTAGTGGGATAAACGACTGCTGGAGGACACACCTATAAAATGCGTTCGCTCTTGGCGCGTTTGCTCTTTTGCTCGGCAGTCAGTGCGCTTCGTGTATGATCGACGCAGACAAGGCGGTGGAGCAGAGGGCTCGAAAGCTGCTGCAGTGCGCGCTCGCCCATGCCATCTCGATATGCTCTTCGGTGCATATCGTATGATCGCATGCAACCAACCACTATCCGAGGAGCCTGTGTCGGTCACTTCTTTGTAATATTTCCACTACGGCTGATCTAAAAACCACTATCCCTTCACTTTACCGACCGTAAAGCAGTTTAATGAAAGAGGAACGGAAGCGACGTCTCGCTACCACTTACGAATAAAATTACGTAGTGTGTATATACAGCGTTTCTCACGTCTTTGATGATCGACTGGGCGAAATTCACGTGGGATTCACAGTTTACCGATGCACCTCCGAAGCTTCGCCCACTCATCATTCACTCCATGGACATGCTGTGATTTTTTTTACCTGTTAGGAACTATGGTGACACCAGTGGCGGTGTCTTAATGATGCCACGATGACTGGTGCGGCAACTTTAACGCGGTGTTGCCACCCGCGTTGTCTTTCAGCGCGTTTTCTCGCTTACGAAACGCCTTCTCCCAGCAAGCGCGTTTGGTGCACGAAAGAGTAATTTACCAGAACGAGAAATACCCTTTTGCTCCTTAGTTTTCCGCTAAATCATGCTTACCCGCCGCGAGGTGTATAGTGTTTGTGGTGCTCGATTTCTGATCCGAACGTCGCCGGATCGAAACGCGGCCGCGGCCGCGGCGACCGCACTATCGATGCATGTTTAAACTCATTGAGGCCTGCGCACTTATAATTAGGTGCCTGTTAAGAACGCCAAGTGGTCGGCATTTCCACTAAAGCATCCCTCCTATCTCAGTTTTGATACGTTAAAACAAACAAAAAAAAACCCTCTGAGTTCCTTGTGAATTCACCTAACAAAAGTGGAAGGCAAAGGCTATGTTTTATTTTTTTCCCTCTCGGGTGATGTATATACAATTTTCCGCAGCGGCGGATGGACGCTGCCACGTTTGATCACGTCATCGTAACTGGCCTTCCCCCAGCCAGTTTCCCCAGCCAGTTTCCCCAGCCAACGTGGCAGCACCCATGTAAACGTGACCACCCGCTTTGATCCGAACTCGTGCTTGTACTCACCCACACGCTTCAGAGCAATAAGTAAATGAATGGTGAAATCGTCTATCGCTTCGTGTCAATCGGTCATCCCTTCGCGGCACGCTTGGACAAAGGATCAGATAGAAATCGAGAACGAGTCTTGTAAACACTGCAAAATACCGTCGAATACATTGCTCTCGAAGTTCTAAGACGTAAATAGAAAACAAGTAATTGCTTAGGTTGCGAAGTTAAGGGCTGCACAGCGCAGTACGACTACTTGATAAGTTAGAGGCGGCAGGAAACTGCATCCACAGGTGCCGCCATGTTGACTTTTGCGGCGGTGCTGTCTGCTAACTTTTACCCGCGTGCACGCCGATTCTATGGGGGACCCCGAGCAGCCGACGCGCCGTGGATGGAAACATAAATTGAGCAGCGGTGTCAAATGCCATAACCTAAAGGCGGATGCAGTCGGAGAAGCTCGCGGTGCTGTGGTGGTGCCATCTAGTTTCGATTAAACAAACCAGCTGCTAAATATCATCTGTAAGGTAGCAGGGATCATGAGTTGTGGCTTCACGTGCTTCCGCCTAACGCCGCCTTCATTTTCTTCTCTGGAAGGTGCCCGCTTTTCAGTTTTGTTTGCCGCCCAATGGAGGGGGCGGTACAACGAGATCGAGTGTTGTTACGTCAGATTACGTCACAGTGAAACTCGTGACGTCATGTCGCAATTTTTTTCGATCTATGACGTCACGATAAAGTCGACATATGACGTCACAGCACGATGATGATTTCTCGCGTCAGTAGTCCCCGACGCCGCGCTTCGGCCTTAATACTTATTATGATGTGATAGTACCCCTCTTCTGGAGCTCACACTTTCGAGAAACTATGGACAGCGTCGGAAGCTAATGTCTGCAGTCATGAAGATATGTAATGCGCGGCGGTGGGTGATCGCTGCTTTGCACGCCCATCGTCTGTGTACTGTCGGAATACGACACGCTCAAGTAGACGTTTTCGGAAACCACACGTGTCTCCGTGTATGGCCCTACCAAATCGTGCATTAAAAAGGACGTAATCGCGTTGCTCAGCTGGTATTCAAAGGAATATGTTGATATTTTGCTAAATATATACCCCGCAGATGCACGCTGCCCAGGAAACACAGGCTGCAATATTTAAACGAGGTTGTCTGCTGAAACATAGGAGCTATGGGAGGCTGGATTAGCGTGTTATAAAGAAGCTTATCAAGAGCGGAAGTGTGCCAAGATCGAAGAAATTGCAGCTTCTATTAGTGTGCGCTGTCTTGGCGAAACCCTAGCCAAGTACATCTTTCGTGCATGATAACTAGGTTTATGAGAATTAAACCTCAGGTAATGTATTTATTTATTTATTTATTTATTTATTTATTTATTTATTTTACTGTTTCAGCTCTCAGCGTGTTGTGCTGTACTCCGGCCGTTTTCGAGTGCACCTCTCAAGCGTTGAGCGTCGTTGCCGTTTAGCTGTCGGTGGCGTAGTCGACAGACATGGAAAGCTAAAATTAGAAAAAGATACTCAGAATCGAATGGGATTGAAACCAGGGCTCTCTGCATGTCAGTCAGCATTTTACCACGGAGCTACGCTGGTGCTTGGAACTCCTTCGCGAAACGACCCTATGCAGCTGTCATCTCGGGCAAGGAATCCCGTTAATGTATTGCGTAAGAGTATAACAACCAGTCGTCCCGCAATGCTGATTGCCTAACGGGTCTGGTTTAATGCTATTCTCACCCACTGCTAAGTGGTCAGCCATAATTCTTGATTGTATCAGCCGTGAAGCATGAACGAAGTAAACGCAATACCTTACACACGTGAAGTGGGTACCGTGGTTCTCCGCAGAAAGGCGAATTTTGGCGTAGTGGATGCTGTCCTATACTTCACAAAAATTATAATTCATTGCTTACTCGTCGTCTCGCGAAAGGCAAACCTTCTAACACAGATGACCCTGCCATGAAGCTGTGCTCAGAATCCACATTAGGCAGTACCGTAATCGGTGATTTCTTTTTTCTTACTGCCACTCTGAGGGCTCTCACGTTTGACGTCAGCGCTAAGCTTAGTTCTGCGTAAGATAATTTGTGCGCGTGTTGTCACCGTGCGTGAGCTCGAGCTTTGCGTATCCTTTCGCGCGGGCCGGTCATTTATCCTGGGAGAGTGTAGCGTTGCGAAATGAGGGTAACACATTCTAATTTATTCGGGAGCGAGACTAGACAGATTAGAGACGGGGATTCGGGCTGCGGGAATAAGAGCCGGAGAAAATTAAACGAGTATCGCAGGGAGTATAGCGCCACATCCGTCTGCTTCGCGCTTAACTCCAGGGTACGTGAAAAATCACCCCTGCCTCCCCCCCCCCCCTTTTCTTTTTACGTTTGCAAGACAACTTCCTTGCACTTGTGTCGGCGCTCGCTCTGAACTTTGTCTTTTTTCTATTTGCTTTTTGTGCTGCAGCTTACGCCACGTGCATCATTTCTATCTGCCTTGCGTGCAGCGAGAGAACGGAAACGTAGCTTAACTGCGATTTCTCAACTGTAATGCAAGTGGGGCGTCGTTATACTTTCGTTTGTTGGGGGCGATGTACCTTATAGGGTCTCCCGGCGTCGAATGTCGTCGTCATAGTCTTGGCTCGCCGGCGCGCCATGTCGTAGTCGCGGTCTATCATAAACGGGTGCGGGCCACTAAAAAGGATGAAGCGCAACTATGCTCCCCACCGGTTCATACTCTGCATATTACGAGTTGAAGGTCCGTCGTTACTGCCTAAAACATTGTTTGGCTTAGCAGCGGATTCGGGATCCCCGTTGAAATGCACCTAGACGCTGGAGCTTCTTATCTGCAAGCCAGAGCCGAAACGTGCATCCCTATGGTAAAGTCATAGGTTTGAAACACCGTTTCTTAAAGAATATCTCCAAAGTGACGGCGCGTTAGTGGTCCGGTGGAGAGTAAACAGTAAAGAGTTTTTGTTGTCGGAAACACTGGCGCACACTGCATGCTTCGATCTTACCCAAGTTTCGCATTAGAGGAGATAAAACGCCCTTCTCCGCTTCGTCACAATATTGTTGTTATCTTCTCACGTAAAGACTGAGAGGTCAACGGAATGTGACAGTGCTTTCGTCTCTCTTCAGTTTTCGGACATGCATTGAACAAAGTTATGCGTTCGCCTTGCAGAAAAACTTCGGGAAGACAGATAATTTCACGGTTTTATTAAGTTGATTCTTCGACATACATGTTCCATTAGCGAAAAAGCAACTATAGTGAGAAAGCTTATAAAATTGTATATATCTTGTTGTTGCGTTGTTACTCTTTATCATATATGAGCCATAACATGTTGACAACCTTCTCGACAATGAAAAAGTCTCCACGTATTTGACGACATCTGAGCTATAATGGTATACTTTTGCCTTACGTCGCAGATAGAACATTATTTTCATTATTGAATGGCATGCGCTCTATTGTCGCCTAAACTCTCTGTACAGATCGTTAGCAAGAGACGCTGAACAAAGGAAAGCTTAAAAGATACAGACAGATGGAGATAGCGATAGAAATATACAGGCTTAAAAAAGGATAAGATAGCAAACATCTAGCCATGTGTAGTAAAGCATAGCAAGGGATGGGAAAGGGAAAAGTGAAAGGGTAAAAGCCTAGCCTAGCCAGCGCCAGCTATAGGAATTCTGCTGTGACCCAGCTTTGCGCGATTTCGTGGAAGCTGCGCTAATCTTCTCATACACACGAATGACATTTTGGTGGTTTTATACACTAACCCCATGGCTCACAGCTAGCGTTTAGCTATTTCTATAGACCTGTACTACATCACTCTCACTTGTGCAGGTGAGCGAAGCGTTTTTGGTTTAGTCGGCTCTGTAGTCGGCGCCACGACCCCGGATACAGCACAGTGCGTGTTCGCGGCGGTCACTTCGTGAAGGCTTTTACCCGTTTGAATCTTATTATAAGCTTGGATTCTCGTCACATCGATTCAATGAATACTACCTCATTCATTCATTCATTCATTCATTCATTCATTCATTCAGCCCCGCCGCGGTGGTCTAGTGGCTAAGGTACTCGGCTGCTGACCCGCAGGTCGCGGGTTCAAATCCCGGCTGCGGCGGCTGCATTTCCGATGGAGGCGGAAATGTTGTAGGCCCGTGTGCTCAGATTTGGGTGCACGTTAAAGAACCCCAGGTGGTCGAAATTTCCGGAGTCCTCCACTACGGCGTCTCTCATAATCAAATGGTGGTTTTGGGACGTTAAACCCCACATATCAATCAATCAAATCATTCATTCATTCATTCATTCATTTGGTCAGCCGGTTGGTCGGTCAAATGGCGGCACCGGACAAAACGACTGTGTTCAGTTAGAACAGCGTGCAACTATTGGGTGTTGCTATTAATAGTTCAGTGATAACTTCACGAAGGGCTCACTCAGTAAAAAGTTCGACTCACACAAGCACCCACACTGTCCGCCACATTGCAGACCGAATACTGCATATTTGGTGTGTGCTTTACTTATTCACGCGCTCCAACACCGCGTGGCAGGATTGGCTTGTGTGTGTCGTTTCTTTTTTTCTGTGGGGCGTGTTCCGTGTTTGTGCTGGTAATTTTGATTCAGCGAAGAAAAACCTAGAGGATAAAATTAATACGCCTTGGGACGCTGCACATTGACCGACCGACCAACAGCCGGTGGTTGGTTTTCCTTCGCCAACCCTGACGCGCCCTGTTAGAGCGCGTCAATAAAAGAGGTGCACGCCTAGTATGTAGTATGGGTTCCGCAAAGGGGTGGCAGACTGTGTGGTGTGCTTGTGTGCGACAACAGTTAAGTCGAACCCTTTACTGAGTGGGCCCTTTGTGAAGCTATCAACACTGAACTATGAACAGCAACACCAGCAGTTATAACGCTGTTGCGGACCGTTCTAACTGAGCACAAACCATAGCGTAGAATGTCTGTGGTATCTCAGTACCGCCTCGTTCACATGGATTCCCACATTATCTGCTGCGGTAGTCTTTGTGAATGACTCCTGCGTCATTCACATTCGATATAATAATGGACTTCATATTCCTTTTGAAGCACCATACCGCAGGGCGCGAGATCTTCTCACAAAGCAGTGCGTACTTTCAATACTGCAAAAACTTTTTTTCGTGTTTTCTTTAAACGGCGCTGTTGCAGAGCTAGTGAAACGCGCTGATATGAAGGTTCGTACTATACTGTGCTAGTATTCGTTTCTGTTCTGTTCTTTTTTTTTCATCTTATGCCACAACACTTTTTTTTTGTGAGTCGCACAGCACAGTTTTTTGAAGGCGTCGTAAATGCTAAAGTGGAAGCTTTAAAGCTGAACGCAACAATTATAAATGTCAGCGAAAAGAATAGCACGTGGAATCTGATTCGCCGCAGGACAAAAAAACTATACACGCCACTGAGACGGAAGATAGTGAGCTAGCGTGCACTGTAGACTACATTTTCCGAGAAAGATCTCTGGCCTCGACAAAACAGTTCCGCGGATTTTCGCGGGTGCCGCGCGACGCCATTTTAAACTTTCCCGCTCGCACGGATGCACCGCGACGCCTGGAGGCAGAAAACTTCAGAGCCGAGCGCGCTGCCGCGAGTTGTGTTCGCTTACCGAGCGTACATAATTGTTAAAAAAAAATAGAATGGTACACTCGCTCTCCAGTGCGAACTGCTCGTCCCAGCATGCACTTCGAAAGCAAGAAACCGCATTGCCCTTTCTCACCATAGACGAATTCACCCTTCCTCCTCACAGTCGGCCTCAACAAAGCTGTGCAGCACGTGCACAACCAACTTCACAACACTCGGAACAAGGTAGCAGCGCTCGACAACCGCAGCTCGTGCTTGACCGACGTCCGGATATATTCTGTTGAGCGCGATGCTCACAGTGATCGAGACTGTGGCCGGCGGCAAGGCTCTCGCAACCAACCTGATCGTAAATTATGATGATAGTTATAGCGCGAGAACAAAACGACGACACAGAGACAACAAGGACACGAGCGCTAAGGACACTAGCGCTCGTGTTCTTCGTCTCCTTCTTGTCTCTGTGTCGTCGTTTTGTTCTCGTGCTATAACTATCGTCATGCCATACCAACTAGCCCAAGCTGCCACACTTCTAAGTTACGTCAATTATGCTCGTGATTAGCTGTCGACGGCCGTACAGCTCTTCACGGTGCTGCGCAATATTAGCGAGCTCGACGCCCAAGCACGGCTCTGCGGCAAGCGCAGCGTGCTGTTCATGGTAGACGGCACACTCGCATTAAGAAAGACCCCGCTGTTGCGTATGTGAACAGTGATGAAAGCGTGCGCTGTGCGCTATCCAGATGAGTGCAGTTGTAGACTTAAGAATCCTCCCCCTTCTTTGGCGCGCCACTGTCGTCCGGCTGCGCTGAAGAAGAATCGTCGAGTGTACGGCCAAGATGCGCGCGCCTGTGTGCTTCTCGGGGTGTGTGATCATGAAAACGAGCCACAGCGTGCTCCGTCCCTTTCGCTCTTTTCGGCCTCTCCTTTCCCTCATTTCGTTCATTCGAAGCAAGAAGTAAAAGCTGGCGTTCCTCCGTAATGCGTTCCGGGTGCGCGCGAAAATTTTTCACCTCGCGACAGGCGCGTGCTTCTACACGACGGGGTCGTTTCGTCCGGTGCCGCCATTGTTACGCCACGCGAAGAGACCACGACGGAGGAGAAGGCCTCGGCCGCGGAATGTGTATTTATTATACGCGGCGCCGACGGCGTACGCAGTTTTTCCTCGTTTTCCCGCCCTTCGTTTTTTTTTTTCTTCCTCTCTTCCACTCGCGTTTCAGGCGCTATGTTCGAGCGCTCCCTTCTTCCCTCATGAAAACCCTTTCTTTCCCGCGTCTTAGCTGTTCTTTTACAACCTCTTCTCCGACATTTGCGACGTTGTCTCTTCTTGTTACTCGGCTCGCACTTTCGTCCCGCGTGAATTCTGCGCCTCTTCTTCTTCCTTTGGTGGAAGACTGGCACGCAGTCGCGAAACGCGTCTTTGCTAAAAATGTCCGAGAAACAGATCTGCGCCGCGGGTCAGGCGGCGCCGTTTCGTGCGTCGCGCGCCAGCTTGCGCTCGCATTTCGGGTCAACACACCGCACTTTCGAGGCGTCCGTTTGGCAGAGTGCGCTCACTTGACGTGTCCGTGGCGTGTGCCATCTCTCGGCAAGTTCCTTACGCACCCGCGTGCCTGACGCGCGCTTGTCTTCTCCAGAGCGGCATTTCTTGAGCTCATGCGTTTCCCCCTTACTTTCTGTGGCCAGTGCATCTCCGTTCCGGACGTGAACGTAATCTGAAGACGGAAATGTTGACAGTATGTCACGTCGGCGTGAAATAGAATCATTGCGACTGCGTTCAGTTGGCAAACCTTGGGTACTATACGTTTTGAAGACGAATTTAAAAATCAAAAGGGAGAAAAGTTTACACTCAAGAAACAGCGAGCTCAACGTGGGCTTCTTGGCTGACCTTGGTGTGGATCAGAGTCGTACCGCAGCTTGTCACAGGTCATGCAAGAATGTCTGAACTGTTGTGCCAGAACTAATCTTGTGCCAGAACTAATGCCAGAACTGTTGTGCCAGAGCTAATGTGGAAAGCTGGCTGTGGCCAGCCAGACCTCCAGCTTTGAAGGGACACTCAAGAGCGAAAAGATTTTTTCGCGTAGTAATAAAGTACAATTTGACAATCCCCGAAAACACCGCTCTGACCTCGCTTAGTAAGCAAGAGAACGCGTGAGAAGAAAATGATGCGAGCGGCGATGGAGATTGACGTAACAAGTTTCGAAGGTGGGTCGTATACGCAGCTTCCAATCAATTGTCCTCTGTGGGTGTGAAGGCTGATCGTACAATGTTTCAGGAAAATTCATTTAGCCAGTGCCACTAAGATACCAGAAATACATTTTGAAGTTTCTGACGTCACGCGCGGAAATTTTGGTGCGAGATTTAAAAATGAATATTCCGCTAATAATTATTGAATTCCGCTAATAACATATTGAATTAGTTTCTCAGAGCCCACTTTGTCAATCTAAACCGAGTCATTATTATATCCTCGTTAGTGTCCCCTTAAGAGCTCGCTTTTAAAACACTTCAAAGATGTACCTTATACGTTGTGCATTAGATGACTCGAAAGACCAGCAAGTGCCCATTGGAATAAAGACTTGTCGCTCGCGCTGCCTGCGCCTGAACGCCACCTCTCTCGATTGCAGCGCGTCCACAACGCACGCGTAAGAAATCTATAGAGGTGACACTAATCGTTGACTTATATGTGCAGTAGTAGCACTCGCACGCGTTCGTATCACCTGGGTCATTCATTAATAATTATTTCCGTTTGGCCACGCTATGTAAGTGCATCTCAGAGGTCACGCACGTAAAAGGAAACGCGTATGGTTGCCTCGCCAGATGCAGCAATGATTCCGGCTGCTCGCAAGAAAACCGTCTGTTCTTTCAAAAAGCTCGTTCAATTAGTTTTCGTTAATTATACTGACACTTAATTGGTTCTTGCCATAAGTAAGCTTATATGCTCCGACACAATGTGCATTGAATATAACTCTTAAGTAAGACCAGAACCAACGATTTCCATATTTTAGAAGTGGGAGTGTCATCTCGCCATTTGCGGCAACCAAACTTCTAAAAAAAATCGTTTTGTGTATTGCGTTCGCACATCGCTATCGACGAGTGCAGTTGCTCAATGTCAAAACACGAACAAGCAAAGAATAACAAAAAAAGGTAAACGGGGCAGGTGGAGACAAAACTTGGAAAATCATCTCTGAAATCATCGCGCCTGCTAAGCGGATCGTTTGTTGTAAAAGGCGGTGCTAGCGTTTTCTTCACGCACGAGATGTGGAGAAAGCAATGACTCATCGTTGCTTTTGGACCATGACTATGCGGCCACTGCCGGAAAGTGTCTGCTACTGCTTCTAGAGCAGCAGACGTGAGCGCCCAGCGAGCCATTCACCCCCCCCCCCCCCCCCCAAAAAAAAAAAAGAAACTGTTTTACTCAGCCTTGTGGCTTTTTGCCTCGACAGGAATTGTGCAACCATTCCGTGGGTTTGTGGCCGTGGAACCGTCACACACGCCTCTGCCACATCCCACTGAGCCCGGGGCCGGTTCAGTGGCTTTCCCCCAACGCTGCAACGGTCCGCGCTGATTTCGCCATTCGCTATCTTTGCCGCAGTCGACAACCCGCAGTTCACCACCCTTCCCGTTTCCCTTAAGCGGGAAAAGGACGTCGCTCTAGAGCGTCTTGCGAAAGCGTCCTCCGCCTTAAAAACCGCTCCCCCCCCCCCACCCACCGCCTCATTTCACTGTCAAATGAGCGACAATTCTACGGCCCCAGACGCCGCGGCAGTTTTCGGGGTCACAAACTTGGTCGCTGCAGTTGGTGGACGGCCCCCCGACTCGTCACTCATCGAGACGGCATCACAGCCAGCCGGCTACTCTAGTAGAGCAAAGTGGGTGTAAATGGAAAGCCGCTCTTCGTTGCCCCCATTTTCCTTTTTTTCCCCCTATCCGAACCGCGTCTGACTCCCGCAGGCTTGCGCCTTAGAGATGGTTGTCTGGCATTGCACGCAGAACGTCATGAATAGCTGATAGTTTGCGGCTACATCGCCGCTCTTAGGCCATAATATGAATGCGCTTAAACGTTTGGCTGGAGTGGCTCTTACACATTTTCAGAAGTAATGGTTTTCTGTCTTTGTAGCAGAGATAGACACGAATTTCAATCGATCCCCAGAGTTGCTAGACATTCGTATATCATCATTTATTTTACGCGAAGGCAGTCGGTTGGCGTATACATCATTGGGAAATGTAGCAGCACAGGAACGGTGCTGCAATTCAATCAAGATGATTTTCTTCAGAGCGATGTGACAGGATTGCTGTCGCTATGCTATCTACTCCGTTCCATACATGTTTAGAACCAACCAGATATATTTAGCGTACACGGCACCTCCTTTTCCCATTTATCATCCGAGCGTGAATATGAATACTTATACTGGTCACCGAGGTACGGTTTTTGTGAACCATTAAAATCTATCGACCGGATGCCGCAAGAAGTTAGGCTCTGCATGTCTTCGGATAGTACCGCTCATTCTTCTGGGCTTCTTTTTTTTTTTGTCCTTAATGCACACTTGTGTGGAACACGTCTGGCAGTATCACCCGCAGGTTTCAGGTTGTCAGTGGGCTTTGGTCGGTGGTCTTCTTTTTCGCAACGGCTGGTTTACAAAACTGCTTTGATCCGTATCTGTCCTGAAGTTTTATACTCTTCATATCGTGGTCGTCTGCGAGTCGAAATCAGTTGTAGTTTGCGAGAATAAAAGCTGCATGCGTTTACGTTCTCTGGGGATTTATCGTGGTCTCGTGCTGCGATAAACTTAACGCTCTTTATTTATTCTTCTCCTTCATACGATTATTTTTACAGCAGAGCTGTTACGCTCGAGGTTCGCCTTGTGGCGTAGATAAAATATAACCAACATGATCCATGAAATACAATCTTGTAACGCGTCCGGTTTGTTTTGCTGTCTGCCAGGCTCTGCCACTCAAGCCACCAATTGGCTTTGGCAGGCCTAGTCACTTGTACTGTTTTATTTGAATAAATAAAAGGTATTATTATTATTATTATTATTATTATTATTATTATTATTATTATTATTATTATTATTATTATTATTATTATTATCCAGAACAAGCTCTTTTTGTCCTCTTTTGCGCCACTCCGAGATCACGTCCACCGATTTGTCCGGCGTGACCTGTAATGATAATGTTGATAGGTGAGAGAGCGAGTACGGAGATGAAGCTTTCATCACATGGCGCTATTCTCGCACCCTCTACCTGTAGGCGAGCGTCATCACCACTCGGCTATCTAGGCACGCTAGCAAAGCGTATAACTATAGAGGGAGATCGAGTGGTCGGGGTAGGTATAACAAGGAGGTGTGAAAGAGAAGTGTAGGCGAGGTGGAGGGAATTGTGAAGGGGAGGAAAACTTGGAAGACCAGAGAGTGACCATAGAGAGAAAAGAAAGAACAGGATAGAGAGACATAAAAAGAGATAGAAAAAACAGACCCATCGAAAGATAGGAAAAGAAAAGCATAGCTATTTGTAGTATAGTATCGAAAAGAGTGAGTAATATAGAGGTGAAAGGGTAGAAGCCTTGCCATGCCAGAACCAGTTAGTGCCTACCATCTCTGCTGTGACCCACCCTTTTACGACACAGTCCAAGGTGCGCTATTTTAATTTTTTTTTTCATTCTTGTGTTCCAGCTCACGTATTCTTCCGTTGGTGATGCACGTGCGTGACGTTGTGCCGCCATGCACGGCTAGATAAATTACTTGAATGAATTATGCGACTGTTACGCAAATGAATCAAGCCAAACGGACGCGCACTGTTACTCAGGAATACCTAAGGCGGTCAACGCAAATGAATCAAGCCAAACGGACACGAAGTTTCTCGTAGTACAGTTGTGTCACTGCTTCACGTGCGGAAAAAGTGCGGTATGCCGCGAGTCTACGCGAACCGTATATACACAGGCACTTCGCAACACACGTCCCATCCATGCCACATTGAGTCGTTAGGCGCGCTCGCATTCCTGCGCGAGCTCTTTGAGATGTGCAGCGTAGTTTGACGCCCTCACCGGCAAGCACTCGTGGCACTTGTCCGGGGTCTGCGACGACACCGTGCATTTCTGTGCAGCACAGCCAAGACTAGGTCAAACGATTATCGCGGTACCGCACGGCACTCTCAAGTGCACAGCATCTTGCAGGTTCGGTTAGTGTGGTATTTATGCAAGACGATAATATGTCACTGCTAATGCGAGCCTTCGTCGATACTCGATTAGGCAGAGAGAAAACACTGAACTGCGGTGCAGAAACGCTGGACTCCGAGTGATGTTCTGACCAACATCGCAGGCGCGACTGATGAGCCGTGGCGTCTCCTTCGTGCCGCTTCTGGTGCTGTGCATCAAACTATAATAGGCCGAGGCGAACTACGGACGCATGCACACAGATCCCGCTGCCTCTTCTTTGATGGGAGAAAATGTCAACCGCTGCGTTTCATAGTTGGCGGCGCCTGATAGCCGCCGAGTGCTGACCTAACCGTCATTTGAGACCCGTGGGCGCGATTTGTTGCGCATTAGCCTCGGTCCGGGGCTTCTGCTTCGCCCTGTCGGCCCATCGAGCGTCCCCCTCTTCCTGCGCGAGGCCACGCGTTTAAAGCGTGCTGCCTGTTCTCTCGCGTTCATTAGTCCAAAGTTGCGCATCATTAGACCGCGCGCTGCTTCGCCGTTCGACGACGACTACGACGACCCGAAGTTAACGCTTCACTCAACAGATGGCGCCGCCGTGTCGGGGAGAGAGGGGCGGTGCTTGCCGGCCATCTTGGGACACTACAGCTGCGCTTCGTGCTTTCCCTCTCCGCTCGACACACCGATTCTTTTGTACGTTGATTTTTTTTCGGGATTTTCGGATTTTTGCGGGAGCTAGCTCACTGTTCCCGTGCCATGGAGAGAAGAAAAAAAAAACGACCGAGCGAAGGATAGCGCTTGGCCGAGAGAGGGCACGCTTTTTCGGGAAAGCACGCGCTTAATCTCCCGGTTAATTACGTTATTTATTGTCATTAGCGGCAGAGGCAAGTCGGCGGGAAAAAAGTTTTGGGTGCGACGGTGAGAGAAAAAGGCATGCGCAGATTTGCGAGCGCAGAGGGGGGGGGGGGGGGTGAGTGAAAGGGCAGCAGGAGATCTGGCAGTGAACGCGGGTGGCAGGCTAACCCTTTTGGCAGCGTCCTTTCCTAACGCTGCGCGACGATGTTTTCAAGCGGAAGGGGACAGGCCACCGGCTCTTTGCCACCGCGGTGCTCGCTCAGCGCGTCGAGGGTCGCGGCCACTCACAGAGCTCGGCCAGCCGAGGTTAGGCTGGCGCGGTTTCCGCTACTGTACGTTTGCTGCTCTTTTGTCGGTGTCCCTTTTGCCGCGACACGCATGCACTCACTCCCTAGAGTGCACACGCCGGGGCGGTGAAAGGGCAAAGTACGTGGTTCTGCACTAATTATGTCGCTCAGCTGGTGCCGCTGCGCTATGCATCGCCAGATGTTGCTCCCGAGTCTCTCTCTCCGGCATTCCTTTTTTTGGTCATCGTTGTACTCGTGGCTAGCTTTCGTGCTTTGGCTCTCTCACTCCGCGTCGGTCCCATTTGACGTTCTTGCTTTTTTTTTCCTCTCTCTCATTTCCGGGGACTATTGCGCTGTGTCAGCCGCCGCCGAAGGCATATTTCGCTGTGCATGTCTCTCCTTCTCTCTGTCGTCCCAAGTGCACGCTCCAAATTCGCCGGCCGAGATTGCGTAGTCGGAATGCCCCTGCAGTAGTCCCTTTTCCCGCGTCTCATCCCTTTTTCGTTGTTTGTTTTTCTCTTCAATTCCTTCCTTTGCCAAACGTGTCTACTTCCTTAGCCTGCGCGCCTCCTTTTTTTTCTGCTTTTTTTTTTCTTCAGTCAGCCAATAACGAACGCATCTGTTTCGCGCGCGCCTCGCTTCGATTTGGCGCGCGCCGGCGCTTTGATCGGGGACAGCGCGCTTCCTTATTTTAAAAAGGCGCGCGTGGCGCCGACGTTCCTATTCGAGAAGCAAACGCTGCGCGATGCGAACGGGCGCCGTTCGCCTTCGGGGCACGTGACTTAGTTCTTTGGGTTCCTTTCACGTCTAGTCGTTTACAGCGCCGGCGGCTTTCCTACGGCAGCTCAAAAAGCAGTGGTAATAGTACGCGACGGCAAGCAGCGTCGCGTTCGATTTCGAACGAAAGATATTTAAAAAGGGTCCTCATTTTCTTCGTATGAAACATTGCTCTTTTTTCGCGCTTGCCTGCTGCGTTCCTTCTTCATATATTGCAGTTTCCCTCGCACTACACGTCCTTTGCGTTATTTTTCTTTTTTCCTGCGACAGATATACGCAAGTGCACTTTCTCCACTTCTAACATGTAGCCGGGTGCTCTCCTTTCAAGAGCGTCACCGCCGACGAAAGATCAGTCTGGCATTCTGGGCGAATGACCGCCCGCAGACGCATTATCGGCCATTATTCGACGTTTGAACACTCGCTCGTCATCCGCTGGGACTTGAAAAAGACGGGTTTCCCTCCTTATGCTTGCTTCACTCATATACGCATACACAGTTCATACACCAGCTTTTCGATACACCAGCCTTGAGAGGACTACGCCTTGTGCGCGCTCCCGAAAAAGGCGCCTTATCGCCAGATCCGGACGGCAAGTGTTTGAGCCCTGTCAAGTGATCTCTTGCGAGCCTCGAAGAAGGAAAAAGACGGCGCTAATAAAAAAAGAAGAACTGGGCAGTTGGCGGAATCCGCCGGTCGATTGAAAGATCAAGCGGCCGTCCGGGTTCCTCTTCGTTGTTGTTTTGAAAGGTGCCTTTCGAGGTAAACACTGCCAACCATAGGCAGCCGAGAAAGACGAAATAGGAAGCCACAAAAGCCCGATTTGATGCTTGCGCTGATGCGTTTAGTTATTGCGTCCCTCTGGGCGTTCGGTTGTGCCTGTTCGGGATTCTTTTCACGGGCACTGGCTGTGCAACTAAACTCTCGAGTGAGCGCGTTTCGCACGTGACGAGACTGCAGTCATTGTTTCACCTTTAGTGACACCAGTGACGGAAGGCAGGCGCGTGACGCATCGCCCTGCACATTGTCGATGGCGAATAGGATAGGCACCGTGCCTCCATGGTTGCCAGCAGGCTACACGTACGAAAGTTTATGGGACCGTAGGAACTGGCTAGGTCGCCATTTGTTGGAAGTAGCGCACTTCCCTGCGGCGTTGTCGCCAATCCCGTCCATCATTCACTGGATGTCTTTTCTATCATTTTCGGTGACTACAAAGACTAATGCCTACTTGAGCATTCCATTCGCAATTGAACGTAGTCCTCCGACCATATCTGTGCAGATGACGTAACACAATTCAAGCTTCCCCCCCGTTTTATTGTTGTTGTTTTTTTGTGCGCGCGCGCGCGCGCGCGCGCGCGTGTGTGTGTGTGTGTGTGTGTGTGTGTGTGTGTGTGTGTGTGTGTGTGTGTGTGTGTGTGTGTGTGTGTGTGTGTTTATGGCTGACGTTATACGAAAAATGGGCATTGCCCTCGGCTACCTTAATTAACGCGGCAAGTGCGTTTCATGGTGGGTTGTTCTTAAAAGTTTGTTCTGGTCGTGGAAACTAAAAAAACGGCCTTGCCGAACCGTTACGGAAACCATCTTGTGTTCGCAACTAATTATGTTTCGAATTTCTATCGAATTTCGTCCAATATCAATTTTTAACTTGGCTACCGAATTCAAACTATCTGTACTTGTGAATAATTCGCAAGTAACGCATATTGACATTTTACCGATTGTAACCCGCCTGAAAAGATGGTTTTCCTGTAGCAAGGGTTTGCATGCCGTGAAACCACCTTTTCAAAGAAAGTCCGCACAGATCGAGGCTAAGTGTGCATATTAAATGCAAAGCATTTCTTAGCGAACTTCGGCGACTTTGACCGTATCTATCTATCTATCTATCTATCTATCTATCTATCTATCTATCTATCTATCTATCTATCTATCTATCTATCTATCTATCTATCTGTCTGTCTGTCTGTCTGTCTGTCTGTCTGTCTGTCTGTCTGTCTGTCTGTCTGTCTGTCTGTCTGTCTGTCTGTCTGTCTGTCTGTCTGTCTGTCGGGCCGTCCGTCCGTCCGTCCGTCCGTCCGTCCGCCCGCCCGCCTACGACTTCTAGCTCTTTTAGCCGTTTCGATCGTGGTCCTATCTATACCAAAATGGGTATGCCATAATATGACATGAAAATTCCGTTATCTCGCACCAATTACGGCACCCAAAGACTTAGCCACTTGCTACCTACTATATTGAACTCATACGAGCAGCAAGACATAAAAATTGACACATTAAACAATATCGATGTGCAAACACTATTCTTGTAGATTTGTACTGTTTACATAGGTCACTCTGTGTTGCTTTGCATCATTTATTGTGTACCTTTATATATTTTTTCCTTATTTCTTGTGTGTAACCTCATCGTGTACCTTTCTTATGTACGAAAGCGATGATACATACTTTGCGAATTACTGTGCTCATGTGTTTATGAAATATTCCTTTTTGTCTGTATACCTTGGCCTGTCATTTACTTTGTCTTCTGCTTGAATTTTTTCCTGCTCTATAATATTTGTTTTTTTTATTTTATTGTATTTCGTTTTCACCCTGTCATTGCTGACGTAGGGTGGACGGTGCTTAGTCAAGCTGCAATAACTGCAGCTTTTTCGCCGTCTCATCATTTTTCGCCATTGTATCTGTTTTGGTGAAAATAAAAATAAAAAATAAAAAATGACTGTATGAAGAGCATAATTGACTAGTCATAACATGAAAATTACGACACGTATGCCATGATCTAAACTTCATGGTCTTGCTACTCTTGCGGTGGTTTCGTTCGCATGACATGTTGCAAAACTGGTATGGTATGACATGACTGCATGGCGAACCTAAAGGACAGACCCTAACGTGGAAATCACGACATTGATGTCGTGCAAGTGATGACTACACGCAGCGCTCATGGTACGCTCGTGATGGTTTAGCTAGCTTCACATATATCAAAGTTGGTATTACGGGAGGCGAACGGACCACGAAGGTAAATGACACGTCCAAACACAATAATCATGACATGCGTGCCGTACAAAACATGACTACGTTACGCTCATATCGGGCTAGCTCCGTTTCCCTAGCTCCATATATACCAAAGTTGGTATCACGTGACGTGAATAGATGACGAACACGAATGCCAGACGCAAACATGATAATCATGATATGCATGTTATGTAAGAACATGACAACATACCACTCTCATGACTCACTCGCCACCGTTTCGCTAGCTTCACATATGCCAAATTGCGAATTATGTGACGTGAATGAACGACGAAGGTAAATGACACGTACAAGCATGATAATCATGTCATGATATGCATGTCATTTAAAACGTGACTACATGCTACGCTCATATCGCGCTAGCGCCGTTTCCCTAGCTCCACATATACCCAAGTCGGTATCACGTGACGTGAACAAACGACGAACACGATTGGCAGGTGCAAACATGATAATTATGACATGGTAGTGCTGTACGACATAACTTACGTCCGCCTCGTAACGCTGTGCTAATTTTAAAGTGACATATCAACCTTCCTCATTCATGCTTCGCATATCATCGATTTTCGCTGTACATGGGATTTGCCAATTTTTTGTCTTCATCCCGATAAACTTATTTTTTAATGTACGCAAACGAGTTACGGGAGCTAAAGATTGCAAATTATAAGGATTACCAATATCCTAGTGGTGATAATTCAAAACTATTACTAATTGTTTGTATTCCAACGTATTTGTTGTTTTTGAATTTTTGACACTTCATGTGTCGAAAGCCTTATTCTTGGTCATGTCGATTAGTCGCGTTTGGTTACGTTATTGATTGATTGATTTGTGGGGTTTAACGTCCCAAAACCACCATATGATTATGAGAGACGCCGTAGTGGAGGGCTCCGGAAATTTCGACCACCTGGGGTTCTTTAACGTGCACCCAAATCTGAGTACACGGGCCTACAACATTTTTTGGTTACGTTATTTAAACTGTGTTTCATTCGTTAGACAAATGAAATATTTATTAATGTCATTGCCTGAACTCAGTAAGCTTTTCTTTTGTATATATATATTTATCTGGCCAGACTAAATATGCTTAATTTATGAGACTTCAGAACCGTTCGAAATATGCCCCTTCGCCGTCATTGAAGAATCTGGCCTAACAGTGCAATGTTTCATGAAGGATATGATAGTGTGGCATCCTTTCTTTCTTTTTTTTTCTTTCGCAACTGTTTTCTGCCTTGGCTGCGTTGTTTGGTTTTATGTTTGAATAAAGTTAGAGCGAACGTCTGAATCGATGAAAAAAAAAGTAACTGCAGCGCAGCACAGCGATGACGGCAGCGAGGCGAGGTCAAGACATAAGCCTGGCCGCTTTACTTGTTTCTCCAAAGAATTAATTTTCGCATGGGAGTGTCTGCGCGCGCGTTTTTTGTCGGTCGGGGTTCAAATCGAATTCGCCGTTCTTAAAGATCAAAAGCTTGGGTGCGCACCGATGCAGCTGTAAGTCCTTCTCTCTCCTTCTCCTTACACTCGCACACTTCTTTTTCTTTTATTCGTGACCTGGAGGACAAACCGAGAGGGAAACGCAAATAGTGACAGCACAAACGCGAGAAAACGTGGCAGCAAAAGGAGGCGGTTTATGCTGGTTGGAGGAAAGAAAAATGTAAGGAGAAGGCATCATGTGGCAGTGGACAAAGCGCACCAGCTAGCGATATGCGCGAGGACTGAAGAAAAATCGCCGCCTTCGGTATCCAGTGACAAATGGATGGAGCTGATAGCGCCGCACGAAAGAGAGGATATTCGGGCAGGGGAAGATAAAAATCGGGAGAGGCCGTTCGGAGAGGGTGGAGGGGGGGGGAGTTATTGGGCATCTTCCAGAAATAAACTCAACCCGATTGTAGAATAAAACTGTGGAGGACGTGATGGGAGAGCAAGAGGCGCAAATTCAATGACAGCTCCGTTCTAAATGGAAGAAGAATCAAAAGGGGAGCGCTGTGTGTATAGATTGGATCACACAAAACAACCAATCTGTGCGCGACGTACAGCGTACATAGTCGGCAATCTTGCGTTACTCCTGGACGGAGAACAGGGAAGAGAGGGAGGCAAAGTTTTTCTCCGGGATCGCAGAGTGATACAACTGTAAGAGAATGTGGCGCTGATGTAAAAGGTTGAGGGAGGGAGATAGACGAGCGAGAGGAGGCAAGATGTGCCTATAACAACCGACCGCTACAGAAGTCCGACGAAATCAAAGCTGCGCGCCATGCTGAACAAGTTGTGTTCTCGCTTGGTGTTGTCGCAGTTTTTCTTTTCTTTACTACATTTTCTACGCTGCATGGAGAAACAGCTCGACGGGATTTGAGCGCAAAGACATTCACACACGGCCGTCAAAGATAGCGTTCCGTTTATCGCGTGTCGGGCTGAGATTAGAGCCGATATGCGTGGAGCGAGCGGATCCGTTCGATGACGGCGTGAATGTTGGATGCCAAAGGAGCCCGCGTGCACTTTAGGTCCGGGACTTGGGCCCAAACGAAGACCTCGCGCTTTGCCCGAGCCACGCAGGCGAGGGCGGTCTGCAGCGGTCACATTGATTTTGCCATCAGGGATCGCTGACGAGACGAGTGCTTTTTACAACCCCACCTCGGAAGATCTCAGGCTTTTTGCTCCTTGACTGGGCATTGCTTGCAGAAGAGGACGCCTCGAGGGTGCCTTCCATCGACGTTTTCTTTCTTTGTTTTTTCTCCTACCTCTTCGCAACTTCCTGAAAGCGCGTTGCTCCCGTCACTGCCCTTTGTTTACGGTGCATAGCCAGCAGTGGAGGGAGGAAAGCGTTATACGTCTGACTTTACAAAGCAGCGTAGCAGTGAGCATTCTGTACTAAGCGCACTGTTTGGCCACTAGTGTACATCACCTATCGAAAAAAAAATTGATGCACTACTTCGTCACTGCATGAAAATTGAATTGAATGAATGAATTGAATGAAGAAGGTACTGCGTATGAAGAAATGGAAGGGATGCCCCTTAAAGGAGGCAGATAAACGACGTAAGTTTGCGGTATTCCCATACGTGCACGATTTTTCGCAGAAGATAAAAAAATGTACAAAAAATTCAACCTCGACGTTGTGTTTTCCGCACGTGAAAAACTGCAGCAAATGTGTTCTAGAATTGAATTAGAAAGCAGAATGATGACAGGTCTTGTGAAGAAAGGTTGTGGTGTCAAGCATGTCAATTCCTTCACCAATTGTCGATCTAATGTCGTTTATTGTATCCCACTGTCTTGCGGCAGGTTATACATTGGGCAGACTGGGCGCTGCTTGAATATTCGCCTGCGAGAACACTACAATGCGCTGAAATCAGCCCCGGGTTTACATTTGTCCGCCCATTGCAAAAAGTGTGACTGCGTACCTGAATTTTCGCGCACATCTGTCTTATACAGCCATCATGACATGAAAACTAAAGAGATTGCGGAAGCCTTTTTATTAAAAAGAATATTAATAGTTGTGTTAGTTCACCGTCTATATCATTGTTAGATTGTGAAATATCATTTCTGGACGACACCTGATCAAGGTGGAACCTTCTCCCCAGTTGTTTCCCGTTCTCTTCTTTTGGTATATAATTTCTTCTCTGAATAAACTGAGTTTCAGTCTGCGCTTGTTTGTCTCTTCTCTTGTGTCCCGTTGGTTCGCGCTTCCAATTATTCCATTTTGAATGCAAACCGGTGTACAGGAGATAGTCAACGTTAGTGGTGTCGAGTCCTAGTAGTATTCAAGTGAATGCGGCACTTTAACTCGGGCGACTTTGTGAAAAACTGTCAAACGACGCTCAGTTCGGGATCGCGAAAACTGCTGCTTGGGCGAATTGGTTCATGATTATTTAGACAGATTTATCTGCGCAAAAAAGACGAAACTTTTAGAGAAGAAACACACACACAGCGCTGTTTGTGTGTTTCTTCTCTAAAAGTTCTGTCTTCTTTGCGCTGATAAATCTGTCTAAATTCGGGATCGCCTCTTATCATTCGTCACAAATAGGACGTCGTCATAACCCATTACAACGTGTGCGAGGAAAAGCGTCAGGAAGACATTAGACATTGTTTTCAAGAATCATTCTAACCCCGCAATATTTACAATGCGTTATCATCTGACGTGATAGCAGCGATGAGTGATGAATAGTTCGTTTCGCCGGGATGCTCACAATGTCCTTACTTGTGCTAATGTTCCACGGCTGCGATTTCGATTTATTACTGCAGTCTTCCGGGAAAGCTAAGCTCACACGTACACTGCGATATTGAAACCGGTAATCGTACCAAGACATGCACAAGGAAAGCTAACAGACAAAAGTGAGCGGTTTTTTTTGTTCTTTTGCTTATTTGTTGTTGTTTTCTGGTGCTTCCACTGTTCACTTCCATTTGCGTTGTGTACATGCTGTTATAATTAATCATTTTGTTGTTAACTGAGGGTGCCACTGCAGCCGTCCGACTTTGGGACCCTCGTCTGCATATTTTTAACTGCGAACTTTGTATTTTTAAAGAATAATCTGAGCTTGACGTCCGTGCTCTGTGTGTTCGTTTTCGTTGTCCTCGTCCTGATGCGCTTACCGACTTCAATGCGTCACTTTACGAACTACGCCGGACCACAGATGATAGTCCTACACTAAGGCCACCCCAACTTGTCCTATAGCTTCCATTTTCGATTGCTCTCAACTAGCGAGTGGCGTCGTCAGGGTTTGTGGCACAGAGTATCGCGAGAAGTTGCCGACTTTGTTAATATTCTGTTATCTTTATCCTGATGCAGGTAATCAGAGCGACGCACGTCGGTTATGACGACGACTACCGGAGGAGCGGCGGCCCGCTGACCACCAGTGCGCATCGATGAAGCGGCGTGCAGCGCGCGGCCGTGTCGCCATGCCTTCCGGTCTGCAGCTGCTGTGGTTCGTCGTGGCACTGTCTCAGCTGCCACCGCGCGTCCAGTGCTTCGCGTGCAGCGACCGCTGCAAGTGCATCTGGCGCAACGGCAAGCAGTACGGCGAGTGTGCGCTCCAGGAGCTCACGGCGCTGCCCTCGGGCATGGACGAAAGCCTACAAGTGCTCAACCTGACCCACAACCTAATCCAGACGCTGCCAAAGCGCGCTTTCCTCAGCGCGGGACTCGTCAACGTCCAGAAGTTATACCTGTCCCGCTGCGAGCTAAGCCACATCGACGACTCCGCGCTATTCAAAGTGACCAACCTCATCGAGCTCGACCTGTCGGACAACAAGCTGACTGTTGTGCCGACTGCGGCGCTAAGCAGCACGCGCAACCTGAGGACACTCTACATCAATCGAAACCCCATCACAGCTCTGGCGGACATGGCTTTCGCAGAACTGGCGGAGCTAGCCCACTTGGAGCTTACCGAGTGCCGCTTGGAGTCCATTTCTGTTCGCGCATTCGAAGGACTGTCCAAGCTGCGAGTGCTCAAGCTGGACCACAACCTGCTCGAGACTCTGCCGGGCAGAGCCATGGCACCGTTCCCGTCTTTACACGAGATCGCCCTAGATGGCAACCAGTGGCGCTGCGACTGCGAACTTCGGGCGTTCCGCATGTGGCTGGAGAGGAACAATATCTCCCTCTACTCACCCACTTGTCACAAGCCGCTTCGGTTAAGCGGCAGGCCGTGGAAGAGCCTGTCCAGCGAGGATATGGCCTGTCCCCCGGCATTCCTCAACACGAGTACGAGCACGATGGACGCGATCGTGGTGCAAGAGAATAACAACGTGACGCTCGAGTGCCGCGTGCGCGCTGACCCTACGGCGCACATTTCTTGGCTTTGGAAGGACAAGCCGCTGACCAACCAGAGCGAGCCGGGCCAGGCGTTCGTTCTCACCCAGGACGCCGGCGACCGCGAGCGTCTCTCCTGGCTCACGCTCAGCTTCGTGCAGGAGCCGTTGGCGGGCCCGTACGCGTGCGCCGCGCAGAACGCGGCCGGCCGCGTCGTGAGAAACTTCACGCTCGCTGTGAACCGACGCCCGACAGAAGTTCGTGCGTCTGCCGGGGGCTCGACGGCCGAGGTGGAGATGACGGAGCAGGCGCGTGAGTCGACCGAGCTGCAACAGCGCTCGTACACCGAGAACCCCGTGCTGGGCATGGTCATCGGCATTTTGGTTGGCGCCTTCGCCGTGCTGCTAGTATTCGGCCTCACGCTGTGGCTGTGCCGCCGGCGAGGCCGCCGCCGAGGGGCGCCACCGGGCTCACGCAAGTCCAAACGCACGGAGGCCAATAGCAATCACAAGACGCTGCACAACGACAAGCAGCAGCAACAGTCGCAACCGGCAACTGGCGACGCGGCTGACGTCAAGCTGCTAGTGAACCCGATCCAGAAGCCGCCGCGCCTGCTCATGACCAACAGCTACCAGGGTCTGCCGTCGGAGCTGGAGCCTCTGGACCCGGGCCTCTGTGTCGAGTCCTCTTCGGGCGTCTGGGTGGTCAAAGAGCACGATTACTCGACGGACGAGTCGGTGCTCTCGTCCATTCCTTCTCGCGCAGGCACCATTGACCGGCGCTCCTTGGCCCGCAGTCCGATCCCCGTGCCCATGCCCGTCGTGCCCACGGACGACCTGCATGCGCGCCTACACGGTGAGCTGACAGACACGCTTCGGCGCACCAAGGGCGACCGGCGGCCCCTGGTGGAGCGACCCGATGCCCAGAGTCCTATCGAGCCGTATGCGGGCCTCGAGACACTGCGTGTGCGAGACCTGGAGCCCCGCGGGCCCGACCTCATCGACCAGATCGGCGGCGCCGCCCAGCCCCCGCCGTCACCGCGATGGACGCCGTACGACCACCCGTCGGCATACTACCGCGCCGCGGCTGGCACGCCCCAGAGCTGCTACCCGCCCAGCATACCCGAGGCGCCGGCGGACGGCACCGAGGTCTAGTCAGAGTGCCCCGACGCAGCGTCTTTTCACAAACAGGACGATGCACACTAATCACTCCAGAACACGAAATGGTGCTTTGCTGTCTCATGGCCAACACCCATTGATTGTTGCTTGTCCGTGACAAATGGTTCACAGGATATCCCTTGCTACTGAGAGAGAATCACAGCTTCAGTACACTCAGACTTCTTTTAAAAGCAAGACTCTGGCTGAATGGCCATATCGGCGACTGCACTTTTGTGGAGCGTGCTCATAAAGCTGCTGTGCTATATGATTAGCACAGGCCATCAGGAAATGATGACGCAGATGACCTAGAGTCACCTCAGCTGATCATTAGCTTCTTGGAGGAGTAACCCATTATATTTGGTAATATTGGGGATCTAAAGTAAACTATACTGAAGTATTCCCAGTAGCAAGGAAGAAAAAATTACCGATTGTGTACATGTTTCAATGCGCTCAAGCATTAACGACAGGTACTCTTATCCTATCATAAGAAATAGACTATGTAACTAAGATTTGGTTTCAATTTTCACAGTTGCCACGATGGAGCCCCAGGTAACACTAGTCTAGCAAATACAGGCAGTGTCACTGGAAAATGCATGGCCACACAGACACAGAACTATTCATGCAGGATTCACATCTCTTTTGTTTTTGCTTGTGTGCATTACACTGGAACTCCAAGATCACATTCCAACAACCCCGCATTGCAACACTGTAAACTCTGAAAACAGTCTAAATCATCATGGGTGTCAGCCATGAAATGTTTGCGCACCTTTTCGCAAGTCCAATTATTCTGTGTGCACTCATAGAAGGTGATGTGATGCGGCGTTAGACACTTAACTTTTCGCAGCCAAGGGTGGAAAATGAACACTCCCCTCTGCATTTGTTCCTTCATTGTAGTTGGCATTTGTTCGTGCGTGTTTCATTTTGAATGTAACACCCCAATGTGAAGATGTGTTATTTCTGTTCCCACCACAATGCGACTCGTCACACACCAACACATAGTATCGCATAGTGTTTGCACGGAGCTGATGCCGCCATTAAGGATGTGGGTGTATTGTCAGTTGTGACCGTCCCTCACACCACTATTCTCATTTTACACGTACACGGGTCGTGCCATGTGGGGCGGATCACTAGTTTAGCCTCATTTACTTTCACAGTGGTTGACTAGTTGCAGAGTTTAAAGCACCATGGCAGTTCCAATCAAGAAGAATGTTGACTCATCTTCACCAAAGTTGAAGAAACAAGTGGATTTCACTCATTTTTGTACAGCGACAGGATGTTACACTCACATCTCAAAGGGTGTCTGGTGTACACCTGCAAGGAAAGATGTTTCATCTTGACATGAGATTCTGGCGTGGTTGGACTGTGCTTCCCAAGCCTGCTTCTCGAGAAAAATAGAAGATATTATCACATGCAACCACATACTTTATGGCCACTCATTAGAATTAGACTGTGCCACTTGGAACATAACAGTGCCACATCCTTTGGCTTTATCTGGCCACCAATGTCATTAAAAAAGTATTTTAATGTTCCTCTTTTATTGTGATATGGTCACCATAGCCAGACAGTGATAAGCAACCTCTGATTCAATGGCACGCCACCATAGTATTGTGTCCGCATCGCAGTTCACACTGTGTAATGAAAAACATTTAGGATCGGCCAGTTGGCTGTTTCATTAGTTCTGCACGTCAAACTGTCAATGCCACTACAGTAAATAAGAAAATTGCACTTTCACAATTCCAAAGTCCCGCCTGTTGCAATAAGATGCTTGGTAAGAAAAAAAACAGTTGAAAAAAAAATACTGCTAAGTGTTACGCTTTGTTCAAGTGCCAAACGGAGCTAGTCAGGCAGAACTGTTTGCCCTAGTCTGCCTCATGAGAAAAAAAGGCTTATCAATAAGCAGAATCACAATTACATACTGGTTCTGAATTCTCACGCTTTAAATATAAGAGGGTTAACATTTGTCCTGCATAGCTCACTGTGTACCATCTAAAATTGCATAATAAGAACCATGTTCCTAATTTGATGCTTTCATTTATCAAAAAGCACAGAAAAACATTTTATTGAAAGGTCACTGGTGAAACATAAATTGCAGTTTGATTCAGCATATCAAAACTAGTGTCATCCTTGGAATATGTCCTAGGTGAATATGCCTTAAAAATGTGAACATGCTCAAGCCAAATAAAATTTATAGGGCTCCACTATCTTCCCTAAGATGGTCAAAATATTAATTAACATGTTTGTGCAAGCCCATTATTTAATTTCTTGGCAAGCAGGATGCCACTTAGTAATTGAGCCCTAGGATTACAATTATACTAATACAGGAAGCTTTCTAAAGTTGTATTTAGACACAGGAGTGATGCTCGAGGCTTATGCACAGTTAAATGTCAATCCATATGGCCAAAACATCTGGAGTGCTCAACAACTATGCGGCTCATAATCCTATGGTGCTTATGGCTCCTCAAAACCCCAGATATTATTATGGGCAGAGCCTATATATTCAGTATGTGCTCGTAACACCTAAATTTGTCAGAGTTCAAAGCATCATGTGCTTCTGTTTTATTACCTATAGGCCGAGGTTTCAAGTAGTTGCATTGAGTGTGACTAGAAGATGAAATCGAGTTTATTTGTCTTAGCAAAATTATAAATCTGGTGCAAGGCATGTTCCAGCTTAATTACCTGAAAGGTTTTATACCACACATTTTACCACAGTACTTAATGAAATGAACAGATGGAATAATTACATGCAAGGCCGTTACTGAACTACGTATTTGGAGATTTTGGCCTTTCATAGAAATTTATAAGAAAAAGACATCAATTTCTCTATTAGCAGGTATATTGAAGCACAGTGTTCAACCATGTCACAAGTCCATGAGCACAGTAACATAGGTTGCATTCTGATTGTTACATGGCTATTTATTATACCAGTGACACCACTTGTATATTATAGTTCCCTATGCCAAAGGATCTGTGCATCTATACAGCCGACTGCTGCAAGCTGGACAGAGACACATCTGGGATGACCGGCTTGTCTGCATTGGTTATTTCCAAACACGCAAAGTCTCTCAAACAATTAGGAAGTCAGTGCAATGAGGTTTTGCTGTTGTGCTGTGCACAGTGCTCTTTGGTGACGACCCCACAGGTGAAGTTCTCCACTGTTCTTATCCTGCAAGACAAGATGTGCCTTATAAGTGTGAAGTTTTTTGCAGGCAAAGATGGACACTTGTGACGTGGAGTGCGGCTACTGTGAGACGGTCAGGCTTGAGGAACTCCTCGGAATAGGCACTGCAAGAAGCTCAACGGATGTGTATAAATATGTGAACCATGTCATTATGTGTGCGCGCATGTATGTGTAAATAGTCTGCATTGAACAATGAACTGAAATAAAAAACGGCAGTGTTCCAAGATGAAGTGATGTGTCATCTATATTGGTTCACTTGAGCCTTTTTTGTTGCAGGACATGATGTCTGCCACACAGCCTCTAATAAACTGACATTGCAGAAAACAAAGGCAAACAAAGTGCACAAAATAGAAAAGTATATTTATACAGACCAGATGTTGAAAACAAGTGAACTCTCACGATGTATGAACATAGTTTCTGTGAAATATGTCAATGGTTGTCTCATGACAAGTTCTCAGGTCATGGTCAAAGAATCCAAGACTGAATTTGGTGGCAACTGGGCGAAAGTAGTCCAATCCTCTTCCTATCTTGATAATCCAGCCTGTATCTAGCCTGTTTGAAAACGCAACAGAGTTTAAACTGTCATTTGAAATGTCATCGATCTTGAATAGCACAAATGAGGAGTTAGAAGGTGCAGAGATAATGAGCAGTCTTTGCATGCTCTCTTACACTGCTTAGATGCCATAGAAAACATTTATGTTGATTTATTTATAGCCAGCTTTAATTATGGAAAGTTTTTTTTACAAAAACCACATATTAGCACATTTTACCATTGTTGTAATTGAGCAGCGGACAAAAGTCGACTGATCAGTGCATCAGCAGTGCTGAGCAATGAAATCGGGACTAAATTCACACAAAGTTTACCCAGAGAGTCATTGTTGCACGTCATGCTGCTCCCGCCAACACCACTGTTCCCGTCATAAAGTTGCCCATCTTGTAGCATAAGCATGGCATTTAACCAGTACTTTTTCTTCTATGCTGCTGCAGTGCATGCAAGTTCAACAGAAAATATTGAATACGAGCAAAGCAGTCATACCACATCTCTAGACACATACAGTACTTCCACTGCAAGTGCACCACATTGACATACTAAACAAAAAACACCAACTACACCCACAAGCACATGCTTCTTCATTTGATTGAAATGTTTAGTTCTGAGTTACCAATCGTGAGTGTACTATTGTGTTTACATGGGGAACTTAGTAGATGACAGCAGACCTGAATGAACAAATCAGACACATTGTTTCGGCCTTTCTCGCTAGATGTTGGCGGAAAATTCAGCATATTGGCAAGCTTCGAAGTAAAAACGATGTGGCGCCATGCATGTGTTGCCGAAGGGTTGACCAGTGCCCCCAGAAAGCCCTATCCGCACTCGTTCCTACAGATAATTCTTTATGATCACCCTTCTGCTCATACAGCGGCTCACAACACCTCGCCCCTCCCCCAGTGGGAGTTGCACCTAGTGTCAAAAAAAAAAAAAGAAGAAACCTTAAGCGCCCTGCCAACAAGGCCAAACTAATATGGTCTATCAAACATACAAAAAATGTCTTGAATTCTTCCTTAATGGTACGAGTGTACAAACCAGCTGAAGAACAAGTTTTACTGGTCTATTATCAAGCAATGCACAAATTGATACAGTAGCCAAAACGTTTATATACAGCAATGAAATGTGATGAAGCCATCATCATGATGCCACTGGTACTGTCAATGATTAGTTTCTATTTTCACGAATGAATTTCTGCAGCTAAATTTAGCAAGTCCGTGCCGATTGGAGTTCAAACTTTGGCGACACTGAATGACGCTCTTACCTTATTTCGCGATCATGCAGGGTTTCAGAATAC
Organism: Rhipicephalus annulatus; assembly: GCA_013436015.1. NCBI lineage: Eukaryota > Metazoa > Arthropoda > Arachnida > Ixodida > Ixodidae > Rhipicephalus > Rhipicephalus annulatus. The sequence goes on along the minus strand of WOVY01001681.1, from coordinate 91,544 downwards.
TCAATAGCCATGACGATGCCATAGTCAGCAAGACTTGCCTTGACTTGCGACAACCTGTCAAGTTGAGACTGCTGGTCACGCTGGCGAGAGAATGCAAGAATCGCAAGTATCACATCATCATCAGTTCCTTCGACATCAGTTCCTTCGACAAATATACTGGCACGAAGGCAATCATTATGGTTCACCGAGTGCGTAGTGTATAAGATGCCGCGGTATATTCGTTTGCCAATTGTTTACGACGGCAAAAGGTTAGCGTACGATGCATTAGCCGTGGAGACAAAAGTTGAACTCTGCCAAGCTTCGCATACGCTATACTAAAGCAGCATAATGTGAATAAGGAATTCGTCCAATGACAGCGCTAAAGTAATTATCGTTTTCACGAACACGTGCAGGCTTACCTGGTCAAGTCCCGTCGTCAGCTTGACATTCCGCAAACATGGACACTTTTTTTTTAGTAGCTCGCACAAACGAACAAAGTTCTGAACCTAACTGAAAAAAGGCAATGCGTCGCACATCTGTGACACCTTCGATATCATTTGAAGATACCAAAATATGCATTTAAAACAAACTTGCCTGGTGTACCGACCGAACGTAGGGGTCGTCGACCTCTACAGACGTCACCATGTCGTCCAGTAAGTGTCCGAACATTTGATCATAACTGTGTCCAACAGAGCCGCTTTCGATGTGGATTTGCTCGTGGTATGTTCCAGCTTTAGGTAGAAAGTAGAAGGCTCGTACTTAAGCTGTTGACATTCGTCTGACAAGGACAAGCGCGGCGCGCAACTTACCGGCCTTTTCTTTTCGAACCAGTTCTTTAATTTTTTCGGCTCTTTCCATGTACGTCTTCACCCGGTTCCTGAGATGATCGCGTTTGATAGTGTCCGAAGTTTCTGCGTGGAATCACGAGCAAGTTTGCCGCTGCACTTTCGCTGCGGTGGAGATCGTTAGTTTACCTTTAAGCGCGTCAATAAGCAGCTGTATTCCTTCTTGGTAGCACACCAGTGCAGATGTGTAGCGAGTTGCTTGATCATGCTCAACCGCTCTTGTCAAAACACCAGCCGCTGCTTTCTCGAGACCACCGCGCTTGGGCGCCGCCATGATGCATAGGCGATGTCGGAACTCGGAAGCAATGGTCGGAAGCCTTGCGACGAAATTTGCAAGCTTGAGAACGAATAAAAAAGTGTCAAACTTGGCTTGACCTTTATGCCAACAAATAAAATATTGCCAAACATAAGCGTTGATTATCTTACTAGTTTTTTTTCGTAGAAAATTTGTAAAATTAGACATAATTTTTGAATAAACCACACATCTCAAAGGCTACACATTTAGGTGACGAGCTTTTCTCATGCAGTCATCACCCAAATGATTTTCGGTTCACAGGTGGTGAAAATTTCAAACAGGGTGGATTACCCTGCTTTCTCCGGTCTTTCTGAAATAAAATTTTTCCTGGTTGTACCACAAATAAATGAAGCCTCGCTGGTTTCGAGTAAGTCACGAAGGAAAGAAAAAAACAACCAGGAAGTAGAGTTAGATGATTGAATAACTCTGACTCAAAGCACTTCTATCGCCATCTTGAGGACAAAACAAAAACGAAAGGCTTTTTTCGGAGACGTGTTTTGTAGAACTTTCGTCGAACGGCGCTGGCCGTCCACATATTATATTAGCCACGGTGTACTATAGAGCTGTAGTACGTCGCTTGATGCCGTAAACGTGGCTCTTTTTGCGATGACGATATGTGGTGCTCAAGCGCACCACACCAACGTGTCGCCATCTGTTGCTGCACCCTAAAACAATTTATGGTAAGCGGATATACAAAGCCTCAGAAAGCCGAAGTCGTAGTATTCCGCGTCCTTCATTGTGCACGGGGAAAACTCGTCGATTGCTGCCGCTGTTTCTCATAACACTTTGAAGAATTTTCGCATGTGCGTGGCAGACTCGGGGTTAGCGCATGCCTGCTGCATTGTAGTTCTCACAGGCCGACTGCAATTAAATCACCGATCATTTGCGACTGCATTCCTGCATTAGGCACCCCATTTGAGGAGTAACCTTTGAATATATATATATATATATATATATATATATATATATATATATATATATATTCACACACATATGTATGCGTGTAAACGAAAACACCGAAGACATCGCGACCAGTTTGCTGGCTGATGTGAGTGAGTGGCGGCCGTGTAACTCGCTTGATCCATCTGGACCTCGATCTTTGTATCTTTCATCGCGTAATTTCAAGTTAGTGTGATAACATATGCATGAAATGAACCGCGAAGTGCAAAGTTGAGCAGCTGCACCCCCCCACCCCCCCATCCCTCTCCTGGAATTTCCGCTACACACCTCGATTTGCACACTCAAGTCCCTGATATATGCATGAAATGGCATTAAGCATTGCCAGCCAACTTTGCACGTTAATACTAAAGACTAATTTTGCCGGTCATAACCAGGACGTAAAGAAAGGCTGCCTCTGCTTCTGCCACCCCCTTCTCGACTCCCCACCCTCTACAAAAAGTTCTGCGGATGCTCTTACAGTGTGCAAGCTCAGAGAATAAAAAAAGCGTTATTTGTAGCGAAATAACGTACAAATGTGTTGAATTGTCTAAATATTGCAAATAATTTTAGTGTCGACCGCATTATTTAATATTATTACATAAAAAACTGCAGCATAAATCTGCTGCACATTTAAATTTTGCGCGCCGAACACGTTGATCGATTGGGGCGTACTCTAACGGCGTCATCGCAAAAGTTGCGAAGACGATGTACCAACTATTATTTATACGCTGCCAAGGGCGAATGAATGGCGGCGGGCCTTGATTTTGCGGCTGTCAGGAAAAATACAGGACCCGCGCGCATAAATGACGTGCATGAATCTGCATAGTATTCAGGTGTATTTGTTTAGCTAACCAGCTTCTTTAAAAATTCTCAATCCTAGTTATGCGTCTAAAAGAGGAAGTAGCATAGCGCAAAGAAAACTCGCTGGCTGTCGCTGAACCTGCTATGGGAATTTACGTTGTTCTTGCGTTGGTTCTGTATGTTCTGTTTGATGTAAACTATTTTATACAGTACATTCTTCTGATAGCACGCGGCTTTCTGCTATGGCGACACACGAAGAGGCCATTCTTGGAGCCCGACGTGAGCACTGGTAAGTTGTGATATGTGGATCTTTTCCTTACTCGCTCAGGCATCGAAGAATGTTCATTTGCTGCGGTTCGATGCATCTAAAGACCATAACTAAATGGAGCAGCATTCTTGCATTGGAATTGCTTATTGTACTGGTTCATGAAACGTTTATTGATATGTGGGGTTTAACGTCTAAAAACCACCATATGATTATGAGAGACGCCGTAGTGCAGGGCTCCGGAAATTTCGACCACCTGGGGTTCTTTAATATGCACCCAAATTTGAGCACATGGACCTACAGCATTTTTGCCTCTATCGAAAATGCAGCCGCCGCAGCCGAGATTAGATCCCGCGACCTGCGGGTCAGAGTACCTTAGACTAGACCACCGCGTCGGGGCGTTCATGAAAACACTGAGCTACCTCCGCGAAATCACATTTAAAGTTTTATGAGTTGCTCGCATCGAGCTGATCTCCATCTCTCTCTATCTTTCATTCACTAAATTATTGTGTCCACTTTTGTTGTAAGATGTAGGTACTAAAGAAAAAAAAATAGAGTATTCAGAATTTAGCTTTTCTTGGAACATCTGGTAGCAACTTAGTGTGTTTAGTTTTATGAAATGTTCAGCAGCAAGTTTTAATTATGTATCCAAGTTTAACAATATGTTTTATTCTCATCTGTTGTCTCTTCTCGGGTTATTGTAAAATTACAGATACTTTATGACAGTTTAAGGATGAACTGTAGCTTCTCTTGAGACCCATGGAATATCACTTTGAAACTATTGCTGATGGACCACCCGTTATTCTCACTTTAAAACAGTTCCTAGGGTATAGTATATCCTGAAGATGTTGCTTTAGTGCAGCTGACTTTGAGCATGAAGAAAACATGCCATACAGTCAAGAAAGGGGAAAAAAAAACAGACGACAGTAAAGCGCCAGCTTCTGTTTATTGCGTGACCCTACAGCACATTATATAGCTCACCTTGCTGCACACGTGTGCCACACGCATGTCAAAACCTTGAACGTGTGGTGCAGCACATGTTACCGAAAACTAGTTGTAATGATATCAAATTAACAGTCCTACATCAACACTTCACAGCACACGCCTCAGAAAATTGAGCACTCTTTCAGGTAAGGCTATGAATGGTGTACACACACAGCTTTGCAAATTTTGTGATAGCGTACTATTCAGTAATATCTCCTGTCTACTGGTTATGGCTGGGGCCCAAGATGATACACTGGTCAAAGAACAGAGTACATGCACACGTTTTACAATTCATAGCCAGAAACCACCAGAAGAAATATTGTTTTTGACATTGCAACAGTGCTCGCGCAAGTGGTCATTAACACACCTACCAGTCTGCCATATGTTAACCACGTGAAAAGACTAAGGGAACATGAAGATGACAGCTAGGAAACATTAAACAAACTTAGCTATATGCTTCTTTCCACAGGTGAGTTGCAGTTTTTCCTTAGTGTTCGTAAGCTTACATAGTCGGTTTAGCGTTTCCGAAGCAGAGAAAACGGTGCAGACATTTCCTTTTAGGGCTATCTTTTTCAAACGGTGTGAACTTTGGTGTACATACTGTATGACACTGGTTATCCCAGCATCAAGCTCACCATTATTCTTCGGCTGTCCCCGCATACGTGAACCATGCAACATACACTCAGCTACCGACACCTCCACTAACACTGGATAGCCTGCCAAAGACAATCGCTTGCTTTGTCCTGTAAATCTAGCAACCATAGTGTGATGGCATGACTTTATCAGGGCATTCCGAAAACACAGCCTGGCAATGCCTCATTTTATCAGCTTTGAAAGAAGCATGTAGCTAAGTTTTTTGAATGTTCTCTAGCTGGCTGTCGTCTACATGTTCCCTAGGTTGTGTGGCGTGGTTTACATAGGACAGACTGGTGGGTGTGTTGGCATTGTAAGACGTGCGCATGCGCTCTATCCTTTGGCCAGTGTATCATCTTGAGCCACAATTGTATTCAATTGAAGTGAGAAATTATTGAAGCAAACACTATCACAAGATGTGCGAAGCTGTGCGTGAGTGCACCATCGTAGCCTTATCTGAAAAAGAGCTCAATTTGGGAGTGGGGGGGGGGGGGGCGTAGGCTGTGAAGTATTGGCATAGGATTATTATTTGGTATCGCCTTACAACTAGATTTCTTGGTAATGTGTGCTGCGCCACACATTTTAGGGTTGGTCATTTGTGTGACGTTACATGTGCAGCAAGGTGAGCTATATAATAAGCTGTAGGGTCACGCAATAACCAAAATTTGGAAGCTAGCGCTCATACTGTCGTCTGTTTATTTCCCTTCTTGATCGTATAGCATCTTTTCTTCATGCTGAAACTGAGGTGCACTAAAGCGATATCTATTTATCATGTACCAACCCGCCTAGTCAGCAGTACTTGTCGATTCATAGTATATCCTAGGCACTGTATGTATGACACCTTGAGGGGGAAGCCAAATAAGTGCGAAGTAAAATTTCATTTCACAGTGTTGATGTGTTTCATTCTGTAGTCTAATATAGAATGTTGCATTAATGTTGCATTTCAGATGTTTGTGTTATTTTGCAGGAATGTGCTCACTCAGTGATCTTGACCACATGATTCACATGAACAATGTTAAGTATCTCCGTGCCTTCGAGTTTGGCCGAGCTGCGTTTGGTGCAAAGAACGGACTGTGGCGTAATGCAAGGGTCTTGAAAGCTCATCTGCTCATCAGTGCTCAAGTGGTGCGCTATCGAAGGCCGGTCACACTTTTTCAGGCTTTCGAAATCCATTCCAAGGCAGGTTGACTTCTTCTCACCCTATTTTTTCATCTGCGCATTACTGAGATCAGTGGCCTTATCACTTGTTCAGGGACAAAAAAGTATTTTCAGTTTTATTGCATTGGAAAGCTTTATGTGTTGGAATGAAAGAACACAGAAAAATTTCGGGTAATTGTCACATAGTCACTTACATGATGAACATAGCTGTGTACATTGCATATATCTATACAAATGAAACACTGACTATTTACAAGCACACATTGCCAAGATGCAATGAAGCCTTCAAAGACACAAAACAAGTAAATAATTTTTTTTTTTCATTCAAGTGCAGGTATAATAAAAAGAAAGAAGCAAGAAGTTGGCAAGGATAGAAAAAAGAAAAAGGCAAAAGCACGAAGGTTTCTAGTTGGTGGGGGCAAGGACAGTGCTGAATGAACAAAGGAGCAAAGTTGAGAGAGTAGAAATCTTAGAAAAATGTGCATGCAAGTGTTTCAAAAACATTAACACAGGCCAGTCCTCTTGTACAAGCACATAATGCTTGCACAAGACGAATGTTCCTGGGAAGCAGTGGTGGCACCTGGATATCTGGCACTTGGAGTGAATTCACTACAACAGAGTTTCATTAGGGGGACAAGGAGGCTGAGAACTTATTTATTGTGCTTCGAATATGTCTTTTCCGGGGAGATAGGAAGATAAATATTTTCCCAATTCCCCCCCCCCCCCCCCTGGCACTGGCCTTGCAGGAAATATGAAGGATAGAAGTGATGAGAAATCATCGATCAGAGAATGTCACCGAAGCCCAGTGAGATTCCCTGTACAACATTTTCTCATCTCTGCATGGTAGGCTGTCAAGTGATGTGGATGAAGTTTCAGTAGCGACTTCAGGGAATGTGCAGAATCGTCCAGTTCCCACATGTTAGAAAGTCACAGTTTTTTTTGAGTTTCAAATTCAGGACAGTAACTAAATAATTTTTTTTTTTCCCTTTGCTATCATTAGTATTACATGTAGCACGGTTGTTCATTCGAGTTGGTGTAGTGTATGTCTGCAAGAAGTCAGTCCCCAACGAAAGCTAACAGAGAAGTGTTGCTTCAGATTGATGAAGTCAAGAATAAATCTAGAGCCCCTGTGAAGGGTTCAGTTGGTGTAGCCCCATGTGCCTTTTATTTTGCGTGTTATACATTGCCAAAGTGAGATTGTGTGTCAGGTAGTGAAGCTAGTTTTTAGCATCTGTCCTTGAAAACAGAATGGCTATGCTGTGCTGTCCTTAATTTGAGACCTTAACAGTTTAATCTGCAAAATTATTGCCATTGATACCGCAATGTTGAAATAACCACTGGACGTCACCCTTGTGACATTTCCCTTTAACATGTTGCCAAAGTTTGAGAATTTCTGGCATCAAGCATTCATTAAATTCAAGTTGTAAAACTAAGTGCATACCCTTCGATGACTGTTATGAGTTTGAAAATATGGCCCACACTCCACGTATCACTGAATAGGAGTGTAATTGGCAAAGCCATGAGTTGTAGTACCATAGATGTTGTGAATGTATTGTCTTCAATCTTGAGTTCCAATTGTTGGCATAACCATAGAAACATCAGAACTGGTTGATCTAAATGAGCCATTCATCCAAATGTACTTTTAATTGTTGTTGTTCTGATGCAGTAGGAGTAAGGTCTGTCATCTTTATGCAGATGCCAAGGACCCGATTCCAGTCTTGGAGTTGCGAAAAGTACCTAAGGACCTCTTAAGCCCCATGTAGAAAGCATTGGCTTAGCTACAGTTTGTACCCAGAATCAATGAGGCGCAACATGCATCGGAGGCTTTACTACATGTTATTATTTTTATATTTTATAATAAATAATAAAATAATAAGTGTTACTAATTGAGATCAAAAGGGCATGGAGAGTATTCGTTGCATCGGTGCCACCTGAAGATGGTTTGGTTTTTAGGCTTTCTGTGGGAGTACCCAGTGAAAGAACACTGGTTGTGAGTAATAGTCAAACAAAGGGGGAAGTGTTTACGTTGACAGGGAAGCGTCGTGACAGGGAAGCGTCGTAGCGTCTTAATCATAAAAAAATGCAGTTCAGTGTTATTAATCTCCTCTAGCATTGAGCCAGTTTGAGAAATAGTTCAGGTCGCATTCTTTGTATCTCATTGTTTCTATCTCATTTTTATCTCTTTGTATCTCATTCTCCTTGTATGTCTTATTCTCTTTGTATCAGTCACTCTTTAATTGGTGACTGATTACTTGCAGCATTTAACAAAACTTTGCAATGAGGTCTGGTTAGAGACTATTGAAATTTGATACATTTAATCTCACATTGCTTACAAAAATGACACTGCAGTTGCCATAATTTCATTTCAGAAATGCAGCTAATTGATTTTACCTATTTTTTGCTTCTACAACTACAATTGTCTTTATCTAAATTTGCACCATTTCTTTCAAAATGCTTCCACATTAGCCCCCCAAGGAAGTACATCTTTTGTGTATTTGTTTTGAGAATTTTTGCATTAAAGTGCATAAATTTACTACTATTATAAAATTTGTGGTGTGCGTGAAGAGCTTCCCCCAGGAAATGGTATACTCTTTGCAGTATAGACTTTTTATTTCTATCCTGGATGTAGTAATCAGGGAGACTGTTTCATTATGAAGGCATGCAGCATGCAACTGATTCAACCTATATTTTCTATGCTGTCTTTTTTTTTTTTGCAGGTTGTGCACTGGGAAGACAGAGATATCTTTATTGAACAGCAGATGATCACAGTCAACGACAATTTTGTTCGAGCAGTATGCTTGGTAAAAATGACGCTTGTGGACGGGACACTGAATGACTTGCTGGCATTGCTAGATGTTGATCCTAGCTCCAAGCCAACGCCAGTTCCTCGTGATATCCAGCTTTTTATAGACTATAATCGTGCCAGCAGTGCTAGGCTAAATGCACAAAGAGATAAGCTTCAGAACACTAAACCTTCAGACTAAAATTCTGGCTAAATCGACTGCATGCACTTCTTGAAACTGTCGTTACTTGCAGTAATTATAACACTAGTTGTAGTTGCCACACAATGAACTTATAGGGTGGGCTGTCTGCGGGCTTTTGACTGTTGGCACTCTAAATACATATTTAAAGCCTTGAGCTTGTCATGTTTATGACAGCATGCCTAAAGCAGTATTGATCCAGGGCCAACTGCGCTATTATGGATGGTCATCTTTCACTTGCTGCAGTTGTTTTACAAGACAGTATGTTTACCTGTGCAGTAGACTCGATAATTCAATCACGGCGGAACCTCAGAATCTTGTTCGAATTATCAGAAGTTCTCGATCATACCAACTTGTGTTGTGATGTTTATTGATTCTCAGGGCCGCAGCAACATCATAGGCAGCTCTCCACGATTGGAAATAAAGTTTTTAGACGTCAGTGACTATACTGGTATTCATCGTTATAAAATATGAGTGTGGCTGTGTAATTCAGGGTGAAATTATTTGTGCCCTGTTACAACTGGTAGCCCCTTCACACTCTTGAACGCTTTTTCGCATGAAAGTGGTGTACTGCGGCGAAAGTGACTTTAGGAGGTGTTCAGCATTCTGCTGGTTCAAGGCCAGACTGACTCGGCTTTTCTTTTTCATCTGGCAGTATGTTATTGTTGGTGTGTGTGGTTAGCTAGTATGGCTGATTTGTATACAAGCAATCGACTTTATCTGCGACCGTTAGTCACATAAAAACGCAAGTGTTCACCTAAAAACGGCAAAGGCATCAGATGTTGTGGTTTTAATATATTGTTTTACAATGCATCAATTTTTTGTCGTGGCGTAGGTGAATAGTCGGCGTGCTGTTCACTTACATAAAAGGCACTACCTTGAAGAGGCTTGCCCGACCTGGGTAGAGTGTAATCAACTGTACAAGATCGATTGCTTCTCAACCTCTACGTAGCTTCTGGGTGTATCGCCTGAAATTTGGAAGCGTTTCACACTCGAGCGTTTTCCAAAAGAAATGAGGCTGGCCCTCATTTCTCAATGATCTTCTTCGGTTCCGAAAATTACGGTGATATGTTCCCGAGAAAACTGACGACTTCCTGATGCGGACGTAGTCGCCGACGATAAAGTGTCATACGGGCTCCTAAACGGCAGTCTGCAACCGTCTGGAAGAAGCCTGTTCCGATTTCTAATGGCTAGATTGAGCTGCCTTTGAATGTACCGCGTCCGCGATTCGTACACTCGCCAATGGGTTGCCGCAGTTTCCTTGACCACTCGAACCGCAAAACGACAACGAGCAATCAGCGGACTCCATTGATTCATATTGGCTGCATGCGCTGCGGCGGCCCTATTGTCCTCGTGCCCCGACGCTTTAGCGCTGGCCGCCCCGACTTGCCGGCGTAACGAGGCTTCGATTGTGGAAAGCGCAGCATCGGTTCACTTCACTGAGGGATAAGAAAGTAATGCGCTTAAGGGCAGACCCGCGTAATCTCTCGAGGGCGCAGTTCTGTGACTCAGTATTCAAAGAAGGAGCTCAATTTTTGTATTGCTCACTTTGCCGTGCTTCCGTTTGACTTACCGCCACTCGACATCTGAGGCTGGATGACGCGCCCTTTGTTGCTTTGCGATCCGGTCGCTGCGTTGCCCGACCGCCGTCAGGTGTCGCTAAAATGAACTGCAATAGAACGGTGAGTTATGTAAGTTTGTATGCTTATCCATAGCTTGACTACTGCCGAATAAATCAAAGGAAACGACAGGCATCAGAGCGTGGCTCGTACACTTTTCGTGCCGTGCTCTGAACGCGAAGACTGCGAAATTCGCTTCACTCCATAGAGTCGCCGTATTCTCTTTCACCAGCGTTTTGTAGAGTTAAGGGGGACTGCAGACTAGAAGGGTTAGTGGGCGATCTTGCGCCGTGTAAGAGTACACTTTGTTGATATCGCATTTGTTGACTTTCCCTTGCGGTCACACTGACTTTTCTATTCAGAATACTTTCAGATCTTGAATCGTTTTTTTTTTTTTTTGCACAAACAAGTTTTAATACTGAGCAGTATAGAATACATAGCCTACTTATTGTTCAATAATGAAACTAAATGATAAATTGTTAATTCATATCGACATTTGCAATTGCGGGATCGTGTTTTAAATGCAAAGCATTTCTTAGCGAACTTCGGCGACTCTCAGCGTATCTATCTATCCATCTATCTGTCTATCTATCTAGCCGTTTACGACTTTCAGCTCTCCTGCCCGTTTCGGTAATGGTATCAATACCAATCTTCGCACAGCATAACGTGACTGTTTGAAGAACATATTTGACTTACATAACATGAAAATCATGACATGTATGTCATTATTGTCATGATTACATTTCATGGTCCTGTAGCTCTTGCGGTAGTTTCGTTCACATGGCATGTTGCAAGACTGGTATGGTATGACATGATTGCATGGCGAACACAAGCGACAGACTTTAACATGAAAATCATGACATGCGTGTCATGTGACAACATGACTACATGCCAAGCTCATAATGCATTCGTGGGCGTTTCGCTAGCGTCACATATACCAAATTTGGTACGGCAGTACGTCAATGCATGAAGAAGGTATGTGACTGGTGCAAACATGATAATCGTGCGACGCCCATGATGCGCTGGCGGCTGTTTCGCTAGCTTCACTTATACTAAATTTGGTATTACGAGACGTGAATGGATGATGAGGTATGATACTGGTGCATGCAACGTTTCGTGCATGCCTAAACACCTTTGCACCTAACAAACCTTTGAAAATGCACAGAACGAGCGCGTCATTCCCTCCTGGCGTTTCCCTTCTTTTCAATGCGATTTGTGGCGTCATTTCACGTGACGTCATGTTATGCGGCACACTCGTTTAGTCCATGTACTGAAGATATCATCGTGATTCGTCTCCTACCCTGCATTGCCATGCCACGGCCGCTGTATGAAAGAGTGCGCTCTTTCATCCAGTGGCCGTGGCCATGCACTCGCATGCCCGTCCATGCAGCCTTGTCTCGCTTGGCTATCGTTCGCGGACGGATTTCACTTCGTTATGTGCATTCTCAACTGATTGATTGATATGTGGGGTTTAACGTCCCAAAACCACCATATGATTATGAGAGACTCCGTAGTGGAGGGCTCCGGAAATTTCGACCACCTGGGGTTCTTTAACGTGCGCCCAAATCGGAGAACACGGGCCTACAACATTCCCGCCTCCATCGGAAATGCAGCCGCCGCAGCCGAGATTCGATCCCGCGACCTGCGGGTCAGCAGCCGAGTGCCTTAGCCACTAGACCACCGCGGCGGTGCGTGCATTTTCAACTGCGCAAGCAGAGATAACAGCGTGTAGCAGAGAAGCGTGAAATACTGATAGGCTCAAAACTTGGTGCTGAAATCGCCCACGTGTTCTACAAAGAAGTACTTGTTGAGAAGAAATCCTGGCCGTCTAGAGGACCCGAGCGAGGACCGTCTCCGTGTGGACCTAGCCAAGTGACGCTGAGTTGAATCGCGTCCATTGTGGACCTAATAAAGTCGTTTCACTCACTCACTCCTGTAGGAAGAGCAGTGTAGGCGAGAAAGAGACCACTCTTCAAACAAGGAGTGGCTTAGGGGTCCTTTATAATAACATGGACTTTAATAATCGATAGAACTCCATGGTTAGCAAGGACCGACATTATTGTTGGTGGTGTCGTTATTTTTTTTTCGTGGTTGTTACAGCAGCAGCTTCAGAATAAGCGCAAGAAGCATTTGTCTTGCTCCGCCCGCTCGAGCTCGCCGAAAATGCGGGCGTGGAAATGTTTACGTCATCTTCGGTTCTCTTGGCCGAGCCGTACTGCCCTGCGACGGAAGGTTCCCTCAGCTCAATGATTCGAACTGCGAGAGCGCTGTTCATGTGGCGAAGGCTCAAGTGTGTACAGCGAAACCGAAAGTTACGCAGTGGGATCGCGATATCTGGGATGACGACAAACAGCCGAGCTCCACGTCTCTCGTATCTTCAGCTGCGCCGCTGCCGAAGCTAATCGAGAAAGCCACTCTTCAGTGGTGCTAGTCGGCGTTGAATGTCTACGTTAAGACTATGTTGAAGTCGCTGATTGGAATAAAGGTTTTTTTCCTTGTAGGTAGGTGCATTGTGTCGCACTGTCAGAATTATGGTCAATGTTCTTCATTGTAAACCTTTTTTTTTAATTCACATACACACTTATTGTTTCGTCTATATACTCGGCGACAACTTTTTGTGGCAGCACAACCAAAGCTACGTGGGCGAAGCTTCTGTACAGGAGACTACGCCAAGTAGTTTCTGTTTTCGTTTTATTTCGGTTTCGGATTCACAAGCGCATCCAACATGTACTTTTTCGTACGACCACCATGCAATAAATGTTACATTTTTTTGGAAGACATTGTAAAAAAAATGCTATTTTGCGTGGGAAAGAACATGACGTTTCTTTGAAGCGTTAAGATTTATTTCAGACAAAAAAAGGCATAGCCGAGCAGGTACTGCGCAAAAAACGCACCAAAAATCACTTCCTAAATTTCAGTGCACACTTGGTCGGCATTATTTCTTTTCTTCCTTTAGAGACGCAAGAACTTTCTGCAGAAGCTCACGTTATTCTTTTAGGGGACGCGAAGGCAACGATCGGGGAAGCAGGAATCATGACACCTATCGATCATTAGCTGTTGTCTGACGTTCGTATATCCAAGTGGGTAAAACGGCAATATTTACTCGACCAAGAACGCTGTTTTTTTTTATATAAGTCAACAGGGTAATATACATGCATGGGCGCGTATGCTACCCAGGCAAAGCGCAAGGAACACTGTAGACGCCAAGGGGAGCGGTGTTAAGAGCAAACCTCATATGCGCGAAAATGCACGCGACAGCGACGAGCGATGCTATGAGCGACGAAACAGGGCGTTCGCGTGACGTGTCGCGTGCTCGTTTTCCTGGATCGCTTGGTTCTCCAGATTTGGAAACCGTCGCTCATCGCCCGGAAGTGCTGGGTCAAGCAGCCAATAGCGAAATACCGGAAAAGACAAAGACTACATAGGTGCACGTGACCCTGCCAGAGTCACGTATGCGCAACAAGAAATAACGCAATGTTTACGCATGTGCATATAAAAAAAAGTGCTGCAAGGCATTCATAAACACTTTCCGTTCCATTGCACAACAATATATTGTATTTTTAAATTGCATACCACTCACTACGCGGTTTTGTTGGTGCGAGTAGACGGCCTCATGCCAGCAACAGTGGAATTCGCTCGCCAAAGCCGTCGCGTGAATGAGGTTTGCCTGCGCTAGCGACTGATCGCGCTAAGACGATCTACGCCGCGTCGCTCGTCGCTGTCGCGTGCATTTTCGCGCTTATGAGATTTGGCCCTTACGGTACGCAATCTTCAGCGTTATCGTATCAAGAATATTAGGCAGCTGAAGCACCGACCACGTATGCAACGCAATTTAGGAAAAGGGTCATTGGTTTTACGTACAGTTTGCAATCGCACTTTTTCTTCCAAACAGCTGGCATTGCTATAGACTGGCAGGTCACCGGTGTCGCTTTCAAGGCGGCTATAGCGGTTGGAGTCCCGCTTTCGCTGATTATATCACTGGCACAAAACTTCTCGGTGATTGCATGCGTGGGAAACAAAATATTTCACGACGCACTGCTGTCTTCGTTTCTCCCTGCTTGATGACAGATCAACTAATGAACACGTGCTGATGCTCGCTCACAAGCTTCGATGTGAACTTGCTACAACCGAGCGACGCCATCGTTGTTTATCGGGGCAGGGAAAAGGTGAAATGGCACCAGAAAACTATAGAAACAGCAAAAAAGAAACATCCACTGGTGATTATTTCTAATATTACCTCGAACAATCTTGAACAAAATATTTACCTTTTGTCTTTTTTATATTTTCCATTATGCTACGAAGTGTACAAAAGTTAGCGTTTGGGGACTACATGCAGAAACGTAGTAAAAGAAGGGCGTGCTTGGGCTTCGTAGCCTTGGCTGTGCTGCCACAGAAAGTTATCGCCGAGTATAGCAATGGTTTTCTGATTGATATGTGGAGTTTAGCGTCTTAAAATTACTAATTTAATTATGAGAGACGCCGTAGTGGAATGCTCCGGAAATTATGACCACCTGGGGTTATTTGACATGCACTTAAATGTGAACACATGGGCCTACAGCATTTTCGCCTTCATCTAAAATGCAGCCGCCACAGCCGGGATTCGATTCCGCGACCTGCGGGTCAGCAGCCGAGTACTTTGGCCACTAGACCACCGCGGCGGGGCAGCAATGGTTTTTTACGTACTTGACATCGGAGAGTTAGAGCCGACGACAAAAATATGGTATACATCTTAAGGTCTATTATGTGTACGTTGAAGTCGTCGAATACTATTAAAGGGTTTGTACTTGTGGTTGTTTCATTTTGTTCTGTCACAATTATGGTCTGTTGTTAAACCTTTTTGTGTGTGTGTATGTGATGTGCTTTAATTGATGGGTGCTTAAACGTCGGTGCTTTCACGGTGTCCTTTAATTTTGTTCTGGTTAACAACATTTTATTTTGTCCTTTTAACCTTCTGTTCTGACGATATTTGTACGGAGTTGTGGTCTTATATTTTGTTCGTGTTAACCTTTTACACAGTGCTGTGCATTGACAATGGGCGTCATGGACGGACAAGCCTCGCCCTTAAAAGAGTGTCGTAGTGCTTTGGAATGTACTCACTACATCTTTAGTGCCACTGTCCCAATAACACGGTAATTTTCGTTTCTGTATCGAGGGAGTGGCTTCGCAATGACGTTTCAACACAAATCCGACACAGCGGGAGGACTGTGGCTCACGACATACCAGCAAGAGGTCGCAGCTCGCCTTCAGTCGCTCGTCGTTCACGCAAACAGCAACGAGGAAATTGTCGTCCAGAGTCTCTGACAGAGATTTCGCCAACCCAGTGAAGTGCGCTGATTTGTGGTGATAAGGTTCATTGCGGTGGTGCTGGCTCGCCGATCCTTGGCGACAAAAAATTTATATTAGAAGGAAAATATTCTACACGTGTTCTCTGGCTCAGGTGTATGGAGACCGTTGATAGTACACGCCATGGAAACGAGAAATGACACTTCTGGGTGTTTCAAAATGGGGTCAGTACTCTCTTAAGATGTAGCTAGGGTACGCTACCCTGGCAAGAAGTGAGCTTCTAAAATGTCTGGCTGCAACTGTGAGTTTAAAAGTTTTTTCTCATATAAAATGAAGATTCAAGTATAAAGCCACATCTTAACCATATTGCTCTGTATTTTCGAGTATCTCGCGCGTCATAGCGGGTTAGTTGGTTTATCATGCTAAGTTTAAACAGCACGACTTAACGTGGACTCTCTGTTTTCTTGGCCGATCCCCCCTTGTGGGCGAGTGCCAGCAAAGCCGAAGGTTCATCATCATCATCATCATCTCGCTGTTCAAAATTAGCGTCACATTCGGCCTGGCTTGAGTCAATAAAAATTCTTGCAGGGCCCGTGATTTAGTCTTTCTATCGCTTTAGCCTTCCAATTTTCTGCATCAGTTTTCGAGCATTGATCTTACCGGATATTTTTCATTTTAGCAAAGAAGTTATTTTTCTGGCATCACCGTATTGTTATATTTTCGCTCATGCAGCTTTCGCTTGGGATTCAACGGCACCTCGCGCACATCTGATGTTTTAATCATATAAAACCTATTGATACATACACACAAGGTAAGTATGCGCGTTATTCGTGCTGAGGAATATGGTCTTCCGCAAGTTCAGCCTAACCGCGACCGCACAGTGACGAAGACTGGGGAAGCGGACAGGCTAAGAAGATGACAATCATGTAGCATCAATAAACAGGTGGTTTAAACGCTTGCTCAGTAATCTCATTTTTATTTATTCTCGGTTTATATCTAAGCTTGTTCTTATGATTGGGTTTAATTTGATTACTTTAAGCATCCTGCCGCCTGGTTCTTGGCCCGTCTCCCTTTGTGGCTGAGGGCTATTCATATGAAGTCATCATCATCATCAAATTATCCAAGGCGCGCTATTTTTTTAGGAGTATATGTAAACGCAGGATAATTATGCAAGACCTCAACGGGCATGGCCCCGAGTAAACGTTCTTGCTTCTTGCCAATGTTCTAAACAGCCTTTTGATAGTTACTCTGGATAGTTTTCTTAAAATACTTGACACTCAAGACAACTTCTAGCTAATCCTCTAACCACACATCTATGTTGGCTCTTGCAAGGACCTCAGTAACCGACTCAAGCAGTCACGAAAGGAGAACCATAAACGAACTCCTGTAATTTACAAGCGGCGTTATACCTTCGCTCACGAACCACTCAACAGCTATATATGCACGTAGTTGCACCTTGTTTGACGCGCTTGTGCGAAAGAAAAAAAAAGAGCTTGTTTACTGACTTAGTGAGACTCTAAAACAAGGCACACTTTTTCGTATAGCATCAAAGAAACAGACTAGCACAAGTTTTAATTTTAAGGGCATAAAAACGATTATTTATCCTCCACTGACAACTGCGATAGAAAATTTTAGAAGGACGTTTCTCGCTAGGATAGTTTATGACTTACCTTAGCTCCAGCGTAAGTAGCGTATAGCCACTTAGCTCCGTCTTAAGTAGCGTACACCCGGATGCAGACCTATTTTGTGTTTGTTAACAGCAGCTGCTATAGCGCACTAAATTTTTTTCTACTACACTATACAGGCAGCTTTGCAGCTGCTGTGGTAGTGGTCACGTGATGATTAAAGACAGTGTGGAACATTAGGCTGGTTGAAGCTTGTTTGCCGGGACATTGCTACAAGCGCGTCAGAGTGTCGATGGCGCCTACCACTGTTTAGAAACATGGAATAGGTTTGTAGCATAAACGATAACTGTGCATGCGCAGAAGCCAAACATAACTGCTTACGTTAGACCAACAGCTTACTTTGACTCTGTTTTCCCTATACACCCCAATATTTAGGCGATAATTCTAGCCTGCACGTGTTCGTGCAAGCCTGTGTGTACGCCAGATGGCAAGCGCGTATACCGGGAGAAAAATCGTTGTCAAAGATCGAAGGAAACGCTCACGCTGCAATTTATTCTGCATGAAACAGGCGTATATGTCTACGACTGCCGAAGGAATGTACAACTAATGGTTCAAGACATAAGAACGGTCATGCGAGATTTCCTATCGAAACTCATACGTGTAATTTACGCCCCACCCATCACCGATAGTCGGCGCCTATCGGGAGGGGGGAGGGGCACGCCTTCCCTTATTCATTTAAGGGATGTGAAAAGTCTGCCTCACGTGGTTGCTCAGCCGGTCCTGTCCCGTCATTGTTTAGCGAGCAGTGCTTGCATTGCTTCAAGCGTTGTTTCAAGAACAGATTTTTCACCATAGTGGCAGCCGATCTAAGGCAACTGATGTCGCATTCCATGGAAGAACCATTTACTTCCCTGCGCATAGCATAGCATACGGCTACAAGAGATGTGGTGCAAATTAAATTCGTTTTTCAGCCGCGATTACAAACGTAGCGGAGCGGTTTGATAATTTTATTCTGTATTCAAATGTTTTCCACCACAACAAACAACGCCACCACAACAAACGTTTCCACCACAACAAACGTTGCAAACACTCGCAGGTCAAACCCCATTAACATCACACCCTTCATGCCATTTCTAGAGTGTTTTAAGTTTTCATTTTTGCCTTTCACAGTGGAATTGTGGAATAATCTGGATGTTTCTCTCCGATAGTTGCCTACCAATAGTTTTTTGAATGAACTACCAAACCACGTGTTTTGTTAATTTAGTGTGTATTCACTGTTATGGACCCACTCCTGCAATGTCTCGAACTGTGAGACAACAGTATTTGTAAATAAAAAAAAACACACAACGTTTTCGAACTTATAAGAACGTGCCACAGAGCTAACGTATACGATGAAAGACAAGCAGCGAACTTCGGCATAGAACGCGCTCCGACTTCGCCGTAACAGTCAACCCTTTTTTCCTTTTTACGCCGCTTGAAACATCTGGAGGTGTTTTTCAACTGATGTCGCTGCGACGATAGCGTTGACAGCCGAAAGGTTGCGCATTTCACTTCTGCGTGTTTGACGTGAGCTGTGGCTTGCACAGATACTTGCCTGATTACGTGTTGTGCATTGTCGCACACGTGACGACTACCTTAAGGAATAGCTATGAAAAATTAAGGCGGGTTGGCACGAGTGCAGAGCCAAGCCTGCGTGAAGTGCGCAGCTTGGCTGCCTTTCTCTTCGGTTTTCTCTTTCTTTCTTCCTATCTTTCTTTTTTTTCATTTTCTTCTTCGTTCATTTTTTCTTTTCATTTTTATTTAATTTTATTCCTTCCTCTCTCTTTATCTACTTCTCTTCCTTGCTCTTTCTATTTTTTTCCTTTCTCTCTTTTCAATTTTGCGCGTGTTTTCTCTTAATTTTTAGACGTGGTTTTGTCTGCGTTACAAGCATGCTGGTTGTCTTTTCGATGATGGTGATATAGGCGATCATCAGCGAGGCACTCGAAGAACAAGAGGAAGACATCTCTTTGGCTTGAGCGCGTGCTCAATATGCTACGCATGAAGCGTTATACTCCAAGCGACGATGACTGCTACGATAGCATCGACAGCCCGACCCCATAAAGTGGTCCGAACTTTATACGTTCAAGATAAAATAGTACACCCGTGAGTAAAAGTACACGGACCACGGAAAGCGTGTACCGAAACCACTGTCTGCGCTGTCTATAGTGGTCGTCGAGAACATTGTTCTGACAAAATTTATCTGAGAAATGTTCTCAACAGCACATGGCTCGCCACTATAGCTGGCTTAGCCAGCAAAACTGTACGAGCTGCAGTGGTCCCTATACTTTTGCTCACGGATGTGCGTTCTGTTATGGTAAGTGGTTAAAGCACTGGGATACCAAGCTGGTGGACCAAGGATAGAAAAAGGCTTCATTCTTCCATCAGGCAGGAAATGGGACGCTTTAAATGGGAATTGTTCGGTCAACGAGACAGCGACACCCATGAAAGCAAGGCTGCAGGTAAGTCCAGGATTATTTGCGAAGAAAGACTCGCCCTGATATACCCCGAAATTTCTCGAATGCGCAGCGGTTGGTGTCTTTTTTTTCTGTCGTTTAGAGAACAGATTGTTGATCGGTTCATCATTGTCATCTTCATCAGCTTGGCCACACTCGCTTCAGGGCAAAAGCCTCTCCCATGTTCTGGTCGTTTATCGGTGAGTAATATTGATCTAGAAGATAACCAGCGCTTGTATCGGCAGCTTTCGAAAAGTGAGCAGTGGCGTCTCTGCACATTTATTTATTTATTTATTTATTTATTTATTTATTTATTTATTTATTTATTTATTTAGGACAGTGTGGCGTATAAAATAATGTTGGCTTGAGGGTCAGCTTCAGAGCACTTTATTTGGCCACGATGGAGTGCACAATTAAGCATGACATGACAGGGACGTAATTGATTGATTTGTGGGGTTTAAAGTCCCAAAACCACTATTTGATTATGAGAGACGCCGTAGTGGAGGGCTCCGGAAATTTCGACCAGCTGGGGTTCTTTAACGTGCACCCAAATCTGAGGACACGGGCCTACAACATTTCCGCCTCCGTCGGAAATGCAGCCGCCACAGCCGGGATTTGATCCCGCGACCTGCGGGTGAGCAGCCGAGTACCTTAGCCACTAGACCACCGTGGCGGGGCACACGACAGGGACGTAGTCAACAGAGATTTTATTTTGCATGAGCCGAACAACATATACCGAGTGAGCGGAAATGACACAAGCAAAAAAAAATGAACACTCACCGTTATTTACCAATTCGATCAGCCGTCACACAAATTTGCCGCGCTAGCTTGTTGGCTGAGGTCGTGGGTTGGAGCCCCGCTTCTATACGGTGGCATATGGCGATGCGGGTGAAATGCAAGAATGCACGCACATGTGCTTATATTTTTATTTATAACAAAGAACCCTGCAAGCGGTCAAAGTAATTTGGCGCGCACTATTTTTTCATCCTTTCAATGGGAATTTAATTAAAATTTATAATTTTCACGCATACAAATGTTCACGTCCTCTTTTTGTCATCTTTATTTTTTTTTGAAATTCTGTATCTTCGAAAGCGCGGGACCTACCTGTAAGCAGGAGTTGGGCCTTGCTCTTTGACGCAAATTAAGAGGTGCGAGCCTGTCTCCAGGCTTTGAATTCGTTTATCTGCCGTCACTGAGCTTAGTTTTCGACCATCTACGTAACGTGCAGATGCACATTCGGCTGCCGTTGTGCTATCTCATTTTCTATTAACATATTCATTCTTTTTTTTCCCTTCGGAGAACACTACAGGCATGCCGTAATGCAGAGTTTGCACAACTGCTTTTGTAATAACGTAACAAGATGTGTTTATGCATGTAATCACCTAAATTACATGCATAAACGATGCAGTCCTCTCGATTACAAGCAGAAACCCCAGGTTCTCTTTAAAAGGTGGCCCTACGCAGTGTGCTGGTGCATCCCAGAATGAAACGGAATTAATACCACCTCACATTACACTCCATACATTAAGCAGTTATCATCCTCACAGTTGCACATTTTATCGCTTGTCTTAACCTCTTTTCATCGTTGTTTCTTTGCACGATCGATCAATTTTTGATTTTTGATAATGCGTGCTTTGCTGTTCACGGCCTCTCACCTTGTTGTGCACTGACTCGTGCTTTTTCTACGCATACGTGCTATTGTTGCGACGGGAGTGATCTTAGAGCGAGGTCAAATGACTCAAACGCATACATATCACACATTTTCCCGCGAAGCGCACGTGGCGCTTTGTACCGATACCCACCCACATCCGAAAACATCAGCGTGGTGTGGCTGCGCGCATGATTTAATCGCTGTCGACCTTTGGCTGGATGCACGCGTTCGGCGCAACTGGAGCCTGCGAAGCCGTGTCGCTGCAGCTCCATCGCCGTCCTCATTGGCGCTTCCGTTTCTGCAGCGTGTCGGCGATTGCGTCACCTGCTCTGCCCTCTCCCGGACGCCGGGCCCGAACAGCGGAGGGCGTTTTCGGCACAACCGCTCGGGGTTCTTGAGGCTCGCACACCGACCGGACTAGTGACATGCGCGCCGAGGCCCGCGCTCTACTCAGTACAAGAACGGGCGGAATCGTGGCAACCCCAGCTAAACTTCGCCGAAGACGACCGCGATTTGGAGAAACAACTGGAACACGTTGGTGACCGTCACTACGATATCATCTGTCATGAACAATTCATCCGTGAACCCGTCGCCACTGTGTGTTCTGAACTCTCTGGGTAATTCATCACCCTTGCAGTAAGGTGCGTAAATCATTTTGTTTTCGCACTTATACGTATAACAGACAATGAAAGAGTGCCGCTGAACTTTTTCCGCGCGGAAGCATCTTTTTATAGATTCTTGTCATTGTGACACGTTCCATTTCAGTGCATAATTATTCAGAGGAATACTGCTTCACCCGAAGGTGAACACAGCTTCCTAAATTACAAGTGTGTCTTGGGTGAAATATCCGGCTCCGTCACATGGCAAGTTATCAGGTTGTAGCTGTAAAATGTGACTGTGTCAACAGCGCCTAAAACACGTACACATGTGGCACTTGACTTTGTGTATGTCGTGTCCCGGTATTCAGTCTTCTAGCTGCGCCGAATAAGCCTCTATTTATGCGTGTCGTGACTGGAGAACAGATGGTTACACACAGAAAGTGTGTATGTGTGTGGTTCAACTTTTTACCTGACACTTAACTGTAGTACCTTCTGGCATACCGTCGAAACGGATGATTTTATATCGTTTTTCTGTCCCATGGGCACAGAAGCACGCCTAACATGTGCATGGGAATTGAAACTTTCTGATTTTAGCAGTGCACTGGAAGACGATGATTAAGAAGAGGACACGTGTTGAGCACGTTCTTTTCTTTTTAGTCCTCGTCCCCCTAATGCGCTGCTAAAATCAAGATGCCTAAACTATGTGGCAATCGGCTGCTTTACCCGAAGATCTGGGTTCGATCCCTGCCTCGGAGGTCGGATTTTGATGGCGGCAAAGTGTGGGAGGTGCGTATACTGTGCGAGGCCACGCGCTCGCATGTTCCCTTTCATAAAGAACGACAGTGTACATTCTGGTCTTCGCGAAGACTATCTTGAACAGATATGTGCCACAGAAATTAGTTAAATCCCACTAATCTGCAAAAGACGATGAAAACTATCGTCATCAAACAGATATGTGCCACTGTGCAGCCTGTCACAAAACTATCATAATAAACGAGCATGTCCCACTGTTCCAGTGAAAATGAGTCTTCTTGAACCATCAAGTTAATCGAACGGTGCTGTAGAAAGCCACGCTGTAGTTTACATGATTTTCAAGCTTTCCATTACCACCCACTGAATCGCCCCGTTGGCACTGTCATTTTGGTGCTTCGGAAGATCTTACGAGTTCGATTCCCAATCGTGGCTGCAGCATTCGCTCGCACTTCGAGATCGTAGTGAAGAAACAAAAAAAAAAGGTGGGAGGTCAAAAGTAATCGAGGAACCTTCACTATACCACATCCATTGCCACCCGTTAGTCAAGTACATTGAAACGTTAAGGCTTTTTTTCTCGTGGTTGACAACAAACGTAACACATGCAAAAAGTTATGAAACCTCGCCTTATCTTTTTAATTCTGACTTTATGAATTACACCAAGAAAGTAAAAAAAAGTGCGACTGCTATAGGCGCTGCGCCACGCAAAGCTGCTTTTTTTGTTTGGTCGATTTAGCTAAGGGCACTGGCAACGTGCTATCTAATCATGCTCGCGTTTATCTTCCCTCGACATCCTGTACGAATGGTTATTGCGCTGCATTGCGCGCTTCTAAGACGAATCGGTAGCACTTGTTTGCGGCTGTGTTGCAAGGAGGCCGAATCACCCTGAACAAACTTTTTTCGCGGTAGTTTGACTTGAAAGTTATCCACTCCCGGCGTAAATTCAAAAGCAAACGATTCAAAGACTGCTCCAGCCCGTTGTTTCGTTCCCGCGTTTAGCTGCATTTATTACAGGGGCTCTCTAGCTCGTACTTCAAGGTAATACACTCACTGTTATATATCCTCAAGCTTAGAAACTGGCACGGCAATAACTTGTCGCACTTTCATTCGAGGAGGCGCAGCAGGCGGTCTTTAGTCTGATTTTCTGTTCGCGTTTAAACCTATAAGCCGCCAATACGCTTGGTGTGTAGCAGCATCGTAACTAGAAGCGATTGTATTATACATTGTGGCATATCACTAGTTGCTATAAATATACAAGCAATGAAACTATAACGATTCGGCCCGTCCCCCATGATGGATTTGTGGTTAATGTGCTCGGCTGCTGACTCGCAGGTCGCGGGTTCGACTCCGGCCGCGGCGGTCGCATTTGGGTGAAGGCAAAGTTGCCCGTGTACTGTGCGATTTCAGTGCGCGTCAAAGCACCCCAGATGGCCGAAATTTCCGGAGCCCTCCATTACGGCGTCCTTCACATCGTATAGTTTTGTGGCGTGAAACCCCCACATATTGTTACTATATAGTGACGCTGGAAAGTCGCTTTCTTTGGACTCGCTTCGTTGACTTCTATTCGTTATTCATAAACGTGGTGTCGTCGCCTGACAAAGTGACGTTTCGTACCCCAACTCGCAGAATAGTTTATTGCACCATCTGATCCACCACTTGCTTGTCGGCAAAGCTTTTGTCGGCTTCTCTAACGCCCCGTCTTCGTGCGCCGTTTTCTTCCAAACGTCAAGCCCGGAATATGAACGGTCGGGCGCTGTTCACTTCAAAAACACCTGAACATTTATTTCCCGAATAATACATAGAGCTGTGAAAGTCTTGCGCATCTGATCGGACATTGATACCCCACATAGGTGGCATAAATAAGTCTTGTTAGCGCAGTTGTCGCACCGCATATATATATATATATATATATATATATATATATATATATATATATATATATATATATATATATATCGCTAAAATTGGGGCAAAGGCACCCAAGCTCGAACGCCGACTTGAATGTCAAAATGGTTTCCTATATTTTTCAAGCTATGCGAAATTTCGTGTCAGTATAGAGAGGGACAGCTACTCCTTTTTTTGAAAAACCGCCAGGCCTATACGCGGAATGCGCAGCTCAGTCACAGTGAAAGCTTGAAGGTAACTCTTGCGGTTACTACAAGCACAGGTTCATGGACTACGCCAAAAATCGTAATTTGTGTAGTCGGGAAGCCTCCACTATTAATCATCATTCTTCGAAAAAGTGTGGTACACTTGCAAGGCATTATGTGCTCCTTGTTGATGCTGTGGCTGACGATGAATTATGCCTTCGGCTTTTGTGATTTGTTAGAGCATTCAACCACCAACTCGTTACGCCATTCGCATTGTGCTACGTCTGGTTGCTTCTTTACTGTTTTAAAACTTTTAGATGCGGAGCATCTAATACTCGAGGCTTGTAGTGCGGCGCCGTCCGCAAGCTTCCTCCTCCTTCTTCCACCATCTGTGCATCCCTTCCTCCTCTACACACCGCGCGCGCTTCACTCCTCCACCATCTGTGCACCCTTCCTCCTCTACACACCGCGTGCGCTTCTCCTCTCCACGAACATTCGCTAGCTGTATAATGTAGCGCGCATGCGCCGTCACGCTTCGAGAACATCGGCAGCTGACGCGCGCGCATGCGCCGTCGCGCTTCGAGAACATCGGCAGCTGACGCGCGCGCATGCGCCGTTGTGCTTCTCCCCCTTCTCGAACATTCGACAGCTGACGTGCGCATGCACCGTCACCCACCATCTGTGCCACGCGCGCTTCTCCCCTTCGAGAACATTCTACGATTCTCCTGATTCTCCAGTGGACGCGCATGCGCCGTCACGCTTCGAGAACATTCAACAGCTGACAGTGCATGCGCCGTCGCGCTGTATATATACTCAAGGTCGGCGCTCGCTCGCTCAGTTGCCGCTCGTCGGTGGGTTTGTACGGCGCGTCGACGTCCAAGGTCGCGGTGAAATGAATTCCAACGAATCCACAAACACAATGATCGCCGTCCCTTCGACCAGCGCCGCCCTCTCGCATACGTGTGTACGTGTTCACTCATTTAACACCCCCTCCTACAACCACGTTAACCAATTTAGCCATCGACCCAAGTAAGTCGCAATTTAACACCCCATTTCACAACCACGTTAACCAATTTAGCCATCGACCCAAGTAAGTCGCACTTTAACACCCCGTTAACCAATTATATGCTCCGCATCCTCCTCAGTGTTCCCCCGAGGGAAGCTGCGGGCAATTTTTTTTGTTGGACGTATTAACGAGATTCCTTACCCGACATGAAGCATGCATATGGTGAGTTTGAAACTGAGCGTCAACTTTCGGCATATCTCAGGGGTAGAGTACTGGACGAAGAAATATAGCGGCGCCAGAATAGACCCTTATTGTGATCCTAAAAGCACTTTCGATGTAAAATAGTTCACGCTGTGCTGGAGTTCAAATGCGAGCTTGAGCAACATTTCGCCTTGTGGCCCGAAGGCGAAGTAACAGGAAGAAGCGATGAGGCTGCCCTTATGAGAGAAGGATCCCTTCCCAATAGAATAGAAATTTTTGAGAGCAGATATGAAACAGCAGAGTGCTACGCTCTTCTTAATGGAATGGGGAACTTCGAAGAAGGGAAGAAAAGAAGAGAGAAGGCGGGGAGGTTAATTAGGCACGTTCCAGGTTGGCTACCCTACGATGAGAGAACAGGAAGGGGGAGTATAAATTGAGAGAGAGCGGAGGCAGAAAGAAAAATGTTCAGGAAGTGCCCTGACGCATGCGTATACTTGATACACTACAAAATTCAAAAACGTTCACATAGACCCGTACTCTTCAAAAAGCACAAAAGTAATTTGACTGACGGTGCTTCAGCAGCGTCTGCTAAGGGGACTCCAATATTAATCACCTGTGATTCTTTATTATAAATCAATAACCCGGGTGTTCTTGTACGACATCTGCAACTGCGATCCGGAACTTAGAAGTTTGGTGTATTTACAGCTATGGCAGGTCATGCGTGTATTGCCATGCATGGTGCCGGAGCTAAAGGTGACACCTTATGTGCTAAGCAACCACGGTGGTTAAAAAAGATGCCGCAACAAATAAGCTCTAGTGTTGTTTACCGAGTGTTATATTGTGCACAGGTAGATTGCTCGAAGATGTTTGCCCATGGAGGATGTTGACAGGTGAAAGCCCAAAGTTCGCGTCAAGGCTCGAACAAAGCTCGCTGTTGCGGCGTAACAGGTGCGCATTTCGTGTGACAGATGCGTGAATGAACAGCGGCAATACGGTGGCGACGATTATCTCATTCTGTCGGGAGTGAAATGGTGTAGCACTCGAAAACGACCTGGACGAACAAAGAAAGTCGTGCTGAAAACACTAGGGAAAAAAATAACTCGTAAATTGTACGGACGAAAAAGGCAGCACGTGTGGAGCACTTCTTGATATCTTTTTTTTTTCTTGGTGACGCCGTAACCGCATGCTTTTACGAATACGAGTGCAGGCGTCAGCTGAACTGAATTGAGGCCGCGTCAAGAGCGATGTCATACTTTTGCCCCATTGATTATGCAGCTGCTACTTTCTGCCCAACGCAAGAACCAGCCCTGGTGTACGCCTGAATGCTATAAGATACTGCGTCGTAACCCGTGCGCGGTCATTGATGGGTGAAAACTCGGCACACACGTCATCCAGTCACGTATTAGCTAGTGGAAATATATCGAGTGTGGCCTTCCGGGAAAATGTAACTCAGCTTTGTCCTTGGATATTAGTTGCCGAAAGTATGTCACGTTTTAACTTTAGTAACATCCTGGTGAGTAAACAATAGTAATAAGTCTGTAAGTCCTCTCCAGGAACGAAGGAAGAAAGTAAGGAGGAATGCAAGAGGGAAAAGGCAAGATGGTGAACCAGACAGCAGACCGCTTAGCTACCCCTACGCCGGGGAAAGGGAAGTATAAAAATGAGAGAGAGAGAGAGCAGTGCGAAAAATGCGTGCAACAGTATATAGACTAATTACGAGGGGGCAGCTTACTCATAAAAAGGAAATAAGTGGGCTAGTGCAAGCATGACAGGAATTTTCAAATCATGACCAGAGAGGAATCTAAATAAATAATAAATAAATAAATAAAAATACTAGGTCAAGCACATACACTGCAAGTTTCCAGATAGCGCAAGGTTTCATTTTTTAACCCATAGACGCGCTTTCTGTATAAGCACACCCTCTACGCATTATTCGTGCTGTCAGCATGTCTACTGATATAAAAATATTATCGAGATAGTGCAATGAAACAGTCCCATCACTGGAGACTGCCTGTCTTTTTTTGAAATTAAAGACCTCGCATACGCACTAGTCTACATCATCTAAACAGAAACTCCATCGACTCAAGATCTTGGGTCTGCGCGTCACTGTTCCGAAAGGCAACGAAAGCGCTGCTGCGATTTCTTAAAACGGCACTGGGATAAACATGTTCAGTTGTCATTTTTTTAAATAAAAGATCAAACCTTCAAGAGCCAATAAAATGACCTGCTAAGCACGAGTGAGCCATGAAAAAGTAATTACAGCACGGTTTTAAAAGCTAAATTTGGTTCCTGCTGTACTTTGACGTCACAACACTTCGCCGCGTGCTCGCACATGTATCATTGCGTTTCTACGGCGGCTCCGCTTCGTGGCTCCATCGGTGAAGCACAAGCGGCCATTCTTTAAGTTTTGGTTCCCGAAGTCATCAACACTAGCCTGACTGCTGCGTGAAAACACCAGCATTAGTTCTGTAGCCGGACGTCAAGCTAGTGGTCGATGCCGGTAGGTGCACCACATAAAAATTGGTATTAAAGCCGAAGAAAAAATTCTCATGAGCATTTTCTGAGCTTCGCACTTTCTCAGAGCAGGTTCTATAGTATACACATGAGTTGTAAATGTCAGAGTAAACCAACGTTCAAAATAAAAAAAAAGGTGTTCAAAATTATTCACCATCTGTGATGTCAAGCGTGGAACTGTTATTAGTACAGCGATCTTTCTTTTCTCTATCCTGACTTTCCTTCCCCTTTCTCAGTGCAGGGTACACCCTACAGGTCTCCGCTCTGGTTAACCTCCGTGCCTTTTCACACCTCCTTCTCCTCTCTTTGCAACTAGATTATTCGAACGAAAAAAAAAAGGGGGGGGCGAGATCCTATGATAGTGATAATTGCATCCGGCGCCTACGCGAGATCCGACCTGAATGTCACTCGCGATTTCCGGGAGCTGAAGAAAAAGCGCGCGCAAGGAATTTTCAGCTGCACGCACACATATGTAACGTGATCGCTTCAAATAATGCGGCAACATGCTTTACGGCTGTATATCATAATTTATAAAGCGTGATACACAGTCATATATCCATCAAGTTATCGTTTCGTTAGGTTGAAAGATCTATATCGGACACAATATCAATGAGAACAGACAATGATGCCAAGTAAAATTTAGGGGATGTTATTAAAAGTAATGTAAATGGGAAGAAAGAAAAGTACCCTAGGTGGTCAAAATTTCCGGAGCCCTCCACTACGGCGTCTCTCATAATCATATGGTGGTTTTGGGACGTTAAACCCCACAAATCAAATCAAGAAAGAAAAGTAAACGAAACGATAAATTGCCGCCGGTAGAGACAAAACCTGCGACGTTCGAATAATGCGTCCGATTCTATAGCCGTAGCTCAGTGGTGGATCATCGGATGCGTTGATCAAAGGTCGCAGGTCTACGGCAGCAGTCATCCCTCCATTCACTTTATAGCTACCACACTCATTATTCAAAAGTCGCAAGTGCGGTCCCTGCCGGCGACAAGTGCCTGGTTAACCTCCCCGCCTTCTCTTTTGTTGTTCTTGTCCTTGTCCTCAACGGTCTTGTGGCGCGTGTCTAAGCGTGGTTGGTCCTTCCCATAAATTTGCTGTACAGCCACAGCCACGTCTGTGTAGAGCGCTCGAGCAGCCTGTTTTCGCTCTGCAGGCCGAAACCTTAGGAACTTTCGAGCTCTGAAGTGGTATATCAGGAGCATAAACGGCCTAGTTGTCAGGCTGACTACGTCAGAGCCTGATACTGTGCCAAGGTTTCGCCCTGCAGAGCAAAAACAGGCCGCAAGGCTCGGACGTGGCCGTGGCTGTATTCCATGTTTCCGTTTCTCAGAACAACAACAAAACATAATGTTGATGGATTACAAAGCGAACCTACTCATTGACTTTGACAAGTTGAATATGTGGACAATGCGTATTAGACGCAGGGTTGAAAAATTACCACTGTCAGTGATAGACTTGCAGCTAATTTCTTCAGCACTCCTTCTAATTATTGTACCAATCGAGACTGGCGATTTCACAACGCACATAGTCTTAGGAGGTATAAACTCGCACCTTTTTTGAGATCCGCCTTTTTCATATGCCACGCCGCATGCGCCCTTCCCCAAGCGGGAAGTCGACAAATGGCTCCTCATCTCGGAGGCTCTGCTGGTTGTTCCGGCCTCGGTCGAGGGCAGCACAGGAGTAAGCGGTCTGCACTTTCCCTTCACTCTTTCGACGAAACGTTATTTCAACAGTGGAGCTGTTTAAGCTTGGAATTAGCGCCGTTTGTGGACCGCACAAGTAAGTGTTGTAGGGGGAGACTAAGAGAGGAGTAAAACCGAGTGTAGCAATGTAATGTAACGGTGGGAGATGTGAAAGAAAATAATTGCATTGTAAAGCATAGCATGGCAAATGAGTGGGAAAAGAGAATGGGGGTGACGAGGAGGGAAAATAGGATAAAAAATAGGAAGCTCCCAATTGATGGCAAGTGAGAAGTATGAGAGAAAGGAGAAAGGCATGACTATGTATAGTATAGGGAAAGCAAAGTAATCATGAAAACTAACTTGAGGGTAAGAAGGAGCGAAAGAATGAGAAACAGTGTGCACCGCTGGTATGTAGTTGTCATAATTTTAACGCGACCGCATTAAACAGCCCGTTTCGCAAAAATTTCGTCGTCGTCAGCGTCGTTGGTTGTGAGGAAAAAATCATCTTGTACTTAACCTAAACAATCGACAAGGGTGCAAATAAACTAAATAAATAATAAACAATTCGTGGTCTGAGGCCGTTTACGTGGCAAGAAGGTGTTCTATCACGCTGCCCCGCTTGGAAGTGCAGTGAAGATAACGTTCCCGCTTTAAAAACACGCGTGTCCTGTACAGGCTTCGCAGTAAAACATGCAATATCGCAGAAATATTGCGTGGTACAAGCCTGCGCAGCCATCAGGCGTCAGAACAGGCGATCATCATAACGACGTCGTGGTCTAAGGCCCTTTACAAAAAGCACACGGATTACTGGGTGCATACTCGTATAAGACCGTGTAATGGGTGCATGGGAAGCTCTAAAAGATTTCATGCGCGTAATTGCTCGGGGTTTATAGCATGCTACCCATTACACAGAATGCAAAAATGTGCGAAAGCTTCGTTGACACCAGCCACTTTTCACTACATTCCTTTCATTACATTGTAATAATCATCAATTTAAACTTCCCTAGTAACGTCATACAATAACGATTATATGTAATAATGGGTTGAAGTGTGCTACGGGACAGGATATCTCTATGAGCCCCGCCGCGGTGGCTAAGGTACTCGGCTGCTGACCCACAGGTCACAGGATCGAATCCCAGCTGCGGCGGCTGCATTTCCGATGGAGGCGGAAATGTTGTATGCCCGTGTGCTCAGATTTGGGTGCACGTTAAAGAACCCAGGTGGTAGAAATTCCCGGAGCCCTCCGCTGCGGCGTCTCTCATAAGCATATGGTGGTTTTGGGAATTTAAACGCCCACATATAAATCAATCAACCAATCAATCAGGATATCTCTATGGCATTCAACATTTAAAGGCAAAGCTCATGAGTACCCCGATTTTTGTTATGCACTGAGTCTCACTGAGAACCGCCGTGGTGGTCTAGTGTCTATGACGCTCGATTGCTAACCTACAAGTCACGGAACAGAATCCCGGCCGCGGGAGCCGTTTTTTCGATGGCGGTGAATATGCTTGACGCCCGTGCACTTAGAATTCGGTGCACGTTAAAGAGCATTAGTTGGTCAAAATTTCTCGATTCTTCTAATACGGCGTTTTTCATTATCGTATCATGGTTCTGGGACAATGAACTCCAACAATTGCTGTAGAATCTCGCTTAGACTACGGGGTGGCGTAATCTGTCGCAATGTTTTCGCGGTTAAGGAAACACCCACCACTGAGGTCCACCAAATAAAATCTTTCTAAGTGAACGGGAAAATTTTCATGAAAATGGTAACAAGTAGGAGAGGGAGGTAAAAAAAGCAGCCTGTATTTTATTTTCCGCGGTTTCTCCAAGAAATACAGCCTTGCAGTGCTTGCTTCAACAATCACGACGAGGCCGAAAGTGGTTGCTGAATATGTTCAATGTATACTTTTTGTGTACGTTAAGGACGTTTCACGCTTGTCGGTGCATGGTATACCTATGACTGCAGCTGTACATAGCATCTAACGGATAAAGAATCGCCGACTTGTGATGGAGGCCGGTTTGAAGTTCAGGATAGGAAGCGTAACGGCCATTCACTGCAAAGCTGACATTAGTGGGCGTGGTAAGCGCTGAACGCGATGCGAAGGCTGTCTATAGCACATCGCTTCTATGCAAGCGCAGATCACACGAAAGAATAAATTTGCAAGCACCTTGATCGCACAATCAAAGCGCGTTATGGGATCAATCCTAACCCACTGCTGAATATGTCTGAAACACCGTTCTAGGGCACAAATGGATTGTAGTTAATAAGATTCTAACCAAATAGTGAATGACCACGGCTAAGCTCGAGGACGTGGGTTCACTTCCCCGGCGTCGATCAGCAACCGCATTTAAATTGAATGTAATGCATACCCACTGGTGTGATTAGATATAGAACTACGTGTGGTCAGTATTAGGTCAGGGTTTTTCGTTACAGCGTGTCTCACCATCCCATCATGATTTTGGTATTTATTTCAAGAAAGACAACTTATTTCAATAACCTGGACACGCATGTACTCATACTTGACAATATTCGTGACGAGAATTCAAGCACGCAAGAAAGGGACAAATCGGAATAAAAAAAAAGACTATTCATACATTGAAATGTCGATGAATGCCCAACTATTATCTCTTAAAAGCTGACACTGCAGCGCGTTTTGCAAAACAAGCAGACTGAATGTTGTGCCTCAAGCATTAATATTCTGAAAATTGGTTGGCATAAATATAGCTCTCCAATTCGAATGATTAGAGCCCACTTGTGTAAACCTTTGATTGTTTACCATCGCACAAAACAAGAGTGTGCTGTAGAAAGATTACTTGACTATTAACTGTTGCGACACAGTTAGGAGCGCTGGAGAACACTTGCTCAGACTTCCGTGCATGTGAAGTGTCATTTCAGTTTATAATTTATCTTCTTACTCTCGCTTGTCATATCCACCAGATGTGCTGCTTCATCAGGTCTTCTCCTACCGGTGCGCCAAGCAGAATCGTCAAGAGGACGTAAGTACACATATATTCGAAGATTTCACTGCACGGCCATCTGCAATGAAATGCTTATGAAGTCAGCTCTTTCGCGTGAAGAGGATAAATAAAAGTCAGCTTGAATGCGGGTGTGCTAGAATTGTGGATGTAGACAATGATTTTATCGAGCTTCAAATCTAAGCGACCTTTCTTTGGAGGGAGCCATCACACGCTGGCGCGTCAGTTGCTGGATGCCTTTCACCATAATAAGGTGATTTTCGCATGAGCATGCCGACGGTTTTGCTGCATAATAGTGAATCACAGCAATTAAAAGTAGATGTGCATTAGATTGCTTTGTTATAAATTACCTGTCAACACTTTAATTTTTATTTTAATATTTATTTGTTTTCGCCTTGAAGTGTGCGGATGCTCGTTCTTTTTCTTTTTTTTTTCTAGGCGACCTTACGTCATGACCTACTTTTTGTTAACGGTTCTCGGATACCTTGGTTGTGACCTTTGATACGTCGTGTGTAAGTTTCTGCACGTGCAGTGAGTTAAATGTTCTGCGCATGTCTTCCAAAAGCCTTTTCATCGCGAATGCTTCAGGAGAAGAGACTTAGCTGTGAGTTGGCATGACGATAGCTATAGCGCGAGAACAGAACGACAACACAGAGACAAGGAGTACGCAAAGGGCTAGTGTCCTTCGTGTCCTCCTTGTCTCTGTATCGTCGTTCTGTTCTCGCGCACTAACTATCGTCATGTCATACTAACTAGCCCAAGCTGCCACACTTGTGAGTTGGCGTTCTTAGTTTCTTCTCATTTCTAGCCTTGCGCTTCGTCTCTCAAGTAACGATGCACTAATTGACTCTACAAGACTTTTTGTTCAGGGCATATTGACCGTGAATGCACGGAGAACTCAACCAGCTGTTGTATTGGTCTCGTAAACTGTGCCCTTCTATTCTATTTTCAGCGCACGTGTCCCCCGTTCACATGTTTTTTTTTCATACGTTTAAGCATTGTGAGTGTTTTTACGCACATAAATGTAGTGTCACACGATTTTAGTTTGGCTTCATTCAAGTTCCCCCCACCCCCTTACAATGACTGAATCGCTTCTATAATATTGAACATGCACAATGTGAATTAACTGTATAGGAGCATACAATATTACTGCCGGAAAAAATTACTGAATATATTGCCGGTGATAGTGCTTACCGACATCATTTACAGTTTGTATAAGTAGGCTTATATAATTCTTGCTGGCCCAACGAAATTACAGTATATGACCAGCCGGAGGGCTAGTGTATACAAAGACCCGGAATGCTTTGAGCACACGTGTTGCGGTTAGGTGATTTTCGGTTTGTTTCTCGATATATACCACCAGTATTCCCCTAAAGAACAGAACAGTTCGAGAACCACCCTCATGTCCCGAGGGCTGCATACTTTGTAGCAGTAAAATAATTGTTAATTAGCGCTGACTTTTTTTACCACATTTGCTTTAAAAGCACGAATTGTGAAAGAGTATGATGTAATCTTTTTGACAGACGAGTATACAAGTCTATAGAGCTGTGAAAGTAAGCTCGCAAACGTTTTTCTTTTTTTATTAATCGGAAGTCCCAGGAAACTCGGTACACGCGACCTATTCCTATACTCCACTCTCCCCTTAAACGCCATGTAAAATACATTTCTTGTAGGGTGCTTGCAATCACTACAATCTTCGAAAGACCACACTACAGTCTGCGGGAACAAAAGAAACGAGCTCCTAGAACAAGAACCAAGTATGGATAACAAAGTGTTGCTTACCAGGTACCTCAGGTTTTAAATACCCTTGCAGATCAATTGAACTTTAGGGCTAGTAGTGCGACTTTCAAGAAACAAATAAAGAACTTATTCATAACCACCGGTCTACACTATCGAAATTACGTAATGGAGTCTCATGCCTCTGCAAATGCTTAAATTGTTCATAAATTTCTATGTCATTATACGAGTGTATACAGCGCAATTCACTGTATCCGCATGCATTTTGTGTCTGTTTTTGAGTTGTTTTATTGATATCGTTTAGTTGTGAATTTTTACGAGAGTGACCTCTAATTCTTGAAATGTGTTATGTAAACTTCTTATGCTATTTATGTTTGAATTTTGTGTGTACAATTGCAGGTTGCTTGAAACCAATGTATTGAATATATATATTGTTTGCCAGTGCTGATGTTTAAGCTTTGCACTGTCACGGACTGCGGAGGGACAAGGGCCTTTGTCAGGCTGATCGCCTTTAGCCTTTTACCCCTGCAGTGAGCTCTGTATCCGGCTTACTGTAAATAAAGTACTACTACTACTACTACTACTACTCCAATGTTCCGCAGCTGTTGCAGCCGGAGCTCACTGTTGCAGACGTCCACGGGCGAAGTTAGCGATGCTTACATGGCCAGTGTACAATGGACGTGCCCCACACACGCGTAACGAGGGACTCGTTGAGCAATCGAGTACCTCAAACTTACTCGTGTGCGAGAAATGTCGTTCGGTGAGGCGCGTGTATACCCGCTCGCATAATTCCGTCCCCTCGCTGCTGCGCCTGTCGATCCTTTCAGGGAAGGCCGCCGGCGCGTTTGCTCATTCCTCAATGCAGACATGCAAGCAACACCTGTTTCGCAAGAGACTGAAATGTCCGATGTTCTTTATGCTTCCCGTTTGCTCGTTACACCGAGCCGTTGTTTCTTTTCCTCGCGGCACGACGATTTTCCGCGTCTGCGCGCTTTGCGGAAGGAACATCGGCTGGGATTACTGGTCGATTCGCTACACGGTGCCGTTTGTCGCCTCTGCTTGTTAACATTGATGTTAAGACCTTGTTCGGCACTGGAAACCAAATAGACTTTAAATGATGTAATCATTCCGAAAACTGGTCCACGGCGCTCAGTATGGTTTACTTAGTATAGTGTGAATGCACGAGTCTCAAAACAGGCGCTTCGTTTATGCCCGTATCTACGTATCAGAACATACGGACACAATACATGAAATGCATCTATGAGAAGCGGGGTACATATGCATACAAACTAGATAACATTCAGAAAAGCAATAGAGAGCTGAACCAGGGACGTGTACCCCGTGTATTCGCGCAAAATTTAAGAGTATAAACATCTTTGCTCTCTCTGCCCCGCCATGGTGGTCTAGTGGTTAAGGTACTCGGCTGCTGACCCGCAGGTCGCGGGATCAAATCCCGACTGTGGCGGCTGCATTTCCGATGGAGGCGGAAATGTTGTAGGCCCATGTACTCAGATTTGGGTGCACGTTAAAGAATTCCAGGTGGTCTAAATTTCCGGAGCCCTCCACTACGGCGTCTCTCATAATCATATGGTGGTTTTGGGATGTTAAACCCCACAAATCAATCAAATCAATCAATCTTTGCTCTCTCTCTTCGTGTGTTTCTTTCTTTGCTTATCTTTTTAGACCACGTGCTCACAGCTACGCGTTAACTATTGTGGGTCTCCGGCTTGCTGCGTCCCGTTCGTGGGTAAAGCAAGGACGACGGAGGCTTCACGTCAAAACAAGAACATTTATTTAACTAAACCCGGTATACGTAAGAGTCGGCCCAGGGGCGAGACAACTACGCAGTGACCATCATTGCGGGCAGCAGTAATCGGCCAGCGCGGTGGACAGTGTCCATCCTTCGTGGCAGCCAAGGCGTCTCCTCTCCCCCGGGCCAAACGCAGGCTGGTGCCTTTAGAAGGGCGCAAGTGGGCCACGCGCACCGCTATATACTGCACAGCACGTGGCGCTATCTCTTGATAGTCGGTGCGTGTGGTTATCTGTGTGTGTATGTATATATTTCATACTGTGGGGATGTTGATATCGCAAAATTGCACTATCTGGCGTGTTAATTAGCGAGTGCTTTTTCACTGTAATCTGAAATGACGATTCTCTCTCTCTGTTTCGCTCTGCTGTCATGCAACAGGGCCGTCGCATGGCACCCTCGTGAACAACCGCGAGCGACATCGAGCGGCGTCTAACCCGAGTATCTCCGGACGGGATGCACAGGAAGCTGCGCAACAGTCTCGTTCTGACTGTCCTCACCGCGAGCGCAGTCGCACTGCTGTTCACCTGCACGCTTTACCCGTTCTGTGTCCCACACGATGGCGTACCCGAGACCAGTTATACCAGGGTCCCTGCTCTGCGAAACATCCTGTCATCTTACACGGACGTGTTCACGCTGTCGCCATTCAGGCTGGACTCGCAGTCTCTCTACCGCGTCTACGAGAATGCCATCGAGCGCGACAGGCGGCCTTCCAGCAAAGAGGTCGTGTGCATGTCCACCATCGCTTCGCTGGACCACCTGCACTGGCTGCGCGAGCTCTCAGACCACTGGACGGGTCCGGTGTCGGTGGCGGTGTTCTTCAGGGAGGACTTGGACCTGCAGCTGATGGTGACGTATGTGCACGTGCTCAGGGTGTGCTTCCCTGCCATCAGGGAGAACTTCAGCTTTCACTTCGTCTCTCCCGTGGAGAGGAACGACAATGCGACGAAAGACACGTTCGCGTGGGAAGATTCCGACGAGCCGCTGTTCTGTGACAGCCACCGGGCACTTCTGCGTGCCTTTCTGGCAGTGCTACGGAAACGCGGCTGGCCCCACTTGCTTTTTCCCCAGAACCACCTGAGAAATGTCGCCCGCGACGGCTGCCTATCGAGTCCGTACTTCTACGCAACGGACGTGGATGTGATGCCGCAGTACGGACTCTACGAGCGGCTGTCCGCATTCCTTCTGCGGCAGCCGCCTTGTGCAAAGTGCCTTTACGTCGTGCCTGCTTTTGAAGGCACCGAGTTTGTCACCCATCCAAAGACGAAGAGCGCTTTGCTCAGTAGGTGAGCGAGAAAAGAAACCACTATGTTAACTCAGCTTAACGAGGGTTGCTATGTGGGCTTGTTGGTGATTACATTTAAACGTTTTGATATAGCGTCAAACGACACACGGACACAAGAGGATACAGAAAAAAAAACACCACCACGCACTGCTTCTAGCAACAAGAAGGCACATATGAATGCCACACATGCTTCTTGTGTCCACGTGTCGTTTTGCGTTGCATCACAAACTTCCATAGTTAAAAGTTTTATTGACCCCAAGAATACCCTTACGTATGCTTTTCCAAGACATCCTTTCTTCTTTATGCATTCGTAAGGTATACGCAACGACGAAAAAAATCAAATTTTCTATTGTTCCCTTTCGTAGATTAATATAAATGAGTATTCACTGTGACTATATTCCAACGCCAGCCATTTTACCCGAGAAGTTTCAGGCAACGATTTCCCCTTTCAAGCGCAAGGCTCGATCGTTATACGTTTTTGTCTTTATCAAAAATTAAACCTGTATTTTATCATAGCTCAATGACACAGTGGATAAATTCGTTATGTAGCTAAGTTAAAATTAGACGGTTGATTGAGTCCACATTAATAGTCGTGGTTATTCCAACAAGGAAAAAGGCCCAAAGAAAATATTGTCGACAGTATATATTTTCAAGTGACATTTTTTTTAATTGAATGAAAAAGATATTTCAAAACAAAAACATCCCCCGGAAAATGAATGGCTCTTAAATTTTAAGCTTCGGGAACAAATTTGCAAAATAACAACCTGACAGGAGATGAACCGAAAAAAAAAAACACTTGGCTGATCCATCTTTTTTTAGGAATTGGTATAACGCGAAAGCGAAGCGTGTCCTCACAGAGGTGTTGGAGCGTTCATTGCGCAATGTTTCGCC
The DNA here is from genome assembly GCA_013436015.1 of Rhipicephalus annulatus. NCBI lineage: Eukaryota > Metazoa > Arthropoda > Arachnida > Ixodida > Ixodidae > Rhipicephalus > Rhipicephalus annulatus. The sequence continues at coordinate 52,447 of WOVY01001681.1, read as the reverse complement.
ACAATGTCGAAGGAATGAATGCTACAGCAAGTAATTGCAATGTAACGCGAAGAATGGCAAGCAGCTCAAAACTTGCAGCGCACACCTCAAGCAGAAAACACGCCCAAAATTAGCATACACAGGTCAAGCATGGACAAACTCTGACAGCTCTACAGTTCAAGCACGCTGCTCAAACAGAAAGACGCATGACATCAACGCGCAATGTGTACACAGGTAGAGCGCGAACAACTGTCACGATTCTTACTTTGCGTGTGAGCAGTGTCATACTTTCGTAAACGCGGCGTGGCAGCATGCGAATTGACCTTTGTGCTCTACCGAATCACGAGTCTTATAAGAGCGCACGCGGGAGAGACCACGCTAAAGCCACGCTTCGTGGAGGCGACGCTTACCGAAGCGCGAGAGGGGACGGCCTCAAAAGCGCGCGCAACGCGAGCTCGTCGCGCCATCTTGCCACTGATGACAAAAAACACGCTGAACTTGCGGAACTAAAGAGGACTTTCAAACGGTGTGTGGTGTGTATAAATGGCTTGCCGTTAACAAGTGTAAGTAGGATCGCTGTGTGGCGTATACAGTGGTTAACGTCTCGCACTGAGGAGCGCGCAGTTGCTGGTTCGACGCCTCGCTGCGGAGCTGATTGTGATCTCTTTTTTGCATCATATTTGTATATACTTTACAACGTCATATCCGTGACGGAAATACGTAAGCGGAGCCTTGGGGGACCCCGGCATAAAACAATTTTGTTAGGCCACTTTACTTTCATGTTAAAAACTGGGAAGAGGGGGGGGGGGCACGAGACTAACAAAGCTCTGACTTGCACCTGACATTCATTGTAAATAACACGTGTATATAAAAGTATGTCCACACACTCAAACTATCGCGTCAGAAAATTTGTTGGCAAAGTTAAAACAGGCTCTGAATGTGTGTAACTGGAGTAGTTTAGGTTGCTAACCCAGTCTAGCGCATACCAACGCGTCGTGTCTCACGCGTCGTTTGAAGTATACCCGAAGAGTGCACGGGGTGTGTTCTACTCATCATAGCAGCTCGAATGTTGTAAAACCTGACCCCACTGCTGTGGCCTAAGGTACTTGGCTGCTGACCCGCAGGACGCGGGATCGAATCCCGGCTGCGGCGGCTGCATTTCCGATGGAGGCGGAAATGTTGTAGGCCGACGTGCTCAGATTTGGGTGCACGTTATAGAACCCCAAGTGGACGAAATTTCCGGAGCCCTCTACTACGGTGTTTTCTCGTAATCATATGGTGGTTTCCGGACGTTAAACCCGACATATCCTATCAGTCAATCGCATTGTGTGCGACACGTGCGCCACTCTTTGTTGCACTTTATAGACTTCCTGTTTGTTGCGGTAGTTCGAATTCGCGTCGTCTGCGGCGATATTTGTCAAGTTGCTTGCCCTAACCGATGTAGCGCCAGCGCAGCACATAGAGAGAAAAAGATGATTCACTCTCTTGCACGCCCCCGGAATGAGCCGCACGTTTCCGGAGCAATTGGTTGCGATATCAATCATATGAACACGCTCTGGTTTTTGCAGTCGCCTTCATGCTTTAGATATGTACGTGTATGATGAATATATATACAAAGGGCACAAATAAAAATGAACCAATGACCTCTCGCTCCAAAGCGCGCTGCGTTAGACCACTGAACCACACGCCATTTTTTTTCTTTATTTTACTGAGCCACACGCCATGCACTGGCATAATAACGGCAAGCTATTCATAGACACCATTTAGCGTTGGAGGAATTCAGATGTCGCAGGAGCTTGAGCGCGTTGTCTACCACTTACGATTCTTCTTTTTTTTTTCAATCTGAAAACTGCTCTTGAGACGTGCACCAAAGGAATCAAGAAGCTAACGAAGTTTAAAAAGCAAGCCACTTTCAGTATGAACTTGTGATCTGAAAAGGAAAAAAAAAAAAACGTCCGAACCTTGCATCGATCGCCACTGCATGCGTGATAAGACGGGGGTCACTCAGCGCACTGCATTGTAAAACCTCATCTACGAGCGTCGGGTTTTGCGTTCTCGTCACTCGCAGCGTGTTGCTCAAACGCAAAGGCATAAAAACTCTTGGTAGTTAACGTTTTTCACGTGTATAGCTACGAGTCTTTTTTTTTCGATCGTCCTTTGGGATTTAGCGGGAAGCTGCAAGTATCGAGCCGCTCCTCGATCAACGTGTGACATTTCGATTTCTTGCTATCACATCCGTTGCTTCGCCCATCTGGTGAAACTGACTTTAGTGGCTCTCAGTTGATTATTGGAATTACTTCTTGGTTACTTATGTCAAACATATTTTAGAATTTGTTTACCTTGGTTTTGAAAATTTCTATCCTTGTTTTGCCATGTACTAGCTACTATGTGCGTGATCACGCCACATGGCATGCTTGGATGGACAAGCCGGACCACTCACGTAATCCGCACTTAAAACGAGCTTTTGTGTTGGGCGCAGATGTTACACCAGTAGTAACTAAACGTCAGCTTATGTGAAACTGGGATGAAGACAGTAACAAAGCAGGCGATAGGACGTTATGAGACAGTTACACTTTATCCATGTCCATGTAAGTGTATCATGAACGGCTGCATTGAAGTACAAAGCTTGTGTTCGTTGCACGCCAGTTGTAAAATATGAAAAGTAAATAACTTTCTGGGTCGTGTCGGCTGTCCGAGTGAGTGGCATTCTTAATGAGCGACTTTTGGGGCAGAAGTTTCGTGCCCAAGGTAGCAGTCCCGTTCCTTAGCGAAATGGTCGAATTATTTGGAACAGTTCCTGCAAAAATCTGCTTTTGTACATCAAAATTCACCAATAAATGTATTCACGCCTTATAATAAAAAAGAAAAATTCAGCAGCCTAATCCAGTCAGTCATCGAATATAATTAAATACCGATGATTAACTGTTTATTTGCTAATTCGTATATTTTCATTGCAAAGCAATTGAGAAGTCGCAATGCAATGACGTGCAATTAGTATATTGCAAGTCGTAGAACTCAAAGCTGTTTTCAATTGTGTTTATAATTTCTTTCATATTTCAGCTAAGGAAAAAACTGATTAATGAGGTCGACATTGTGCCGAGTATGTTCTTGTTTTTGTATGCTTTTCACGTGTGGTTGTTGACATTTCTTGCATAATGTTGGCTCATCCTAATTCAATATATGTGTTCGCTTTGAAAATATTGATTATAAGAGCAAACCACAGTGCAACTAAGAGGAGGGTACAGAAAAGAGGGCATCAGTGCTCTGTGTCCTCTTCTTTGTAGGTTGCGCGGGTTTGCACTCGTAATCACGTTGTACCAACTCGTCCAATCCAACAGTCTTTGAAGATATTGCTTGATATATTTAGGTCTTGTGTCTGTCGCAATTATGGCGATATGTTGTTTGTGTTTGATTTATCGATTGTCTGTACCTTCTTAATCGCCCATTCTGCCCACCGTCGCCTGAATTTCCCCAGAACAGGAAACAAGAAAGACTTCCGAGTGTATCACGCTGTGGCGTTCAGTAAAAACCAACGGGCGACGAATTTCAACAAGTGGAAGAATGTCCCGAGCAGGGGAGAGCTCTACGCAGCCTACGAAGCTGTCTTCGAATTCGGCTACGAGTGCTTCTACGTCGGTCCCCATGACGTACCCAAGTTTCGGGAGATATTCATCGGTTATGGCTTCACACGGAACGTCCAGGTACGCTGCCTAGGTCGCACAGTTCTTGTACTTGCGAAATTCGTAGACAGGGAGTGTGTGCTGGAGCCGACGTTCCGACAAGCGGAATGTCTTCCTCAAGGCTGCAAGAGGGCGGCAACATAAGACGAGTCCGCTTGTTGAAACGTCAGATCCAGCTCACTCACCCCATTTACTAATTTTTCATCGCATGCCCCAATCTTTCCCATCCTGCCTGGAATGCCCAGTATCTGAGGGCATCTGTACCTGACGCCATCTCTCAGCGGCAGCACTGACGTCCTGAGATAAGGGAAGTAGGAGGAAAAAAAATCGTACCTTATGAAAGAAGCTAATTTACAAGAATGATTCCCGGATATACGCAACAGAGACCACTGGAGCATTCTGGCAAAATTGCGGTGTCACATTAGAAGTCGTGTGTCTTGCCAGAACAATTGAACACCGCCCATTGGAAACATGTGGGGGCCCATTTTGAAACATTTAGTACTCTCGGAAATCACGTGGTTTGTAGCACGACACAATAATGTTATCTGAAAGTTTCAGTGTATCCACTGCATATTACTGGGAGCAGTTTTTCGTAGCAAGCTCTTTTGGTCAGATTTTTTTTTCGCCTATTTCCCATTCACTTGCACATAGCCTCCGACATGGCGGGCGTGCGGGTTTCTCTGAAAAACACGCCACGCGCCCGCCATCTAGGAGGCCATGATTTGCGGCAGGCCACTGCTGTCACCGACGAGAGGTGGTGCTACGTGCACATGTTCCTCTATGCTGGTCAAAAGTTCTTGTACTTTGTGACTTTTAGTCGGACACAACTCTGCAGAGGGTCCACCAAGACTAAGCGCCGCAGCCAATCGCCTCCGCAACTACATAGTCCAGTTCACTTGGCAATGTTCTTTGAAGGTGGAGCCACTGAGCGTTCGTCTCGTGATGTCTGTCTCGAGAGAGCACTCATTGGAGCAGGCCTGTCTGCATCTGCTTCTGGGGAGGAAATGAAGCGGACTTCAAAAGTTGTTTCCGACTATCGATATACTGCAATCACATTGCATCTATTCCTGGCAGAGTTTACACCAGAATACGTAAGACGTGAATCAGTCGCACACAGAAGCACGTGTGCACGTTTTCTTGTTCGCGTGTGCCATTTTGCGCTAACCAATTCTAAAACGTATACCGGGTCAACAAAGCCGTGATGTATAGCCCTTTATCTGTGCTGATTCTGTATGCGCTGACCTGCTTTCAGAAGTTTAACTTGCATTGAGGTCATTGCAGATCAGCACTCTAATGAAAAATTGGAATCTTTATTTTTATTTACAAGACGTCCACGTGAGGACCAAACAAGGTGAGTATGTGAGAGTATACACCCCGCAAAAATGCGGATTTTCTGTGCTGGCTACTTGCTTTTCCGCCCACTTTCATTTTCGTTTACTTCTATCTCTACTCTTCAATAAAAACAACAAAGCACCACCACGCGTATAGTTACCAAAATTTTAAAAATTCCGATGGTCTGCTGATTTCAGTGCAGGAATAAGCCTTCTACATTCGTCGCCCGCAGTGGCAGCTTAACACGTCATGTGTCACACTGCTGAGCTCGGGTGCGCGGGTTTGATTCCCGGACATGGCAGCCGTATTTCGATGGGAGCGAAATGCAAAAGACACTCGAGTGCTTAGATTTGCATGCCCGTTAAAGAACCTTAGGTGGTCGAAATGTTCGGCACTCTACACAAAGTGAGCCTCCAAATTATATCGTGATTTTATCGTGCGCAAGACAGCAGATATCGAGAGTGAATCTGTAAAAGCCACTTTTACCTTACGTTTTACCTTGAGTCAAGGTAAAAAGTCGTGCGTCCACAAAAGAAGGGGAAAAAAGTTTGCCCGGTATCTGCATGTTACACTGCAAATTTCGTCGAAAAACGATAGTCTTGCGTCTGGAGAGAGTGAACAAAACGTGTTTTTGATGTTCCGCCCAAGAAAATCGGTGAATGGTATTCTGGAGGCGCTGCGATAGTGCATCGAGTGTGAAGCGGAAGCGAACTAGCCCATCAAGTCACGTCACACGTAGTTCATGCGCTTCAATTTTGCCCTTCTTGCATGGTCTGTGACAGGCGGAGGTTTGATTCTGCTTTGGCCAGGGAAAAACCTAGCAACTGCTAAGGAGGCTAGGCTAAGGTGACCAGTTTCGCTGTTTTGTAGCTCTACACGGCTATGTGTAACCTTCTTGCTTTTATTGTTAGTATCGGCAGCTGCAGCCCACTTATCGTCAAGAACATTTCAATCGTCGAAGTTCGAGCGAGCTAGGCAATGCATTATCCAACGCTTGTCCAATGCAAGTTTTTCAGTGCACGATGATATTCTGGCTGTTAGAGCTATATAGAGGAGAACGGAGGTCACCTCGAAACCGTATTATTTTCAACGGCGCTTGTTTTCTGGTTAATGATGGCACGTATGTCAGTAATATGAGCGTGACTTGATGCGTGCACGAAGTCTTACTCTCATTACACTCTGCGCCCAGTAATACTAAAGAAAAGAAAACAAAAATAAATAATAGAAAGGAAGGGCGTGGAATTACTGATACCACGAATTTGACTAAAAGAATCAAAATGCGTTTGTATAAGGCTAACCACTTTCAGTGTGCGCTAAATAAAATTTATATGATTTCAGTCTATTGTTCTATTCGTAAAGAGAGTATAATTTACAGTTCCCCTCTAGCGTGAGTTCACGAGCGCACAGACAGTCCGTGGCCCGATATTTATGACTAGCATACGCTTCTCGGCTTCACCTTGTCTCGAGCAGTCGGCTTTATTTTGATTCTATGCAGCTCTTGGGTCCGTATATATTTCATGCATGCTTCCTTCGAGGCACCTCGTTCACTAGTTTAACCCTCCCGACGTGTATCTATTATTTCCCTGCGTTATGGCTGGCGACTGTAACTCCGGACATGCAGGGCCGCAGCTGTGCGCCCTTTGCGAACCTTTCCTCGGGAGGCAAGTGTGTGCTGTCATCGACCATTATAAAGTATAATTTGCTCCGCAAGAACTTGAATATTTAGCTAGCTTTATAGGCGCGTAGGACCCTAGTCTATCACTGGCGCTGCCAAACCTACAGCTTAGTTTGAAATATTCACCGATAATGTTGACGCCAATACCTTTATGACGTCATGTTGGAGTACGCTTTTATTATGGACCTAGTTATTGGTCACGATTTTAGCCGCTGCGAGAATCAGCCGTATTTTATTGATAAACATCCGGTCTTTGTGTCCGCCAGCTTAAAGTAAGCTTCGAGGGAAAGAAGTGAGCAATTTATATATATATATATATATATATATATATATATATATATATATATATATATATATATATATAAGATAGCCTCACTCCTTCATCAAGTAAGTTTCACTTGTCACCTTCTCGTGGCGTATATTCTGCGTGGTGTATTTCAAGTTCGATTGCTACGTAACCTGGTCACGTTTCGATGTAGAGTGGTTAACTTGAAATTTATGGCCCGAAAATTAAACGTTTTTTGAAATATTATTTATTCCTCTGTTACTGGTGCTTAAAGTAATACAACGTTTTGCCAGTCGCCAAATAAGTATTGTTGAAAAATGCAGCAGTGTGTGTACTGGAATGCGACAAAATATTGCTTGGTTGTAAGCATATGGTTTTCTATAGACGATTTCGCGGATGGGTTTCAGTGCTGCCATATTGGGCTCTCAGCCAATGTTTTTTTTTTTGCATCTTTAACTACTAAACGAACAGGCTACGCATACGCACGGTAATAGTGGGGTTGGTGCACTTACGATGTTTCACGGCCATATTAATTCATGACGAAATATACAAAGCCAACAAAACGTTGGCTTAACACCCCAAGATTGCGGCGTCCAGGTGTCTTAAAGAATATGGAATAAATAGCAACGACTGAGTAGACTTATGTACTAGCAGGTGTACATAGGCGTACTTGCACGTGAGCACAAGTGTGTGTGTGTGTGTGTGTGTGTGTGTGTGTGTGTGTGTGTGTGTGTGTGCGTGCGTGCGTGCGTGCGCGCGCGCGTGTGTGTGTGTGTGTGTGTGTGTGTGTGTGTGTGTGTGGTGCGTGCAATGCGATTTTTTGTTTTTAGCTATCACAATAATGAGGTAAGCCAGACATACTGGCCAAACTCATTTCCTTAAGGCTTCTGGCACGAGTTCAAGAAGTCGCAAAAGGTGCATTTATTGCTTTCTTGGTGTGTGTCAACGCTTTCTACACATATGCGTAGGACAACATGCATAACATATTTTATTCTGATTTTAAAGTTTTCGGTGCTGAGCATTTGCAGGCCTGCTGCGCTGCAAGGCACGTTATCCCAACGAGACAAGACAGCTCCCGCTTTTGCAAGCATTCAGTCCTGCACGCTGACCTAACCGTAAAAATCACTGTCAAGGTCACTGGACGACAATTCACCCATTCTTGTCCACGAGCACGTGGCAGATTTGACGTTAATACGTCGCCAGTCTTCTCACAGATGACACATCACTGAGAAACCATGCCCTTCGATATCGATATATTTTTTTTGTCTAAGGTAACGGTTATACTAATATATTCGATGCATTCCCAAGCACAACAATACTCTTTTTATGTTGTTCAACATCGGTATTTTCATTTAGAGCAATATTTCAAAAAATTTTAAGTCAAGTCAGTACTCTTTAAAAAATGACTCTATAGTTTATACAGTTGCATCTGTAACAGTAAGACGTCGTGCTTACGACATGAGGTGTTGTCATTATGACATAACGCGTCTCGCTGTCTCGCCAAGGTGGAAAATCACGCTATAGAAATTTCCGGTGCTGCGAAATATTTTCCGTAGTTTAAAGCAGAAAACTATCACAGACGTATCGAGAGATGGGACGTTACGTTCAGGCAAAGAGGTCAAATGACGATAATTTCTCGCGGTTATGCTGGTTCAGATAGCAAGATAAGGTCAGCAAAATGAATTTCTTTACTGGGCGAACTTGTTCTCAGTCAAAATAATCAAGGTACTTGCAAAACTCGATGTATATACCCTCTTCGGTCCCTGGGTAGCCAGTTGGGTACAGTTGTTTGAAAGCCTACAGATTATCACAATGCGATATCTGCGTGTCCAACTTTGTCTTGACACAATAAGGATGAGTTGCATTCACGAAGCCCAGAGAAGTGGCGCCGTGTGTCTAGTCATATATTCGCAAAACGAGCGAACGAAAATGACGTGAGTACTGCACGAGCACTCAGATGCGTCCTCGTGATAAGTGAGATATTTTTCTTAGTTGTAGCGTGAACTACAACGTCTATAGTGCATTACTTTAACTTTGGACGTCCTATATATCACATCGAAAGTAATTTCGGTCTAATATTTTTGTTGCACTCAATCTTAGAGACTTTGAGTTATCAGGAGTACGCGTAAGCTTTATCACATTTTGAGACAACTGTTCCATTTTTCGGATTCACAATTTTCCTGCGTTTGGTTTTTAAGGGCAGGGAGTCAAATAATACGGTTTCCCAAAAGCTTTTTTTTTTTTCACTGGTGCTTTCTTGGGCCTGACGAGGATACAATAACTGCCAGCGCTGACGTCGGTGGTCTGTATTCAGACCATTGTCGAAACGCGTCGCCTTTTATGAATCAGCGTTCGAACCTTCTAGTTCATGGCTTTTGCGGCAGCTTCCTATTTAACTACTTGCGTTCCGTGGCACAATCTCAACAGAGCAATCTGAAATAATCACGGGGTTTCCCAAAGGTTGCGGCGCAGCATGGGTCGACCGGTGCCAAGTTACTGAAGCTGAAACCGGAACACGTCAAACAAACAAACAAAAAAATCACAGCATATCCACGTAGTGAATGATGATGAGTGGGGCGAAGCTTCTAATGGTTGTATCGGCAAACCGTGAATTGTCCGCTGGCCGCGTCCGTCCATCTGTTCGTCCGTCCGTCTGTCTGACTGTCCGCATGTCCGTCTGTTTGTATGTCTGTTCGTCCATTCATCCGTCTATCTAGTGATCACATCAAGTACCACCATCTTTCATCGTTTCATCATATATATTCAGCATATACAAGTACCACCCTCTAGCGGACATTCCAAGGACTAATATTAGAGGTGGCTACTACATGCAGAAGACGCGCGACCCACTCCTTAAGGAGCTTCGCCCCTAAAAAGTAAGAGCACGTAGCAATATTATTGATTCAATCGGAAACCACTGACAAGTTAGGTCAAGTTCGTCTTACTCTTTCCACAGCTTCAAATTATTTATTTAAGGAAGCAGGCGTCACTGTCAGGTATCATTCCTGCCTGGTCTCATGACTGATTTATTGCGTTGCATAAAATTGCCATCCTATTTCTGACTATTCATCAAAGCATCCCTCGTGCTGTCATTTCGTATCTGTCTGAAATAAGTCTGAAACGAGTGTTGTACCAACTAGGCCAGAAGTTTACCCTTGCACATTTTTTCCCCAGCTGATATAACACCCAAATACCTGCCCCACTCTTAACGTATACATATCTGCTCCTCGTCACTACACTTGTTATATTATACACTACACCACATCCCGAACCCTGTGAGCACGTTGTATCAGAGTTTTGTACGCACAAATTCCGAACGTCGTGAACCTCTAGTCTCCACGTCGGTGATGGTAACGAGTGGTATGTGGTTGTGGGTGTGCATGCGAATGTTGGTATCAGTCGGCTTGCCTGAGCAGCTGACCGAATGAGCTCGCTTCTTCTGACCGTTGCAGACACTGGAGGCTCATCTGGCCGGTTTCCGGTTCCTGGTGCTGAGTGACGCATTCGCCATTCACCGGGGCATGCGCAACACCACGACCAACGACAAAGTGCGCAACGCAGAGAAGTTGCACAACTACCGCATCTTCCTCGGCTTCCGCAAGGCGCTTCAGCAGCGCTACGGCAAAGGCGGGCAGTTCTCGTGATGTCTGCTCGCTCCTCGCTGCCATGCATTCGCAGAAATAAACGCTCGAAAACGCGACCCTCTCCATGTAAATAATTGCTGAGACTGAATTGGACCAGAATATATATTTCACTTTTGGCGAGACATGAATGAGCTATATCGCGGCATTACCGTGTTTACACATCGTATAGTACTGGCACTTGCGTAATGCTTCATAAAATATCAAGGCGAAAGTCTTAGATAAGTAATAAAACGGAAGATTTGATCGTTGGAAGCGACCGTCTCATGGTATCGGGTGGTGCAAAAGGTCCTCGCGTGATGACGTCACTAATCGCAAAAATGTGTGACGTTATGTCCCCAGTTTTTGGATGTCATTACGTGATGTAAACAGGGCGAGAGGCGTGTATGAAGGCTTTCTACACACTATTAAATCCCATAAAGTATTGGGGGCTTTACACACGATGCCGTTGTAGCACCCTCCTTTGGGCAGCGAACAAATCCTGAGAGTACGCGAACTCGCGAGAAGAAAATGAAGACGGCGCTTGTGCTGTGAAGCCACAACTAGTGGTTCTTCTCTGTTCCTTATACATCGACTGAGAAGAAAAGAAAGACTGCTTTCAGCTCGGGTAAATTCACAAGCCATCCTGGGAGTTTTAGCTTTGCATCTGAACGGGTGTTTCACCTCTCTTTCATTTTCTACTGTCTAACGGTGAAGTACCATACGCAAATGCGCGTGTAGCCTGTGACGGCTAAAAACGCCCGTACTCGCAAGATACGGAGTATGGAAAATCGAACACCCAAGTTTCCTCACGTAGCAAAAAAAAAAAAAAAAACGGAAGCCCCACATTCCACTTGCTTCTCTTAGCAGCTGTTTGTGAGCCTTTGGCAGCGCTGGGCTTTACCAGATTTGGTTGAAGCGGTTTATCTCTTCTGAAATATGTGTGCACTGCACACTCAATAACGAATCTATCCGATTTGTTCCTCGCGAGCGATGCAAAACCTGCAACGGGTAAAGGAAAAATATTTGCCGCAGATTTCGCCAGGTCAAGCAACTGTAAAGAAGGAAGGAATGAAGGAACAGGAGGGGGAAGAAAGGTAGGGATGTTAACCAGTCTAAGAGGACTGGTATGCTTGAACCTCCGACGGATAAACGAAGAATATTTGCCGCAGATTTCGATAGGTCAAGCGATGATAAAGAAGGAAGGAAAGAAGGAACAGGAGGGGAAAGAAAGGCAGGGATGTTAACCAGTCTAAGAGGACTTGTATGCTTAATTCAAAGGCGCGAACTAACGAGTGCGCCCTATTGTCTCTTTATGCCTTTAGGTTTGCCCGTTTGTTAAATGCCGTTATTCACAATTCGCCCATAGCAACAAGCGTACATCGCGATTCTAGGTAAAAGAGTGTCGCGAACAGAAAGTAGGTGCCCTCCTTTGCGGCGCTGCACGCTTCAGTAACCTCGAATACCTGCCACTGGGGTTCACTGTATGCCGCTTGAACCTTGACATTAGACCAGATTTGTGTGATCGAGCAACAAAGTGGGACAATCGTTTGCTCACGCGCAGATTGGTCCGCACGCATAGCATGCCTGCACGTCGAGGCTTTTTGATCTCTATAAGGAATGTGATCTGCACACTGGCGATATAACAGCACATGAAACTAGCTAAAATGATATGAGTGAGCTCACGCACTCATAGCGCAGCAGCTGCCATGCACAAAAACAAAAAGGGGACCCTTAAAATACTTCAACGTGATAGCACTATTCTGTTGTGCTTACCGAGTTCAAAATGGATTGTCAGTGAAACTTTCGCATACGGCTGCATTCTGTACAGCGAGTCGCATGTTTTAAACCACGGGCAAGTATGCGTGTGAAATCTCTTTGAACCTGCTATCACCCACTACATGACCATAGGGTAAAACGCGCAGAAATGTTTGTGTCTTTTGTAGCGGGTGGCCAGCTTTAAACCATGAATTCATGATAATCGCATGTTCCGCTGGCCAATTGCAATGTACGCTTGTACCACGCATTATTAGTGTGATAGTACGTGTCCCACTGTGAACATGTATACAGGACGAGTGTGTTTCTAAAGCATGCAAGTTCAAGCAGATGAAGTTATTTTAAACGTGCATTTCCAAGCAGATGAAGTTATTTGGCTGTATTTCCAAGCAGAGGCGTGACTGTGTGGTAGAACACTTGCATGCATGTACGCAAACGACCCGGGCTCGATCTGCTTTTACACCCAGTGTTTAATATTTTTTATTTTATATCTATCTTTATCGATTTTTCAATCACGCACAAGATGATTTTCCGCTCACAACCGATGATGCCTACACCAGAATTTCTGCGAAACGAGCTCTTTAACGCTTTCACGTTAAAAAAAAAAACGGATGATTCACGCACCTTGGGAATGGGTGTTACGCGAAGCATGCAGAGGGAAGGTGACTGAGGTTTTTTACGCGCAGACGTGTATAAACAGTCGCATGTTTACTGTTGTGGGACGACACAAACAGCAACATAGGCATTAGCAAACACCAGAAGTGGTAAGCTGATATGTGTATAGCACTTGTGCCAGCGAGGATGGCAGCCCTGGACTCTATATACTAGATCAATGAGCTTCAGTGGACGGTGCTTCAATTGTCGTTAACCCGAGGTCACGGTTGTATTATAGGAGTACATATGCGCTGTTTATAAGACTGGATAGCCAGAACTGCCACCGCAATTGACGTTTGACGAACATTACGGCCCACTTGAAAAGCAAGCACACGTGTACTTTAAAAGCAGAGTACCTGACATGACTTTGCGGTAGAATACTTGATTGCCTCGTAGAATGCTGGAGTTAGATTGCTGCTGGGACCATGATACTTATTTTATGCGTTCGTTGGGCCAACGCTGCCAATGCCAGCTTTTAGAGGCGAGGTTCCTTAAGGCCATCCGTCTGTCCACGCATCTATCCGTGTTCCCACCTGCATACGTCCACCTGTCCGACCGTGCGTCATCCGTCCATCTGTCCCTCCTTCATGCTAGTCTGCGACTTCAGCGTAGATATTATGGACCTTGGGGCCTATAGCTTCACATACTCGTCATCATTCACTTCGTCGAAGTGCACTGATTTCTCTTAAAGCTCTCGAATGAAAATTACCAATTTATGTTTGCGCCGTCCCTTGGTTGATATGAACTGTCAATCACCGTCAGTGTATTGCGCTTAACAACAATTGATCTTAACCCGTCGTGACAGCTGTATCGCAGGGGTGCATGTATAATGTTTATAAATCTAGATAGCTATCACAGCATCCCCAATTGACGCTTCACGAACATTACAATCTATCAAAAAAGCTGTTGCGAAATCTGGTGGGGCCCTGGGGTAAAATATTTGGTTGCCACGCAGAAAGCTGTGGTTCTATTTGTGCTGGCATCCTGACTTTTTTTACATAATATTCGTCGGGTCAACGCAGCTGATGACAGTTTTTACATGTGTGTTCTCGCCGTTCATGTGTAGATATGAAGATGTCACCTGTGGCACATACCCGCATACCAATGACACATACCCGCCCGTGGGTATGTGTCACTATCTGGCGGAATGTGTTTGACGACGCACGTGACGGGATTATTCATGTTATGACCAGCGAGTCACATTCGTCAAACCATCTTTGCTCTTCCATGCTAACTTTGGTTTACCCCGAGTTAAGTGGTTGATCCCTAGTGCGCCCAGACGTAGGTGGCTAGACAGACAGACAGACAGACAGACAGACAGACAGACAGACAGAGAAAGAGAGAGACAGAGAGAGACAGACAGACAGAAGACAGACAGACAGACAGACAGACAGACAGACAGACAGACAGACAGACAGACAGACAGACTGACTGACTGACTGACTGACTGACTGACTGACTGACTGACTGACTGACTGACTGACTGACTGACTGACTGACTGACTGACTGACTGACTGACTGACTGACTGACTGACTGACTGACTGACTGACTGACTGACTGACTGACTGACTGACTGACTGACTGGCTGACTGCTGACTGGCTGACTGGCTGACTGACTGACTGACTGACTGACTGACTGACTGACTGACTGACTGACTGACTGACTGACTGACTGACTGACTGACTGACTGACTGACTGACTGACTGACTGACTGACTGACTGACTGACTGACTGGCTGACTGACTGACTGACTGACTGACTGACTGACTGACTGACTGACTGACTGACTGACTGACTGACTGACTGACTGACTGACTGACTGACTGACTGACTGACTGACTGACTGACTGACTGACTGACTGACTGACTGACTGACTGACTGACTGACTGACTGACTGACTGACTGACTGACTGACTGACTGACTGACTGACCTGACTGACTGACTGACTGACTGACTGACTGACTGACTGACTGACTGACTGACTGACTGACTGACTGACTGACTGACTGACTGACTGACTGACTGACTGACTGACTGACTGACTGACTGACTGACTGACTGACTGACTGAACTGACTGACTGACTGACTGACTGACTGACTGACTGACTGACTGAGAAAGAGAGAGAGAGACAGATACGCAGAGAGACAGACAGATACGCGGAGAGACAGACAGATACGCAGAGAGACAGACAGATACGCGGAGAGACAGACAGATACTCAGAGAGAGAGACAGATACTCAGAGAGAGAGACAGATACTCAGACAGTCAGACAGATACTCAGACAGTCAGACAGATACTCAGACAGATACTCAGAGAGACAAATAGAAAATTGACAGAAAGACAGAGATAGACTGAAAGACTGAGAGACAAATAGAAAATTGACAGAAAGACAGAGATAGACTGAAAGACTGAGAGACAAATAGAAAATTGACAGAAAGACAGAGATAGACTGAAAGACTGAGAGACAAATAGAAAAATTGACAGAAAGACAGAGATAGACTGAAGACTGAGAGACCAATAGAAAATTGACAGAAAGACAGAGATAGACTGAAAGACTGAGAGACAAATAGAAAAGTTGACAGAAAGACAGAGATAGACTGAAAGACTGAGAGACAAATAGAAAATTGACAGAAAGACAGAGATAGACTGAAAGACTGAGAGACAAATAGAAAATTGACAGAAATACAGAGATAGACTGAAAGACTGAGAGACAAATAGAAAATTGACAGAAAGACAGAGATAGACTGAAAGACTGCGAGACAAATAGAAAATTGACAGAAAGACAGAGATAGACTGAAAGACTGAGAGACAAATAGAAAATTGACAGAAAGGACAGAGATAGACTGAAAGACTGAGAGACAAATAGAAAATTGACAGAAAGACAGAGATAGACAGAAAGACTGAGAGACTGAGGGACGGATGGACGGACGGACGGATGGATGGACGGATAGAAAACCAATTATAAGCAGCTCTGGTGAAGACATTGACGCTGACGTTTGTCTTAACCAGTGTTGAATATTATTTAGATTAGATCGTTCTCCAGCTTGGAAAACAGATTCAGAGTTTTTTTTTTTCATTTAGGTAAAGGCGGGTGTTTTTATAGAAGCACGCGTGGCAGTTTCATCGCACCGATAAATATCATATCGTGCGCCACAGGAAGTTCCTTCATTGTGAGAAAATATACATAAGTCTTCTCAAGTGCGAGCCCTGAAGCCAGAGACCACGTGGGGCCTGACTTCAGGGCTCACGCTGCTCACTTGGGCCCGGTACATATATGCTTTCTTGGATTGCATATTTTGGCTGAAGCAAAGAACCACAATGGGGGAGGGGTAGTTATTCTTTGTTTGGGAAAAGGTAGAAATGTGATTGGGCATCCCGCAACTGTCTCACAATAAGGACACGTCAGCAGCGGTGCACTAGGAGAGGGAAATAGGAGTAAAATAATAGAGGGGAGGTGAGGGAGGGTTGATTAAAAAATCACAGCATAACCACGAGGCGAATTATGACGAGTGGGGCGAAGTGGACAGACGGACGAATGGATGGACAAACGGACGCACAGACAGATGCACGGACGGGCGGACGGATGGACGCACGGGCGGATGGACGGATTGATGGACGCAATGAATCACGAACGGACTGACAGACGCTTCACCCCACTCATTATCATTTACTCCATAGATATGCTGTGACACCGTCTTTATCGGCATGCAATGCAATGCAACTGGCTACTACAATTACGACGACTACGACGACACGGGACATACGATCCACGGTATAAGAAGCTTCGCCCCTGAAAGAAAGAAAAAGAAAAGGAAAGAAAATTACAAGCGCACCCGGAGCGTCGCCACGTCGATAAATTCGAGCAGTGCCGATAAGACCTGTTTAACGTCATGCACCAGTAGCGATTGAAGAGCAGATATCCGGAGGTTGTCCTTGTGAGCCCAAGTTTGGCGTAGACTACCAAGAGATTGCTTCTTCCCCGTTGAAAGCAGGACAGTAGAGCGGGAGATCGATGATCCAGAGTTTGTTTCCACGGTCAACACATGAGGGGCTGCCTTGTCCGATGAGCCGATGAATGCGTTCGGAGGCGCGAGGGAGTTAGTGAGAGTGGTCGGGGCCGCTTGCTGGCCACCGTGTCCGTATACTTGGGCTTTACGTTGCACCGTTTTCATCTCCTAACCACCAGAAGTTCACGACTTATGTGCGCTATTGCAGATTGAAAGAATCCTGCCATATTTTGAATGCCACACTTGTGGATGCAAGCTGCCTTGGCGTGCGCCTACAAACCAGCCATCCACGTCAGAGGTGAGCTGACATGAGGTGTGATTGTGGGGAGCAGATCACTTATACTTTTTTCGTGTCTCAATCCTCCATACATTTATAGGCGTGTTTACGTTTTAAATCCGTCTTTTAAAAAAGCGTATTTTAACGGGCATCTTGCTGAACACAGAAAGCAATATTCTCTTCTTCACTTTCTGTCAAAACGTTCAAGTGTGAACATATTCTCCATCGTGAAAAGCAGTTGAATGAGACTTCAGTACTAATTTGGAGCTTAAACATCATAAACTAATTCTTTTGAACACGCCGAATGATCTTTCTCTAAACAGCTAATATTCCTAGATATATGACACATAAAACGAAGAACAAAATGAAAGAATGTACGTGTCTATAGAAATGTAACATACGTCTCCTGAAGTGAACTTTCCTCGTCTCATCAGGAAAATAATTATTGTTTTATGTAAAAGAACGCCAAGATGCGTAAAGAAGTCCTAACTTTAGAGAGGCGGACAGGTCAATCGGAACAGCTTTGAATCTAGTTTGACCAACGTATAGAACAAACTGCAGAAGAATCGCAAACTACACTTGCTACAATGTTCTTTTTTTCTCCTGTCTTTATATGCATTGTTTCCAAGTACAACATGACAATATTATTGCGGAAAGGAGCAGCTGAGGAAGCTTAGCTACCATGTGAGTTAATCTATGAGAGTACTTGGACATCGGCTGGAATGCTTTTTCATTGAATCGGGTCTCTGTACATGTTGGAGCTTAAAAACTATTTTGCAAGTCGAACTGGTAGTACTATAAGGGGGGGGGGGGGAGCAGAATATCTAGAAGCTGGTAGATTTTTCATTTCCCGAAAAAAAAATCTTTAATTTTTTTATTTCGCCTGTTTCTACACCAGCTTCACTCTGAATGTTGCCGGAATATTGTCCGTCCCCTGCGCACTGTATATCCAATTTGTTTTGACTTGAAGCTTTAACGTAATGATTAGTTCTTTTGCAGGGCCGTATGATATTTATAGGAGGGCATGGTCGTGTCCGACTTCAGGAAGCGAGGAAAGTGTTCGGTAGTCCATCGCCCAGCACCGTCCTCGTCGGGCCCGGTGACCGGAACGGCGAAATGCTGACCGATTCGCCCAAGCCACCGCATCAGTCGGCTACTCACGCTGCTGCGCCGTTCATGTTCGCGTCGCCAGCCAATCATGTCATGGCAGAGTCTGGTGAGTGCCCTGCCCGCTAGATGAAAAGTTAACTCCGTCGATATGTAATCTGTGAGGAAGCGTAAAAAGTATGACGCTGTCGACTAACAAGTAGTGCTTTCTTTCCTTGGTTGCTTGCAAACGGTTGCCACTGAGAACAAATATAGACTGTAGCTATACAAGGCATGACCAAACTTTCTATTATGTTAATAATGAAGCATTAGGTGTGGTCAAACATCGTAGATTTATTACTGGTTTTTGCGGCAAGTGTCATAAGTGTCTATAATGCATGTACGTTTATTTTTTTCCAGATCGTCGCTTATTGCGTAGGTTCTTTTTTTTTCTATACGATATTCCCTACGCTGTCGAACTGGGCCATCAAATCCTGTGAAACTGTCACATTTTCAACCAATCAGAGAGATCGTAGCTGCAATGTGAATCAATCGTAGTTGACAAGATGGTGAATTGGACATGGCGGATTTTTACGTCGTTTACAAAAGCATTTCGAGATGTTCCAGCGAACTTGTGAACAAGGCTGCCGTGTAGCCAGCAGAAAAATATTTTCCTATCGAATTTCTCGCACCTTTGTCCCAACTAGACAGGCTCCCATCATACCATATACTTCACCTGTGCGGATTCCATCCGGTTTGTTGAGAGAGGCCTGCCAATGTTATACGGTATCTTGTTTCGCGTCCGAACCAACATCTTTCCTATAGATCAGCCTCTAGTCTAGCAGCATCTAAAAACATCCCTGTCATCTGTGTCGACGAAGGAAAACACTAATAACTTCGAATTTTGAAATCTATGCCGCATGATTACATTATAGTTTTGAGCCTTAGCGGACAAAATGCTTCTTGAAGAAAGATTTAACTGCCTCAAACGCCTTTGAATGCTGAGCGGAATGACACTTCATTCTCACAACTCTCAAAACAATCCACGATAGTTTGTAAAATAGTTGGGGCAAGGTAACTTGCAATTTTGTGAAAACATGTGCCCTGGAGTTCGAACAACCACGAAAGTTTAATGCTTGGAATGATACGTTATGGAGCAGGCGAGAAGCACAACCACATTTAGATCTTTTGCTGAGCACTATACTCTATTTCATGATATGCCGCTGGCAAATTGCAGTCAAAAATAAGTAACGGCTGCTTATAAGTGCACAATGACGTTTATTCTGCTGAAGCCTAAAACCAATGTATGAAGCTATTCAATCACACGCAGTGCTTGGCCAAGCGCAATCTTTTTGTCTCGGGTAAGGAAGAAAATAAGAGCGCACACCATTGAGTGAGTATTCATTCGAAGTGTTCTCAACCTTAAAGCCCGGCAACCCAAATTGGGTTTTAATTTTTGGAGGGCAGTAGGTTAACGACATGTGCTTATAATTTCTTGGACAGCAAATTTTAAGACAGCACCATACGTGTGACTTTCGCGTAATGCTGGTCTTCGCACTATGTCGTAATGAAGCCAGTTTTCGATGTGGTGTCGCGATCAGTTATTAATATTGGAAGTGAATGAACTTACCTTTATTTGGACCAGGCTCTTTGTACTTCAGCCCTAAGGTGGGTGGCCCCCTGAGTCCAGGGAGCAATGGCTCGCTGCCGCCACTCGAGCCCGGTTCACCAATCTTAGCTGGTTGTCAGGGTCTTGCGTCACCAGCAAAGCCTCCCACTGGTCTTCGAATGCTTCCTCTTTATTCGTTTCTTTCTCTTCGTTTGCGCTTGCACTTGCGACTGAACTTAGTACGCGCAGTCTGTAATGACTAGACTTGCGCCATCGGTGAGTGCACCATAACACCAGAAAGAGAACTTGTGATGACTTTCACAATTAAGCCATCACGCTTTAGTGTAGTATAATTTACAAACATGCTCACATGCCGAGTATAATTAAGCCTTGAGTAGAAGCACGCTAACGGCTAAACAAACCCGCCATGGTGGTCTAATGGCTAAGAAGCTCGGCTGCTGACCCGCAAGTCGCGGGATTTAATCCCGGCCGCGGCGGCCGCGTTTTCGATGGAGGCGAAAATGCTTGAGGCCCGTGCGCTTAGATTTAGGTTTAAAGAACCCCAGGTGGTCGAAAATTTCTGGAACTCATCCCTGTGGTGTCTCTCATATTCATATCGTGGTTTTGGGACGTTAAACCTCAAGAAGTATTAACAGTATTGGCTGAAAACAACAACAACAAAAAAAACTGGTCGAACAAAGACTTTTTTACACGACGTGTACTACCGTCATTCTCTACAGCTCTCACAATGGCAACTTCACTTCATTTTCTTAAAGTCCCCATTCAGGGGTATCACATAAAAGGTGGTGTTTATTAAAACGATACAATGATGTTTTAATGGCTTCGGAAAACGTAGATGGGTTAATCGTGGCAGAAATGGCGAGAGGAAGGCTGTCCCAGTCTTTTGGTGCTCGTATAAGAAAGGATGCTTCGAATGTTGTGGTCCGGGTACGTGGTAGTGCGACTTGAAGCGGATGACCAGTGCGATGAGATATGTGCAGAGAGGGCGTTATGTACGGTGTATGATTCAGTGAACTGAAATACAACATATGAAAAAGAGAGAGAGCGGCAACCTGTCGGCGAGAAGCATGCTGATTCTGCCCTCAAAGATGATATGCAGATATCACAGGAATATGCAGAATGAATGAACCTGGCAGCCCGATTTTGAATTGATTCAAGTTCACTTATAATATAACTTTGAGGGGGTGGGGAAGGGGGGGGGGGCTCCAGATGGACGATGCATACTCGAGCTTTGATCTGACTAATGATTTATAAGCAGGCATTTTTGGTGGAGTATGGCGTAAGTGTCGTCTAAGAAATTCTAGTGATTTATTAACAGCTGAAATGATGATAGTGGTGTGATGACGCCAAGAAAGGTCATGAGACAAGGTGACACCGAGGTGTTTGAATGACTGAACTGATTCTAATGGGATATTAGTGATTGAATTGGTGAACATAAGGGGGTTACGGTAACGAGAATAGGAAACAAGGTTACATTTATTAGTATTTAGTTTAATTAGCCATTGAGTACACCATGTTTGTATGTTGTTAAGGTCATGTTGAATAAATGTTTGATCATGAGTGTTGGTTACTGAACGGTAAATAATACAGTCATCTGTAAACATGCAATTGTTTCGCTTCCAAAACAGAGGTGACAGTTTTCTTCTAATTCTTATTGTTTTGAACAACGCGTTACTTACATCCTGGAACCCGACAAATTTTTAAAGGGTCACGAATGATTCTAACAGCGCAATAAATATGCAATAGCAAATACGTGAAACAAGTGTATCAAAAACTTCTCGCTCGAATAAGACTGTGATCCACTCGCGTATAGTTACCTCAGTAAGAGATCTTGCCTGTAGTTTTACGTTCTGCTTCTTAATCCTATAGATGTGGACCTGGTGAACAGCTTCGCGAGTCGGGACATCCTAACAGCCAAAAGCCAGAGCAACAGTGAAGGAGTGAAGGAAGCTACGAGGCGGCCATGGCGGTCATCATGAGCTTGCTGGAAGCGGACGCTGGACTTGGTGGACCGGTGGACTTCAGTGGCATGCCGTGGCCCTTGCCTTGAAACAACCGTGTGCACTCCTGTTTACGCGGACCTCTAGTGAACCGTTTCTCGCGTCGAACAGAGAAGAATACAACATCTATGGATACACATGCGAAGACATTTCATCTAGTCTGTATTCACTCCTAAATGTGTGTGTACGTTACCGCACAGAATTCTAAGTCACGCTTCGGCAAAGACCAAGCCCAGCAGAAAATGTTTCGAGAACTGACGTCCATCTCTTCCAGCGTGGTTCGCGGTAAACCACGTGGCATGCTTGTCGCAGAGTGCTTGTTTTATTATTTAGGCCTCCCGTGTTTTAACAGCGAGTTCTGCGTCTATACAGCGATGTCAGTTGTGCACGCTCCACTATTTCCCTGTCCACAGATTGACATGGGACCATGTCAACAGCCGCTTCGCAAGCATCGTGTAGATAAACTCTATACCTTTGCTGCTAACTACCTGAATGTGTAAACGCACTTATTTTGAATCGCAGGCCTCAGAAGAAGAATAACTAAGGAGCACTGGGACGAAACACTGTGCTCACAGCGGTAGAGATCACTTACGGTCAGACTGGAGCACGTTAGAAGCTGCTTGTACAGTAGCCGTAAAACTGACAAAACAAGTGTCTGATTTACATCGTTTTTGCATCGTCTTCTTTGCAAAGCGTCAGCCGATGCCCATACTGTGAGCTCTCGAAGGAACGTGATATGATGCGGGCTTTGGCTGACACCTGGCCTATTCCATGGCCTATTGTATTAAAGTTATTTCCTTTCTCCTGTTCAAAATACATGTGCTTCAAGGATCATGACATGTTTGTTCTGTTGTCGTTATTCTTGTACCCTTGTACCAATATAGGGTCGCTTGTTCGCGCAAACTCCGCGACGAGTAATTCTGTGACAAAAAAGGAAGGTGTTTCTAGTAAGCTTGACTCTGGGTACTCATCACACAGGTAACACACGACCCCGATTTGAAGCATTCTATTTAGCGATGGGGTGTGCATTTGAAACTTTATTGCAAAATGTTTACGTGGAACAGTGGGCTTCGAAGCAACCCAAGGGTGCTACTTTCTTAATTGGTGCGGTTATCAGTGAAGCCTCGTTACAGCGAGTGAGTTCTGTAGCGAAGGTAGCGAAGGCTCATGAAAGGGAGAGATGACAGCCACACATTCATAGCATGAACTCACGAGAAAATCCGCTAGTATCTCTCGCAACAAAGATCTTCTAATTGAAGGAAAATTCGACCTGGTTCCGGGACCAGAACGATTTTTTCTTCAACTAAACAATTTTGTCTACGTACTCTTATGCATTTGTTAATGTGGGAGAGTTAGAGATTAGTGGAGAGAGGCAGGGAAGTTAATCAAGCTAGGACTGCGGTCATTGGGCTACCCTACTGAACCAGAAATCCATGGCGGAAAAATGGCCCACACTGTAAAATATCTTCACTGAAGGAAGGCCGGCCCAATTTCTGCAAGTGTGCCCTTTCAGCCCAGTGATTGAGACACTAGACATTGGAGTGTGGCATCATGGGTTCAAAACTCAGCACAGACGAAGTTTTTCTTTAGTTTATACCTGCATTTATCTTTAGCGCATAAATAAGGTTGAGAGACACACACGTGCTGCAAGACTGGTTGTTTAGCCCAGTGGGTAAGACACTCGCCTTTGGAGCGCGGGGCCCTAGGTTCGAAACTCAGTGCAGCCTTGCATTTTTTTAAACATCAATTTTTTCATGGTGCATTCACAAAGTTTAGAGATAGTGAAGGCACTCGCCTTTGGAGCGTGAGCCAGTAGTCTCGAAACTCAACGCAGCCTACAAGTTTTATTTTGTTTTCTATATAGGTTTCTTCAGTGTGATTTGTATTACGTGGAAGAGCAATGTATGGATGTACAGATACCGTTTTTCATCGAGAAGGCTCCTATGCCATTGACGTTTATAGAAGCTCCGCTCACAGTGTCCTTTTCGAGTACTGTAAGTCAATTAAGCTATCAATTAATCTTTATGGTCGAGTAAGAAAAACGATAATACAGTGCAGCTAAATATATAGCAGAGGTGCCAAAATTACAAACTACATGTAGGAGGTGGTTAAAAAGCACGAAATTTATTGTGAAAACTCCCTGGTAGTGGCTCAACTTTAGTGTGACAACACACTAAAAAGACGGACCTCCTGTGCGCTTAGGAGCCTCCCAAGCGAGAGCTACCCTGATGTTTTGGCTTTCCCGCAATGCATGTCGAAAAGCAGTCGAAAAAGTTCGGGCTCTTATCACCCCCCTATAAGGCTCAAGTTTTGTCTAACATTACAGCTTGCAAAGAAGGATATACTGTGCGTTTATATTGGAGCATCCCGAGCTGAAGCTTTCCCTGATGCGCTTTGCTTTTCCGCAATTCATGTCGAAATGCAGTCGAAAAGTTGGGGCCCCTATCTCCCCTGATAAGGCTCAACTTTTGTTTGACGTCACAACTTCCAACAACGGATATACTGTGCGTTTATGTTAGAGCCTACAGAGATTAACCTTCCCCGGACGTGTTCGCTTTCCCGCAATCCTTCTCAAAAAAGCAGTCGAAAAAGTTGAGGCCCTTATCACCCCTGATAAGTCTCAACTTTTGTCTGACGTCATCATAATTGTGTAGCCGTCTCCGACATATGCGAATCGAAAGGTGCAATATTAGGTCCAGATCTTCAAGGTGTGACGTCATACAAAAGTTGAGCCTTATCAAGGGTGATAAGGTCCTCAACGTTTTCGGCTGTTTCTTTACATGCATTGGGGAAAGCCAACGCGTCGGGGGAAGCTTCAACTCGGGATACTCTATTATAAACGTACACTACATCCTTTGCTGCGCGGTATGACGTTAGAAAAATATTGAGCCTTATTAGGGGTGATAAGGGGCTCACTTTTTTCGGCTGCCTTGTGACATGCTTTACGGGAAAGCCAACGTATCAGGGGAAGCTTCCGCTGAGAACACTCTAATATAAACTACAGCATAACTTTCATTGCGCGTTGTGACGCCATACAAAAGTTCAGCATTATCAGGGCTGATAAGGGCCTCAACTTTTTCGGCTGCCTCTTTGACATGCATTGCAGGAAAGCCAACGCATCAGGGGAAGCTTCAGCTTGGGGCACTCTATATAAGCGTACACTACATCCGTCGTTGCATGGTGTGACGTCAGACAAAAGTTGGGCCTTATCAGGGGTGATAAGAGCCTGAACGTTTCGGCTGCTTTTTGAAATTCATTGCGAGAAAGCCAGCGCATCATGGGAAGCTTTAGCTCGGGGGACATGAATATAAATGTACTATATATGCTTCGTAGCGCGGTGTGACGTCAGACAAAAGTGTAACCTTATCAGGGGTGATAAGAGCCTAAACTTTTTCGGCTGCTTTTTCGACTTGCATTGCGGCAAAGCGAACGCATCAGGGAAAGCTTCAGCTCGAGAGACTCTGATATAAACGTACATTATCTTCCGTTGCACGGTGTGACATCAAAAAATAGTTGAGCCTTATCAAAGGTGATAAAAACCTCAAGTCTTTCGCCAGCTTTTTGACATACATTGCGGGGAAGCCAACGCATTAAGGGATGCTTGAGCTCGGGAGACTCTAATATAAATGTACACTACATCCTCCATTGCACGGTGTGACGTCAGACAAAAGCTGAGCCTTATCAGTGGTGATAAGGGCCTGAACTTTTTCGGCTGCTTTTTGAAATTCATTGCGAGAAAGCCAGCGCATCATGGGAAGCTTCAGCTCGGGGGAAACGAGTATAAATGTACAATATATGCTTCGTAGCGCGGTGTGACGTCAGACAAAAGTGTAACCTTATCAGGGGTGATAAGAGCCTAAACTTTTTCGGCTGCTTTTTCGACTTGCATTGCGGCAAAACGAACGCATCAGGGGAAGGTTCAGCTCGAGAGACTCTAATATAAACGTACATTATATCCTCCGTTGCACGGTGTGACGTCAAAAAATAGTTGAGCCTTATCAAAGGTGATAAAAACCTCAAGTCTTTCGCCAGCTTTTTGACATACATTGCGGGGAAGCCAACGCATCAGGGGATGCTTGAGCGCGGGAGACTAATATAAATGTACACTACATCCTCCGTTGCACGGTGTGACGTCAGACAAAAGCTTAGCCTTATCAGGGGTGATAAGGGCCTGAACGTTTTCGACTGCTTTTTGAAATTCATTGCGAGAAAACCAACGCATCAGGGGAAGCTTCAGCTCGGGAGACACTAATATAAACGTACAATATATGCTTCGTGGTGTGGTGTGACGTCAGACAAAAGTTGAGCCTTATCAGAGGTGATAAGAACATCTTTTTTGGATGCTTTTTCGACATGTATTGCGGGCAAGCCAACGCTGCAGAGGAAGCTTGAGCTGAGGATATTCTAATATAAATGTACACTACATCCTTCGTTGTTCAATCTGACGTCAGACAAAAGTTGGGCCTTATCAGGGGTGATAAGGAATAGAAAATAAAATAAATTATGATGTCGAAACTGGAGGTGGTAGCAATGTCGCGCGTTTGCCCTACATGACACGAAGTGGAATTTTTTCTAACTGCTTACATTATACGTGCCGTTATTAATACGCAATTTTATTGCGCCTTAACTGTGTCTCGCTAATCGCAAGCGAGACAGAAAAGAAACAAAAAACGAAGATTGTGGTAGCAAGAATGTTTTATTAACCAAACAACGTACTTGAAATACGCACAAGAAAACTTCACAGAGGCTATTGTGAGGTAACTGTTCACTAACACAATAGCATAAGAGTTCAAAAACTCACATTGCCCATTCGTTTAAAACCACTGCAGCGAGACAGCAGCTTTGAAAATATAGCTTTGGCAGGCGTAGAGTACAGCGTCTTGTTGCTTAGCGTGTCGTGTTCACCGTCACCAGAGGCGAGGGCACGCTGGCCGTGCACCAGCGAAAGCAGTCGGCAGTCACAGGAACGGCTCTCGACACATTATGTGAGCTAGTCGAGCTCTGAAATGCCACAATAGCAAACAGCGTAAAAAAATAAGTAAACTCCTGAAGGTAAGCACGGAATGACCACGGAAAAGTGAGCAATGTCTCGTTGACCTGGCAATTCGCTGAACAAAGAACACGCCGAAGTAAGCCCAAGCTCTGATAGCATATTGCTTAGATACGCCCCTGTTAGCCCATGTTACCAGACTGCCTGCATGGTGCCCGCTGTTTCTGAAACCTTAAAAAAAATGAGCGCTCAACCAGATACCAAAGACCAAAGCTTTATAAAGGTAATCTACTAATTTTTGTAACAAATAAAATGAAATCAACAAAAAATAAAGATTTCATTTTTTTCTCGCTATTTGTTTTCCCCTCATTTAGTCACGCTTCAATCGTCACGCGGTTATTGATGTCCATCGCAATAGGTTACAGACCACTTTTTGTTCCGAATTTCGTGTCGTATTTAGATTGACTTTGCATTCAGTATAACCTCCCCTACGCAGACTAAAGTTGAGCCTTATCAGAGGTGATAAGGGCCTCAACTTTTTAGGCTGCTTTTTTTTTACACGCATTGCGGAAAAGCCAACAGATAGGGGGAAGCTTTAGCTTGGGAGACTCTAATATAAACGTACAGTATATATTTCGTTGCATGGTGTGACATCAGACAAAAGTTGAGCCTTATCAGGGGTGATAAGGGCCTCAACTTTTTCGGCTACCTTTTTGACATGCATTGCGGAAAAGCCAAACCATCAGGGGAAGCTTCACCTCGGGAGAAAGAAAGGGATGAAGGAAGAAGTGAAAGGACAGGGAGGTTAGCCAGTCCTTAAACCAGCTTCTACCCTGTGCTGGGGAAGAGGTGCAAGAGAAGCAGGCTCACCAAATCAGAAGCATTAAAAAATATGGAATGGAGATTGTTTTCTTCAACAAAGTAAGTGCTCTTGCCGTATAAGTGCGCTCATTATCACGCATATTCGTTACCCTGAAGGCATTCAAGTATATTTCAAGTAAGGTTTGTCAAGCCACTACATAGTTGTCAGTCTACAGCACGAGCAACTAGCACATATTGAAGAGCATTGCAAAATGTGAGTATGTATAATAAACCGATAATACGGGATTTTAAAATGTAATAGAACTCCTGAAAGGGAAATGGTAAAGAAAGATACGTTAGTGAGGTCGGGTTTCACACCTGGGGCGTAAAGGTTCAAAGGCGAGTATCTTGACCACTCAGCTTAGCGTAAACGTTGACCGAGTTACAATGTATTTAGTCATATGAATACTCTCTACAAGAGAATAAAAAAAAGGGAAGGGGACACTTTGTGTCAAGACATTGGGGAAGTCTTTCGTAATGTGGGGGTAAAAAGCACCTTTCAGGAACATTAGCATTCGAAGACACCAGGAAATTTCGGCTTTGTGAAATTTATTTTATTAAGATAGCAATAAATGGACACTCTCAGCTGGATTTGCCGCCGGCGTCGGCGGCGCCGTCTTTCACCGTATATGAATATTATCTGTATATACGAAAACGCAAGAAAGAAAAATAATCCAGAAAAAAAACTCTGTTGCGTGGAATCGATTGTCTGACCTTTGTACTGTGAGTGCAAGGCTTTAGCAACTGAGACACGAAGGAGCACCTTCTTCAGCGTCGAAATGGCAAGCTATTTATACTTACCACTTACCGCTGGCAATAGCCATCTCGGAGGCCGTGGAGGAACTATCATGTTTTACGCATTACCAGCTAGATGGCGTAAAGAACGCACGTCGCTTAGGAAGCCTTCATGTGAATGCGTCTACCAGAGACCCGCGCACATGAAGGCTCCCTAGCGTCGCCTAGAGCGCCTCGATGCTTGCTCCTCTGCGGAGGCGCGCGCATCGAAGCACTCTAGCGTCACCTAGAGCACTGCATTTAGCAGAGATGAACATACCTTTTCCTTCCGCCGCTCGCGCTGCCATTAAGAAGTTTGCACCAAAGGTCTATCGTACCTTTAGGTAGGAAATTGCCAAGAAAATGATCTATGATAACCGTCAGGGTGGTTCTCTTTTGTTGAAGCCAGGACGGGGTATTGCAACGAAGACTTTACCGGTTCAAATTCGAAGGGTAGGACACGGCATGTTGGAAATTGTTTGAAACCTCCCGCGCGAATAGCGCGCGCACCAAGAGACGGAGAACGACGAGGAAGAGGAAGAGACCAGCAAGCAAATAGAACACGCTCTTTTACCATTGGATGCTGGCGTTTGCGTCTCCTTCATTGGTGCCTTTAAACGCCGAAGCGTGGTTTTCCCACATCGATTTTGGTGCCGACGACCCGGGAATCAAGCCTACAACGACCGAGCCTTTCATTCCTGGTGTGGTTGAGCTGCGCTGCGAGCTAGACCGACATGGAGCGAGCGAAGAGCAAGCGGCCTCGCGGGCGATCGATGAACACGAGAACATCAACGAGGTCAACCAGGTGCTTCCAGTCCAATGAGTTCGAGCTTTCTGGACTTCGAATGCTGCACGGCCGCCTACGCGCCAGCAACGTGGAACTTAAAGCCTTGAACAACGAGGTTGAAACCCTGATCACTGACGACCTGGCGGCAGACGACTATGAGGTGGTCATGCAATACGATGACGCCGCTAACAGTACTCTGGCGTTGCTCGAGCACCACATTGAAGTTCTGAAGACTTCTGCTACGCCGGCGTCGTCTACAACTCCAGCCATGGGCGCAAGGACCTGTGAGGGTGCACCGAGCGAGCATGAACGACTTCCACAACGTGAGTTCGGCGCACGACTTCCCAAGCTGGAGCTTCTTCGTTTCGATGGAAACGTGATCAAGTGGCAACCCTTTTGGGATATGTTCCTGCACTCCGTGCACGAGAACCCAAGGCTGTCCAACACAGACCGGTTTCACTACTTGGCCTCACTTCTAGATGGACCTGCAGCTCAGGCCGTCGCCGGTATTCAGGTGACAGATTCTTGTTACGATGACGCGCTGGAAATTTTTGAAACGTCGGTTTGGCAACCAAGAAAGTCATTGAGCAGAAGTACTTAGGAAATTTGCGCACGCTCAAACCAGTGAAATTAGCGAGTGATGTCACTGCTCTGCGCAAGCTTTTCGAACACAGTTCAACTAAACAGGAGGGGACTGCGTAGTCTTGGAATCACGGAGTCATCCTACGCGCTATGCTGAATGAAGTTCTGCTCAAAGTCATACAGCTGACATTGTCGTTAGAATACTTCAAAAAGAAAGTATGGGAACACGACGGAAACGAGCCAGGCTTCATCTGATCAGGAACTTGAGCAGCTGATTGACATTCTCCGCATCGAAGTTGAATGTCGAGAAAAGAGTTCTTTAGTGAACAATTTGCCAACGACATCGAACAACAGCGTACCTGTATTAAATAGATCATCTCAAGAAGCAGTCCGCGACTCCTACAGAATCCGTTCTTCAAAACAAGACACTATCTTCCCCCCCCGTCCTGTTTTTTCTGCGCTGCTACGATCACCAAGACAGAGGACTGCACGAGTGACATGACTCTGGCCGAGAAGCGCAACAAACTTGTAACAGACGGGTCGATGCTTCCGGTTGCACGTCAAAAGGACATCTGGTCCGCAATTGCCGGCGGAGAGTGCACCTGCCAAGCAATGCAAGCGCAGACACGCCTCCTCGATGTGCAATGCTAGAGCTCTGAAACACCAGCAGTGACTAAGCTCAGAAGAAACCGAATGCTACGGTGCAAGTTTTCCACTCAGAGAGCTTCAGTTCCCCGACTCATCAATGATGTTCTTCTCCAGACTTTTCGAGCTTGGGTAACGACTTCATCTCATTGTTGCTATATACGTGGTGTTCTCGACAATGGAAGCCAGCGAACGTTCGTCACTGAGAGCGTCGCTTCCAAGCTAAGTCTACCTGCTGTTGCCGAGACCGAACTCGCCATCAGTGCCGTTTGGTTTAGAGCGAGCGACCCAACCCGACGATTCAAAATGGTCAAGATCACGCTCCGCAGTCAGCACGACGACCTAACCATTGACATTGAGGCCATAGTGGTGCCCTTTATTTGCGAGGAGATGATTGAAGCACCAAGGCAGAGTCGTCTTCTTCAAGCCATCGCAGCGGAGGGGAAACATCTGGCTGACGCAGTCGTTTACCCGAGTGTAGATTGTGAGCCAGGTGTGAGTGTCCTCATTGGATCGGACCAGCTTTGGAAGTTGATGCCCAACACGAGTGAAGTGAGGTGGGATGAAGAAAAACCCTGCCTTACTCGCCATTAACACAAAGATGGGCTGGACTCTCCAAGGCCCCTTATCTGGTGGTGGGAAGCACGAGTAACAAAGCAAGCACCCAAGTATGTGTTCTTCGAACAGGTTCCCACGAAGACGACCAGATCGCCTTCCCATTACAAAGATTTTGGGACCTCGATGCTATCGGAATTGCCGACACGCCGACGTCTCAGTGCAACGCAGATATTTTGGAAGAATTCAACAACACTACCAAGCTTCGGAAAGGACGCTATGAAGTTGCGTTGCCATGGAAATCACCTCTCGTCGACATGGCCAACAATCGCAAAGTAGCCCTTTCGAGGCTCCATGGACTCGTCAAGCGGCTGTCACCAAACGACGAAGCCATGAGAGCCTACGATAAGGCTATCAGGCAGTATGAGGTGGACGGTCATGCTGAAAAAGTTGAAGATGCCCCTTATTGTACACAGCACCTATACTACATGCCGCATCGAGAGGTAATCCGCGAAACATCTACGACGACGAGACTTCGCGTAGTCTTCGACGCATCATCGCATGCATCAGGAGCTTGTTCTCTCAACGAACAACTCGAAAAAGGTCCTAATCTGAATGCCGACCTTTTCAAGGTTTTGATCCGGTTTTCGCCTTTTCGCCATCGGAATTACAGCAGACGTGCAGAAGGCGTTTCTACAAATCAGCATTCGAGAAGAAGACAGAGATGCTCTTCGTTTCTTGTGGTTTGAAGGGCTACCAATGTCAGGCAGACCACTGCCAAAAATACAAGAAATGCGAATGACCAGAGTTCCATTCGGCACCTCCGCAAGCCCTTTCCTATTATCTGCAACGTTGAAATACCATTTCGATCACGTTGAACAAATTTACCAAGTAACGGCCGCAAAACTGAAGGCAAGCTTCTACGTCGATGACCTAGTTTTCGGAGCTTCAACGACAAAAGAAGCGCTACAACTCTACGAAGAGACGAAGGCCATAATGGAGCTGGCCGGAATGAAAATGCAGAAGTGGTCAACAAACTGCGACCTGTTAAGAGAGAAGCTCAAGCAAGCAGGAGAGACGTCAGCTGAGCAGGTCACAGAATCTAAGGTTCTTGGGCTATCCTGGAACTACACCGACGACACCATTTCGGTGAAATTTGACTCTGTGACGAAAGTCTTAAAAGCGGGACTTTGTACCAAGCGAACTGTGCTTCAGGCTTCATCACGAATTTTCGACCCCTTGGGACTGCTAGCACCGTTCACCATTCGAGTTAAAATACTTTTTCAGAAGATATGGATGCAAGGACTCGACTGGGGAAAGCGTTCTCCCCGAGACATTGAAGATCGAGTGGGACAAGTGGACTGTCGAACTTCAAGACCTCAAAGACTTTAGAACCAAGAGGTATCAACTAGACAACATCAGCCCTGATAAAGCACTCACCAGCTGCATATATTCACGGACGCTAGCCCGTGTGCCTACGGAGTGGTGGCATACATACGAGTGGAAGACAGTACTGGAGCGGTTCGACTCCAGCAGCTGCTCGCTAAGTCTCGGGTCGCTCCAATCAAGGGTCTCACTTTACCACGCCTGGAACTCGTCGCTGCAGTTCTTGGAGCTCGACTTCTTAAGCTACTCGTGGATACTTTGCCACACACAAATATAGAATACTTCTGCTGGACCGACTCCCAAGTTTGCTTGAGTTGGATCAAGTCTACAGCCACCAAGTGGAAGCCCTTCGTTTGTAACAGGGTAATTGAGATCCAGGGCTCACAGACCCGAGTCGCTGGAGACATTGCTCTGGAAAGACAAACCCAGCCGATTTAGTTACAAGAGGGATATCAGCGCATCACCTTTGTATTAGCGATTTATGGTGGCATGGGCCTGACTGGCTATCTGGTACCCAAGAAACGTGGCCGGCAAGTGAAGCTGGTCCTCATGAGTCAACGGATGAAATATGTAGATCAAACGACGAAGACACAACAATTTTGGGCTTGTCAATGCTCGCAAGCAGAGCCACTTTTCGAGCTCGACAAGTACAGCAGCTGGATACGAGTTGTTAGAATCACAGCTTGGATTCGAAGATTTATTCACAATTGTCGAGTGCACACCAGTCGTCGTCTGATGGGCCCACTCACTGCCCCTGAGATAAAAGAAGGCGAGTTTACATGGATGAAGAATGCGCAAGCGGAAGCCTTTAGTATAGAACTCGCCTCATTGTTAAAAAACCAACCACTATCTAAGGCATCCCGAATTCGTGATCTGCATCCATTCCTGGACAATGATGGGATTTTAAGAATCAAGACCCGGCTTGACAACGTAAAAACATCAGAATACGTGAGGTGCCCGATTCTACTACCAGCTGACCACCGCTGCACATACCTCATCATCGACCGCACGCACCGGCGCCTGCTGCACAGTGGTGTAAACGATACCCTTTCAGAGCTACGCGAGTGTTTTTGGGGTGATTAAGGGCCGCCAGTGTGTGAAAAAAGTGCTCTCTAGGTGCAAAGTGTGTGCTAGATTCAAGCTCCAACCTGCAACAGCCCCTACCGCAACCACTGCCGACCGACAGGGTTAAGAGATCACACCCTTTTCAAGTTGTGGGTGTTGACTTTGCTGGTCCCGTTTTTGTGAAAGGAACCAGTCCCGTGAAGGCCTATATCGTTATTTTTACGTGTGCCGTCGTTCGGGCGATCCATTTGGAGTTGTGCTCCGATATGACGGCGGGGGTCATTTTAATGGCTTTCCGTCGGTTTGTGTCGCGACGCGGCTTGCCTAGTGTTATTTATTCCGACAATGCTCTAGCTTTTCATGCTGCCAGTCGCGACTTAAAAGTGATGTACAGAGCTTTGAGGGACTTCCAAGTACAGGACTTTTGCTCTACTAACCACATTACCTGGAAATTCATTGCAGAACGTGGTCCTTGGTGGGGTGGATTTTGGGAGAGGATGATTCGCACTGTTAAAAGCTGCCTACGGAAAATTCTAGGGAAAGGTTGCTTTGATTTCGAGGCAGCTTGTGACCATTCTTGCCGAAGTAGAAAATGTAGTGAATTCTAGGCCATTAACGTACCTCTCCGCTGACGCTACCGATCCAGCTGTACTTACACCTTCGCACTTTCTAACCGGTAGGAAGTCTACTACACTGCCTAGTGATAATACTGCTGAAACGTCGGGAACTCGCTCCGATACTTTAAAGCATTGGAAGTACAGACAGCAAATAGTGGCTGATTTTTGGAAGCGTTGGTATAAAGACTACCTCTTGTGCTTGAGGAGTGCACACATTAGGCGAGTACAGCCTTGCAACCAGCTTAAGGTTAACGATGTAGTCGTCATTAAGGAAGACAAGGTGCCCATAACTTTTTGGAAAGTTGGTAGAGTTACGGACGTGTACTTATCAGTGATAATCACGTTAGAGCCTGCAAGATTGTCTTGGCAGGAGGTACGGAGTTACGAGGCCAGTACAACTTTTATGCCCGTTGGAGCTGGGCGATTGAACTTTCGGGCGCGGAGGATGTTGGAAATTGTTTGAACCTCCCGCGCGAATAGCGCGCGCACCAAGAGACGGGAGAACGACGAGGAAGAGGAAGAGACCAGCAAGCAAATAGAACACGCTCTTTTACCAATGGATGCTGGCGTTTGCGTCTCCTTCATTTGGTGCCTTTAAACGCCGAAGCGTGGTTTTTCCCACACGGTATGCAGTGGCACGTGGAGAGGAGGAGTAAACTGCCGAGCACTTGATAATGTTCTGTAAAGGGCTTCACCCTACAGTTCAGGATGATGGCACATTTTTTCAAAGCACTGGGGTTTAGGGACAGGAAGGGCAAAATAGACTTTAAGTGGGTAGAAATAACTAGGAGTTGGTTATCTGATTAGTGGTTACAATTTAGACACGAGTGAAAATTAAGTCATTCACTGCAAAATGCCAGTCCTTTACTATTTAAAGGAAAAAGAATAAATATAGTTTTTGTTCACTAAATATAACGGTTAGGTGGCTAACGCCACCTAGCCGTAATAATTAAGCAACCTATTACGTGTTTCTTAATTAGGCAACCTACTCCACGTTTCTTAATTAAGCAACCTATTTCATGTTGCTTAATTTCTAATTTTGCTTGAACTTCTGATCCAATGCACAAAACCCGCATTGCCGAACGTCAGACCAGGAACCATGACCCCTTTCCATATTCCTCTCACAACATCATACCTATTGTAATTCCACAGTGCTCTATTTTTCATCACTGCTGCATTCCTGTTACTTTAGTCGTTACGTATATTTCGTCTTCCCTTAGGTACTCGGTCCCATTGCTTATCCATATGCCCAGATATTTCTATTTATCTGTTATTTCTAGCGTGACTTCCTGTATCCTAAGCTCACTACCTTCATTATCATTAAAAATCATGACAGCTGATTTTTCCTTACTGAATCTGAAATCTAACCTATCTCCCTCATTACCGCAGATGTCCATCAATCTCTGCAAATCTTCCTTGTCGGCAACAAGCACTGTACCATCTGCGTACATAAATACTGGTAGTGACTGTTAAATGAGTTTTCCTTGTTTGACGAACGAAAGGTTGGAGCCAAGTCAGCATCCCTCTAATTTGGCCTCTAATCCTTGTAGGTACATCATTAATAACAAGGGTTACAGAGGACACTTCTGCCGAAGCCCCCGTTTTACCTCTGTGGACTTGGATACCTGTTTTTTTCCACTTAATAACTATCTTGTTACTTTTATAGATATCCTTTAAAAGATTAGTGACTCCATCTTCCACACCTAGTGTGGCCAGTATTCCCCACAAGTCCTCTTGAACCACGCTATCGTACACTCCCTTGATATCCAAAAATGCTCGCCACAGGGGCCTGTGTTCCTCCTTTTCGGCTGTTTCGATGCACTGCGTTAGTAGGAACAGATTGTCTTCCAACCTCCTGTGTTTCCGAAACCCATTCTGCAGTACCCCCAGCACCTCCTCATCCTCTATCCATGTCGACAGTCTTTCCTTTATAATCTGCATCGCCAGCCTGCAGGTCACTGATGTCACTGTTATAGGACGGTAGTTGTTTATGTCAGCTTTGTCCCCCTTTCCTTTATAGATTATGCTCATCCTGCTAACTTGCCGCCCACCGGGGACTTCACCATCGATTATTATTTTGCTCACCGCCTCTCTGAAAGTCTACTTAGACTTCGAACCCAATGTCTTTATCAGCATAGTTGGAATGCCATCTGGGCCTGTTGGTGTACTACTAGGAAACCTCTTCTCAGCCCTTTCCCACTCTCGTTGTGAAAATGAACCATTGCGCCACTTGATCCATATTTTCCTATTGTGGTACATACGGCACTCCTTTGTTGAAATTTTCCTGTCACCCTTATTCTTATATTTTCAATAGCTTCTTTCCCTTCTAGCCCAGCACATTGAGCTGTAGTTATGAGCCTCTGCTCCAGGCTTGTCTCATTTCTTAGAAAGTTCAGACGGTTCCAAAATTTCTCACCTGCCTTTCTATTCCTTTTATGTACTTCTGCCAGCCACTGAGCCCCTTTTCTTCTAATCGTTTCATTGGCCAGAAGAGATGCTTCCCTTCTACAACTTGGAAAGATGTCCCATTTTCTTTCAACATCATCTGTCGGTTCACCCCACTGCTTAGCATGTCTGTGTTTCCTAGAGGTTTCCTGACGTTTTGCTATGGCTCTCTTACCTTCCGCATCCCACCAACTCTTGGGTTTGTGTCTGTTTTCCGGGGTGACTTGTCACGTGCATTGGCAAGCTCTAGCTCAAAGAGTCTAATTAGATTCGTGTATGTCCACACTGTCTTATTATCCTCCGTGATTACTTTCTCAATTCGTTGAGTAGTTATTTCTATTTGCCTATCTGAATAAAAATTTTTCTGTAGTTGCTCGTCTTGTGTTATTCCCACTTTCACTGCTCTTCCAAAACTTAGCTTGATACGTTTGTGATCACTACCCAGACTTCTGGAGCCACACTCATCTATGTGCATTCCCCTGAGCCTCTCATACATCCTATGTGACATCAGTGTATAATCTATCGTCGACTGCAGCCTTCCTACCTCCCATGTTATTTGCCCTTCACACTTCTCAGTACTGTTGCAAATGATCAAATCAAGCCTTTCACAAATATCCACGATCATTTGCCTGTTGGGTCGGTATACCCATCTATATCTTCTATGTGCGCATTCATATCTCCTAGTGTAATTATCTCGCACTCTCCTCTTAATTCCTCAATGTCCTTTGATATACACTCCACCATTGCCTGGTTTTTCTCTCTGGCTTTTGCTCCCGTCCACAAGTACATCAAACCAAGGAGTGTTGTCTGCACAGCTACTTTTCCTCTTAACCATAATGTTCCATGCATCCCTGCTTGACTTTTTGCCAACCCATACTTTTATTTATGAATGTACATAATACACCCCTCTTTTTTCTGCCTTCTGTTCTACTGCAGTATTCCCATACGTAGTCGGGATTGCAAGGTGGTTGCTCCACGTCCCGAAGATGTGTCTCCACAACCCTATATACCATCAGCTCCTCATGAACTGCTCTTCTATCTCTTCCCACTTTAACCTATTCCTGCCACCCCCATGTTGATATAGCCTATGTCTGACTTAGCTCGGCCCTTGTGCTTACGTCGATTTCTTCTCCCATGAACCTCGTGTGGCTTGAATATTTGTGCCCCTTTAGAACCGTCTTTGGATACACTGTTGGCCTCAGGGCGCTAGGTCCCCCTAAAAAACTGTGGCTTGACGACCCATCCTATTACCAACCCTCCTGCCCGTCGCACCACTGTAATGAATGCCATCCTGTGCAAAGGGGCGAGCGCTGGGCTCGTACACGTCTTGGTTCACTTCCATTACGCTGAATCCGAGTTGCCGGCTCATACCCTTGATCACACAGTTGGCCTCCACTACCCTCCTTTCAATCCCACGAGACTGCCCCCAGACCTCTGGGACTGTGCATATGGTCACATGCACACTCCCAGAGGCATCTCGGAGCTTACGCATCCCATCCACTGTCTCTAAAGGTTCTGATCCTTGCCGTTCAACCCTTTATTGAGACCAGCATGAATAATGACGAGATTTTCACCCTCCATGCTGTCGTCTACAACCTCCTGAGCTTTAACCAGTGCATGCACCGTGCTCTTCCCTGACTGGGCCTCCACCCTCACTCTCCAATCTTCCTTCATTGTCGTGAAGACGTCATCCCTAACCCTGGCCATGTTAGAGTTCCCCACTACTAGGACCCTTCTACGCTCCAATCGCTGACTTCCTGTTTGTGATGGCGCCCCTGTTTGCTTCACCTCTTTCTCTCTCTGCCGTCTGTCCTGTGTTCCTGCCCTGCTCGAAGACTGCCGCGCCACCAAGCTGTATGTTCTCGAAGCCTCCGTGCTGTGGCCAGACATTGCGGCCCTTTGACCTCCCTTCTCACCTGTTCCTTCTCGCCTGACGCCTTCTCAGCTTCTCACGCCTTCCGTATCACACCGCTCGGGGCCGGGGCAAAGCGCCATTAGCTCCTTTACCTGCTGCTCGAGCTCGGTCCACCCTTCCCGTTCTTTTCTAAGGTCGCCCTTCATTTGCTCTAATAGACTGGCGGTAGCCTCCTCCCGCTCACGCGACGCTCCGAGCTGTTTTTGGAACGGGAGCAGCTTCCTCTGCTCCCGTTCCACCCTAAGCTCCCTCTGAAGCCCCTCAATGCTAGCCTGTATGCGCTGCACGGCCGCCTTCAGTGCCTCGCACAGCCTGCACACGAAGCTCGCCTTCTGCGTGGTGGCCAAACTCGCGAAAGCTGATTCGTCCAAGTAGCACCAGCACTTGCATTCTTTGCACTGCAGCAGGTCACTCTCGCCAGTGGTTTTCGTAGCCTTTTTAGCCATCGCCCTCCCGACCATCGGACCGAGCGCCCGACAGCCCTAAGTTCAACCGTGATCCCGCTATCCAGCCGCCTCCGCCAACTCTCCTACCTCAACATCTGTTTGAAGCTGCCGCCTACACCACACACACACGTGTTCAATTTCGCTAGTAGCCTCTAACTAGGTCCACTTTGTGTTCGGTTCTAGCTGTTTAACAACTAACCGGACACACCAAATTTCTTCATAACAGCCGCCTTACGGCGTTCTTAAACTCAAACAAATAAAGGAAAACTTACCTCTCGTTGCGCACTGCTCCTGCACCAACCAACCTGCTCGACCTTGCACGGGCTGGATAGGTGGCGCCATCTAGCGGAGTCAAAATGAACCAGGCCATCACAAATAGTTATATGAGAAACATTGTGCATTGTACACTTGGTGTAAGAACCACGCTGTGGCGTTAATACAAATGAGTTATTTTTAATACTTTTCACCCATTTAAATAAATGCTGAGTTTAACGTACCAGAATCACCATATTATTATGAGAGACGCCGTAGTGGAAGGATCCGAAAATTTCGACAACTTAGGGTTCTTTACCATGCACCTAAATCTAAGTAGGGTGGCTAGAATGGGGAAGTGTGATGACTGCGGCGGCGGCCTCTTGCCTAGCGAGGCCCCTCTGCGCGTTCTCGCCGCTGGGGGTAAATTTGGCGCGTCAGTATGGGGCGCTGTTGGCATGTGCCGACTGTGAGCATGTGTTGCTCGTGTCTCGTAGGTGACGGAGCAGCGCAAGTTAGCTGTCGCTGTTCGTGAAGTACGGCCTGCTTTTTCTATCGCTTCCCGATTTCTTGAAGGAGATGATGTCAGCGGTTGTTGTCGGTTTTTGAACCGCTCTGAAGAATGCCGTCGATGGAAAAAAAAAAACGCAGAGGTGGTGCTTTTTGTCAGGTTGCGACGCCGGCTACAAGTCCTGCGGTGAAAGACTGTCTCTCTTTTGTATATTTGCCCATGTAGATGAATTTGAAAAGTGAGCACGTGCCATACCAAGGGGCGACAAGCCACTGCAAGAGAATTCTGCAGTTTTCGAAAGGCATTTTGACCCAAGGTACGTATTAAATTCGTCCATGTTTAAGCATATAGAAAAGTTGTGGTTTCTACAACTCAACACACTGACCTGGTGTGACACACGGGTCATGAGCAGCAGAAGTGCAGTGGAAAGAGCCAGACTAATTCAGATGATCGGTTGTTCTTGTACTTACATTGGCATGTTGCTCCACGTGGGCGCGTTTTGCGTTCTGCCTCCATCAACCCGCGGCTAGATGTGTGTCACCTAACGCTGCATCACATGCTATAATAATTGTTTCGTTGCTCGGAAATCTGAAGTGTCTTCATTACAGAGGCTACGCTCACTTTTTATTATGTTTCGGGTTTATTATGAGACACTACCTGCACATTGTGAATGAAAAGGAGGTCCATATGCCGCGCGATGTGCCTGCCCTTAAGGAGAGTGCTATTCCAACAATTTTCCCGAACCTTCCAAAGTACATGACAAAAACTCTGCCAAAAGAGAGGAAGAAGAGAATGGGACAGGGCTCTTCTGTGTCTGCAAAGAAGAGCCGCGAGGACATTGACGATTCAGAACGCGAATCGGTTCAGCTCATTCCTCATGACAACTGGACATAGTCAACGATGAAGTACCTCGGAAACACGTCATTTTTGGTCTTCGACTACCATCAGAGTATCGGTCACGTCAGACATTCCAAAACAAAAATATAGCGAGTTACCAAACAGCTGAACATCATAAAAGCAAAATACCTCCTGTTGCCTTCAACAAGATAGCTGTGTTCGAAATTGGAGGACGAAATTCACCCTCCTGCACCATTTTCCTGGCTGGCCACCTTCACTGTCAGCGCACCGTTGAGTCTGAGGAAAAGACCCAAGAGCTTCTGGTGTATGCAGAAAAACTCTCTGTGTGTTGTGGAGCTGCAAATACCAGCGAGTTTAAGTGATTAGATGTGTCTGACTGCACAGCATTGTCATCAAATGGCCTGTTCTCCGCTGTGTGTGACGGATTTGTGTCACAAGGTATGTTCTGTTTTGGTACATACGTCTTGGGCATCACAACTGTGAAACGTTATTTCATATACTTCACATGTCGCCTATTTTGTTGTTTCTTCCAGGTATGCCGGCCCATATGCCTCAGCGGTGTCTGAAGTGCAGAAAAGTGAGGCGACCAGTGGGAGGCCCATGCAGGAGGGCTCGGCTTCTCAAGCAAGAGCACGGCAGAAGGTCTACGTGTGACGATCCACTCTGCGAAGGACCTACTGAAGTACCTCACTGAAATGGTATGGTTTAGGTTTTTGATGACCTCCCATCTCAGTCAAGACTGTTTGGAGCGTTCCTTTGGTATCGTCAGACAGGCCAGTGGAGCTAACAACCACCCAACTCCTGCGCAGTTCATTATCTTAATCAAGTATGCTTGTGCATTTTCAGTCCTGTACATTGAAATACAAAGCATATATTTCAAAGTATCAATTTTTATAATTTACATGTATCTATGCAGGTGCATAAGCTTTTATAGCTTGGCGAAAAGCCCCAAGGGAGCAAACGTATCTCCTAAACTTTTGGAGGCCCTGCTGTTCGAGGACCATCTGCTGCCTGAAAATGAAGTACCAGCTTGTGACGACGTTACACTACCTGTCGAAGCAGCACAGGTTGCGATTGACCACGCTGATTACGTTGAAGAACGCAGTGATGACCACCTCACCTATTATATTGCAGGATATGCAGCCAGGAAGCGGATCTTCTCAACCCAATGCGAAGCTTTCAAGGATGCCTGCCTCATGATAGTGTGACGGGCCAATTGCCAGCAGAAGCGTGTAAAAATTGGGACATGGGGAGCCTTCTTTACCCCTCTGTCCGTCTAAATAATCTAATCAAAACCCTTGAGGATAGACTAACTCGTGCATGTAGCACCACGCGCTTGCGCACCAAAGTAGTGAAGGATTTTTTTAGCCTAGCAGCCAATGTGCCACAAATTGGCTGCAGTGAGCATTCAGCTTCTTTAACAACATCGGTTGTCAGGTTCTACAGCATTACGCTTGTCCATTTTCTGCTGAAAGGGCTAAACCAGCATGCTGTGCAGACTAAAGTCAAGAAGGTGAAGCCCTGTGTTATGTAATGTTTTTATGTACAGTTTCCAATAAACTTGTATCAAGCCACCAGTTTTGTGGTCTTGTACTTCATTGCATTCTTCTGCCGCACTGCATAAAAACTGCATTGACTTCCACTCTTTAAAGTACTATTGCAATCGTAAATGTATAACAAATCTGCGAGCGACACACGCATGGTTATTGCCCCCTGCTGGTCTGCGGGAGAGATTCCTCTAAACTATTTTTCGCGTGACAAGCGCGCCCACCTGGC
This sequence comes from Rhipicephalus annulatus, assembly GCA_013436015.1. Taxonomy (NCBI): domain Eukaryota; kingdom Metazoa; phylum Arthropoda; class Arachnida; order Ixodida; family Ixodidae; genus Rhipicephalus; species Rhipicephalus annulatus. The sequence goes on along the minus strand of WOVY01001681.1, from coordinate 9,974 downwards.
AAGAAGTGGCCGCGAACCCACGCTCTGTATCGGCTGCGTGGTTTGCGCTTGTAGATTACACGTGCAAGTTTCTCGACGTCAACAACATAATTGAAAAGACTACAGCGGTAAAACTGAGCGCGGTCGAATCATTTACCCGCCCAGAGGCAAGTAACGACGCGAAAAAAGCACAGCGCCCCCACCGGCAGCGCCACCGCGCGGCAGGAACGCGCTTTTGGGCCAGCCTTCGGAGGCCGGTCATCACACCTCCCCATTCTAGCCACCCTAATCTAAGCACACGGGCCTCAAGCATTTTCGCTACCTATAGCAATATACCACCCACTGCAACAGTGCAATCTTGCTCAGCGCGCGCAATGCCGCGCGAATGCTGCGGCATGCCGCCCGCGCCGGAACATCGTGTCGTATTCCTGCGCGCGCAACGAGCGGCTTCACTGCACAGCAATTGAACATAATGGCGGAGCTATACGCAACTCTGCTCCAGTACGATAGAGAGCATATACAGCAATTCTACACTAAACTAGAGTTCCTGTATATGCTGGGCAGAGAACGCGCGAGCACCACGCCATCGTGCACATGAAGTTGGCTTGGTCGTGTGAAATTGAACATATGACGTCACTTTGCACCATGTGACAGCGCTCGCCGAACAGCAGCGCAAGCGGCGGAAGGAAATGTATGTGCAACTCGGCTACCTAAAGATATACCATATACATTATCTCTACCACGGAGGATGGAAAGGTAGGAGAGGCCCTGACGTCACTCGTTGTGAAGCCGTGATGAAGCCGCAAGTCGGCCATATTGACTGGGCGAATTCCCCTCTCTTGTTTACATCCGAATGTATAGCAGAGCCCCGCTACGGTGGTCTAGTGGCTAATGTACTCGGTTGCCGACCCGCAGGTCACGGGATCGAATCCCGGCTGCGGCGGCTACATTTCCGATGGAGGCTGAAATGTTGTAGGCCCGTGTGCTCAGATTTGGGTGCACGTTAAAGAAACACAGGTGGTCGAAATTTCCGGAGCCCTCCACTACGGCGTCTTTCGTAAATATATATCGTGGTTTTGGGACGTTAAACCCCACATATCAATGAATGTATAACAGACGTCACGACTCTCTCTCCGACTCGGAAAGCACGTGAGCTGCGCAGCGCGCGTGTCACGACGATCCGAAACTAATGTAACGGGGCTATACACTCAGGGCCAGCACGACACCTTCGGCGAAATCATGTCGTCCGAGTATTTACAGCGAGCAACAGCTCACCGACAACGAAGCAAGCGCAAGAGAACGCGCGCTAGATGCACTGACAAAGGCGAGTGTTTTCACGTCATTAATTCAGCAACTACACAGACAACACGATCCGTCATGCGCCTTCTACGTTTGCATTCCGCCATGCGGCCTACGCAGCGTGCGGCCACTGTGTCCGTGTTCCGCGTGAAACTGACCGGCGTCAGCAGTCTGCGACCGTGGTGACTTTGAGCACGTTGCAAGTGACACTTAAACGCGGTTGCTGTTACGTTGAGATTACATGCAATGCTGGGGGAGAGTATACGAAGCGGAACAGAAAAGGTGTTTTAATACGCACACGCAAGTTGTTACTGTACACGCATAACACGAAACTACGTATGTGCACATGCTCCTCATTTCGTTTTGCTGGGCTCAACAGCGTCGCCCGTTATCACAAGCAGAAGCACTGCACAAGCATCACTAACCTGCAAGGCGTTCGTCGTCGTTCCGCTTCGTCATGGTGTACAACGCGATTTCGCTGAACACTAATTGCTTCATCCGCGTCATCCGCCGCACGACACATGCATATGCACTTGTTCTACGCACTGTTGAAACCCCGTGATGGACGAAAGGATTTTTATACGTTGCTAAGAGAACAGTAACGGTCAGGAAAACACTACATAACCAATAACGCGGCTCAGAGCACGGATATTGTCCGCCACGGCTCAGCATGAGACCTGGGGAGGTATACACACGCCGCCGCCAGCCGCGGCCGCTCACTAAGACCAGCTCCACTGCGCAACACGTAACCATAGTAACGCCGCCATTGTGCCCAGTGAATATGGCCGCCATGCTGTTATTTCCTCCACACTTCTAACGTAGCGCGCAGGCTGGACATGCCCTCTCCTACCTTTCCTTCCTCCGTGATCTCTACTCTAAACCATGGCAGGGCTATACTGCACCTGTTCGCGTTTTTTTTTTTTTTTCCTTACGACCTGCTCACCCGTCGCGAATACAACGGAAGAGTTTCTGAGTGTGTTTAGCCACCCGTCGGAGGGAGAGGTGCAAGCGAACCTGACCTTGCACCTTCTGCGCCGTGCACACGGCACAAGGAAGTTTGTCAATATGAAGCCATGGAACGGGGTTCCAACGAATAGGGGGAGAGGGAATATTAAAGAAATCATGGATAGAGAGGATCATCTACTTTAAAAAAAACTAATCTTACCAGATGGCTTGTCGCCTAATGTACGTATGTATGTGCTCGTATATAATACAAGCTGAAACTCCGTGAAATTGCGGAAGAACCCCTTAATGCATGGGGTATAAAGCACTGGCAAAGATCAGTGAGAAAGAAAGAAAAACAATGCGGCACCTGTTTTGCAAGCAGAGAGCACTAAACACCTTTAGCCCTTGGTCTCATCGGACAACGACGTCGCAATTAATAGAGGTCGCTCACAGAATGACGAGCGTGTCTTCCTATTGCTAGCTATTTTATATTTTCTTTTATTTTTTTCAATATATTTGGAGTGGTTCTCAGGGCTAACAGCAGCAGTCTGCAGTCTGACAACTCTTTTGAACACGTACGTGTGTTGTATATCTAATGGCTAAAGACCTGCGCATAAGGAAAAAGAAAGAAAATAAAAAGAGAGGACCCTTGCTGCTGAATAACGCCTTCGGACGGGACGCACAGAGAGTGGTGGTGTGCATTGTCAAGGTGTTAACACCACCTGGAAATATTGATTCCGGATACCCCAAGCCCTTTTGCATTCCTTTGTACTGCATGCCACGTCCATGAAGAATGAGAACGAAGTACGCAGATGCTTACGCGCATCTGCGTACTTCGTCGCTTGCCCCGGAACTAAAACTCTAGAGCAAATCAGTTCTGCGCTATCCTTCGAGTTCACAGAACAACATGTTCAGAAATAGAAATTGACAACATTACAACTTTTCGGCAAGTAAGCAGCTTGTTTTTTTTTTCTGAAAAATCTCTATCAATTTTTTTTGTGGCTTAGTGCTACAAGCAGGCAGTTGTCAATTGCCTTTTATCTCTATTGTGGCTTGCTTTTTTTTTTGGGGGGGGGGGGGGATTTACCCACCACGGCTGCATTTCATTCGGCGTTTTGTCAGTGCTCAGTCTACAGTGATTTCTCCAGTCGAGAAGGCAGTCCCACAACCTCCAGCACGCGCATTACGCACATTGATATATATTAGCTGTGTGATGGTGTATTGCTGTGTTCCGTATTACAATCCCCGTTCGGGGCAAAACACTGGGTGTTTCTTATCACCAATTTCCAAACAATACTGAGCTGTGGGTCAAGTGACTAAAGAATATTGCGAGAGACAACCTCATCATCAAATACAAGTCTGCATCGACTGTCGTATATGCAGCAGACACTTGCGCGATGAAGACTATGGGCTTGCGTTCCACATCAGAAAAGTTATTCTGACTCCGGGCCTACTAGCTTTTTTCGAGGATTACCTTTTCTACTTTATTTCAAGTGCATAGAAGCCTCGCAAAGATCCTGCTTCACGAGCTTCGCCCTTACGTCAAACATCAAGGAAGCGAGAAGCGGAGACAAACGAAACAGATCTGGAGGTTTCAACTTCACAAGACGCTTTCATTAAACAAGAAGCAGTAAGTGTTTGCACGCAAACAATAAACAGCGACGCTCTTCGCGTGGGCATATACCAGACTACGATAGGACGATTGCGCTCCCAAGTGTCGCACCAATGTTCAAAATGCGAGAAGGTGCAGCATTGCTGAAAGAAGCACTACGTAAGCACTACGCATGTGTTCAAAAAGTCGCAACAGATCCACAGAACGGAGAGCAAAAGGCCGTGTTTCTTTTGCATCAAATAGAATGTGACGGAAGAAAGCATTCAGCGTACTCAAACGAACTTGTAAGGGGTGTGTGATATGGCACTTTCTGTCACAAAGAGGGTATACGATCATGCGCGCACTTCGAGGCTCGTGACCCTGCCAGCAAAGTGCACTCTTCAGAGGTATATAGGTTCCAGCCCAGCATCATGAGGTATGAGCAATGCCATAAACCATTTGTGCGCCTTCAATGATTAAGCAACTTGTTTTTCTGCGCGCGTTGAGTGGAGAAGCGCGCCCGAACTCGTGCTGGCGTTGCGCGCGCTGTACGGAGTGGTGGAAAAGGGCCAGGGCCGCAGCGCTCTCTTCAAAGGAGTGGCGAGAGGCATAAACTACAATCAATGAGAACATGACCTTTGAGATTGCAAACGCGCGATGCCGCACGTTTACAATTTCGAAGGCTATAAATGCAAAGGCCGTTAGAAGCGAGCGCACAGGCAAGTGCAATCTAGCCCGGCCATGACTAAACTAGAGCTATTCTATTTACAGTAACATATACAGCAACTCTAGGCTAAACTAGAGTCACTAAAATGTTTCCAGTGACTTTAGACAATGAGGTTGATGATAATAACAATGAATTGTGGTTCTGCCTAAACATGTAGCGACATCTTTTGGGATTTTTATCAAACTTTTGAAAAGCAATTTCAACCTCCGAGACCCAACAACGCACGTTTACGTATCTCGAAGGCTACATCTGCCACCTCAAAAATAAAGGAACCATTTACAATGTTGCAGCAACAAATAAAATAACAAAAGTTTCTTATCATTTATTGGAACATTTGCGCGTAGTATTTGTCTACATTATAGAGTTGTCTTCAATTTATGTAGTTGTGTCCACACTTGTTGTCAAGAAAGGTAACGCGCAAAAGTGAGGAGTAACAATACAGCATAAGCGTTCACAAAACGTATTTGTCTATCAATTCATATACACAACAACATAGAGTTTCTCAAAAATAACTAGAGGCATAGCCTCCAATATTTTCTGTGCCCGCTCGAAGGAGGCAGAGCCTCCGTCCGCGCTATCCCACCGGCTGACGCCGTTCCCCAAGAGATGGCGCCACCAGCCCTGGGGAGCGTGAAGGCAGTTCGTCTTGGATCGCCGCAGGCCGCAGTCGACGTGCGCGTTGTGTTCCCGCGATTGAAGAACTTGTGCGTGTTCTCGTGATTCCATGGCCTACTGCTGTGTTCCAAAGTGCAAATCTGATGCGAAACGTAAGGTACCGGGGATTTCGTTTCATGAAATTCCTAGTGACAGTGAAGCGAGGGCAGCCTGGTTGAAAGCCATCGCTAGGAAAGACTGGATGCCGAACACGACATCACGCTACTCCGTTGTGTGCAGCCGACATTTTCTCCTGACGGACTACATAGAAGGATGTAAAACTCGAAGACTCAAGAGGAGTGCAACTGCCAGCGTGTTCGACGACTACCCGGAGTACATGCAGCCGAAGCCGAAGAAACCGCGGAGTGATGCGGCTGCGAGGAAACGAGCGCTTGCTACTGACAACGCTGCTGCGCGGCCTCTCGAGACAAGGACTGCAACAGGCCTTTTTGTTGGAGCCGATGAAGACACCGTGCCTGCGGATGGACTTACCTCAAGTTTTAGCTCTCCGGGTCTCGCAGAAGTTCCGTGATTCACCGTACCACTACAAGTTGAGGTGGATGCTCCTTCTGAACCTACCTCAAAGCACGAAGCCACCCAGGTAGATGTTCGCAGTAGTATTTCTGTTTTAGAACGTCAGAAATTCAGACGAAAGGAGCGCGATTTAAAGACGCAAATACAACGGCTTCGTCAAACAATTGACAAATATAAAGAAGAACTGAAGCAATTAAAAGAAGATTGCAATTTGACTGCTTTTGCCAAGGTAGTTGAAGCTGCGCGAGAAAAGCACGTAGGAGCCTGCATCTTCGTTGACCAGGTGAACAATTTCGCCAAAATCAGACCTACTTACTCCGAGGTTACTGTTTCGTAATTACATTGTGTTGAGAAATTTGTCAACAAAGGCCTATGAATTTATAGGAACTAGAAAATCCTATAGGAACTAGAAAATCTGAGCCCCCAGCAAGCGAAAGTGTGTTCTCTGGTTGTTGACGAAATGAGAATACGGCAACGCCTGCAATACAACAAGCAGAGAGATGTCTTCATTGGAGAGGTGGACTTGGGTAAGGATTGTGGAACACCAACAAAAGGGGAACCAGTTCTAGCAAATTCACTGTTGTGTTTTATTTTGTCAGGGCTCTATGTGCGCATTTCCCGTGGGGTATTTTTTCAACAAGAACTGCACTGGACAGCAACTGTTCATGCTGATGAAATATGTGCTAAAAGAAGTGGAGACAGCTGGCTTCATTGTAATGCGCATTGTGACGGACAATCACAAAATTAATGTCCTTGCTTTGGAAATGCTTTGCAGTGGGAAACTGCAGCATTCTATAAAGCATCCCCAAGATCCCGACTGAAAGTTGTTCATCGCCTTTGATCAATGCCATCTGATAAAGAATATCAGGTCGCAGTTCCTGGCCCGAGACATGGGAAAAAACGGTGAAGTTACATCCTCTCATGTGAAGAGCCTGTACAAGATGCAAAATGCGAAAATGTTAAAAATGCGAAAAGATGCGAAACCAACCCGCAGCGTTGTGCTTCGCAACGTAATGCCGCTAAAGTAAGGAGCCGTCATGTGGTGCTGTTATGTTGCTTTCTTATATCTTTTTAAAGCGGTGAGGCAGCGACAAGTATTGTGGATTCACCTATGAAGCTCTAGGGTACCGGGGACTTAATATACTTGGGGACAAGTATGAGTTTAGCGCATCAGTTTATCGTGAACACGACGCAGCGCGTGCACAGACAACGCGATACGCAATCCGCATTCATACGCTTATGTTTACTTGTATGATGCGTTTTCTACTCACGGTAATGCTTGCTGACGATGGTAAAGTTGTCCAGGATGAAAATAATAGTGCGTTTTTACATTTGCGTCGAAGATATTTATGCGTTCTGGGATGCTCACTGAGTAAGCAGAAAGACTACGCGTCGTCTGCACTCCCCAGGGCTGCCGGCGCCCCCTGTCGGCTCGTCTCGAGCTAGACGCGACGGTGCAATAAAATGGAAAGCGCGGGGATCGAGCGGGCACAGAAAGTATATAGGAGGCTATGCTAGAGGGCACTCTGACCATGACCTACTACACTCCTGACCTGTTCAGATAGCGGGGTTCCTATGGGAGCGCGTGTCCCCGCTCTCGTTCAATCGCTCGCCGTAGGTGGCGCTACCTATAACCTGTTCGTCTGCTACTGTGCGGCCGGCAGGAGGGCGACGGACTGATACCATGCGTCTGCTTCTGTGACAAACTGCCTATACGTGTGATTGTTTTTTGCTGAAAAGGCTAACGTGTGCTATGTGTTACATTTTAGTAGTTAGGCTATACTGGTTGATTGACTTCTAAAGCTGTATATTTGCGTAGAAATGTCTTGCTGCATGGTTGTTTTTGCCATTCCAGCCTAAAAAAACTTCAATTTAGTATTCATAAAGCTTTTGACTAATAATGTACTCATTGGTAATAGAATATCAAACTGATTTTAGGTTGTTTAGGACGCGTCAGGTGAAACGCAGTGCCCCTGTTGAGCACTTACCTTGGACACTCGCCCTCGACAGGTGTTACACTTGTAGTCAATTGATAGAAGAGAATAATGCACATACGCCAACGGACGCATATCAAGGAGAGACACAGGAATTGAAGCTTTAACTCTTACTGTGACCTACACAACAAAAAATTGTGCGTCAAATTTCGCTACGGGAGTTTGTCTGCTGGAACGGGGAGCGCTGGCCGATGCGCGTTTCTATGATTTTATATGTCCGTGCGATGAGACGATATGGTAAAGGCAGTGATGTGCCTATCGAGGGCAACACATTGCGACCCCAATAAAGTTTTTATCGTCATCATTATCATCATCTTGTCGAGCATAGTTAATAATAATAATAATAATAATAATAATAATAATAATAATAATAATAATAATAATAATAATAATAATAATAATAATGTTTTATTTTTCATCAATAGTTTGATGAAGGACAGCGGCAGGTAAAAGCTGCTCTTCGAAAGAGGCAGCTTGACATAGGCCCACAGACGCCTTTAGCACGACAGCACTGGCAAACAGTTAGCAATGTTATCTAAGCAACAATTACAAAAATATCAAGTTCAAATTCTAAAAATAAAAATAGCAACCATGATAACAATGTAGCAACTGCAAAGAAATCTTGAAAACTATACATGTGTATATCGTGCAATTGAGTTCGGGTACAGAGTAAGAAATCTATGCCAGCTTTCACATATTTATCAATTAACGTAGAAACTGTGTAGAACACCTATCTGTGGAGTAGTTTGTTCTCGAAGTTTTTATTTTCCATGTTTCTTTATGTCATGTTTCGAACAAATTATTTGGCTGCAGTTTCGAGAGGTCGTACAAATAATGTCGACTTTCTTGAAATTGACGCCTGACCACCAATGCTAACTTAAAATCGTAGAGACGATGTAGGGGTGGTATTCCAGCCTGTTGAAACAATTCACTTCTGCGAGCATCATACGACCAGTAAAAAATTATTCTAATATACGTCTTTTGCATCAGGTACAGTTTTTGTAAGCGCGTGTTAGTCGTAGTCCTTCATACCAAGAAACAATAAGCAAGATGCCAACAGAACAGTCATTTATAAAGTAAGAATTTTACCTTGTATAGTAGAACAGTTTTGCCACTGTACACCGTGCCCTCTACGCGAGATAACTGACCCAGCACACTGTAAATGCGATCGTTTCAAAGCATATTGCTCGAAAATGTAACTCCAAGAATTTTTATACAATTTACTAACTCAATAATAGTATCGCCATACTTGAAATGTATGTTTTCATTAACAGACTTATTTTTAGGGCGGAATAGTACCGCCTTTGTTGTACTAGTGGTTATGTTTGATTGATAGCGCCCAAGGGCGACACCCGCAGTTGGGGCGCGTACACATGCTGAAAATGTGCCATTATACTCGTTTGTCAATGAAAAGCAGATCCCTCAAAGTGATATCAAGGTTTCTGCTAAAAGAATTTGGCGAGTGTATGCGTGTGATTCGAGCAATGTTACAGCACTTCAAAATGAAACAAAACACATTTGTCGCTTTACTTATGCGTGCCACAATATGCCAGTTAAAGCTGATGTTTCAAACAAAGTTTCTGCACTTTCGAAGAATATCCTACTTGCTGGCACACAGTGACGGCTTGTGTCTGCAATAAAGAAAAACATATGTACGCGTACAGAGCTGCGTGCATTTGGGTCATAGTTCAATAAATGTGCTAGCAAGGTTCTGGGCGCGTACATGATACAATGGAGGCATGCAACTAAACTTTTAAAATCTGCGAGATTTTGGCTTTTCGGCTATTCTCTTTCTCTTTCCTTCTTTGGCTGTTTTGTCCCGCACGTAGTTTGAGAAGAAGGACGGCTAAATTTTTGCAACACTAGCCGCGCCATGGCTTCTCGGTGCTCGCTAGTAGCGCCTTTATGGCTGAAAAGAGGGTTACAAGGCCACTGCAGGTAGCACAGTTTGCACAAAAAGTGCCATCGGCCTCTTTTTGGAAATGGCCAATGGCGCAAATGCTTCCGCGGCCCTTTCTAGAGTGCTCACAAAGGAAAGAAATGAGATCGTTGGGTATGAAAGCCCTCCCCTGTCTAAATAAATATCAAGCAGTAGCTGGTCCAGATGAGCTGGGAGCCTTGATTTGCCTATGCAGTCGTCGCAAGTAATGCAATCCTCAGCTGCTTTCACCAGGAAGCCCGCTATAAGGCCAAGCGTGCTGGCCCTTATGCCTGGCTGTGGGGCACCTGTGGGAAGGTAGAAATGAAAAGA
>WOVY01001680.1:0-56576 GCA_013436015.1 Rhipicephalus annulatus | reverse complement strand
TTTCTCCTGCTAAAAGGTACATCGTTTAAGTAGGTTACTCGACGAGTTCAGATCACGACGCGTCGTTATAAAATGAATTGCGGGGAATGGGAACAGGATATGGACACGGGCGCGGTCGATGAAGCGGCGGTGCACAAGTGGCGAGGTTCCTGTGCAGCTCATTTGAGAGCCCCTACTGAGAGTATTAGAACATTAGAATGAGCCGTTGAACGGTTGCGCAAGTCACGATGCCACGCACTATTCGAAAAATCGTTATAGATCCGTTAGAACACGTGCTACTTTCTTTTTCTTTACTGGAGGACACTGTAGGCCCATAATGGGACTGTGCAAAACGGCGTACTATCCGCGTCAAACGAAACCCGAACAGCAGCAGGCCTTCGCGACGGTATATTACGCGCCGTCCAGTTATCACCACTGACAGGCGCGCGCCTCCTGTTAGGCACCTCTGCGCATATGTGCGCGCCCCCTGTCCATGGTGATAAGAGGACAGCGCGCAAAGTTCTATCGCGAAGGTTTGCCGATGTTCGGGTTTCATGCATCTGACGCGGATAGTTCATAAACTGTCTTTATTGTCCGTCGGAACCAAGCAGTATTCTCCCTAACTTATCATCAGTGGTAAATTATCTCGGTGCGAGTTCGACACTTAGGACCATGCTCACAAATAAGTGAGTGGCATCGCAACAAACTCCAATATTGCGTAAACCATTTCGATAAGAAATGGGTGACGAAAATGAAGAAAAATGTTGTACGCCACGCATAGTGAAAGCATGGCGTACCTTACTCTGTGCAGTCTCTCTTCGCAATGCTTTTATTTTATACCCCTGACAATGCTACACACTTATAAAGGTGTGTACCTTTTTGCACATATTCATTAACAAATTTTGCAGCTTGTATGGCATGTATATGAACTCCTCCAGATAAGTCTGCCCTGAATGATCCACCTCCGTTTTCTTCACTAATAATAAAGATTGTTTAGCAGTAAAAGAACACACAATATATTGATGCAATCTGCGCTGGCTCGATCCTAAATTGAAACTTTTGAGATGATTCCCAAGCGGCTAAAGGCAACATGTGCTTAGTCTGAGCATTGAACTACGCACAGTCGGTCTTGTGTACATGTATACGTACATACATACGCAAACAAACAAAACAAAGTAATGAGTCACACAGGATGCCTCGAGTTGGGTCACATATCTCGCACGCCTGTGCAGACGTCCTTGAACAAAAAACGTCGGGCGGGCCTGATAAGCAAAGAGAAAGGGAGTCGAGTGGATGGCTTGAGCAATCGCGATTGTGGCAAGCATAAACCTACTCAAGCCCATAGTACCGTGCAGTAAACACTACGCAATCACAACTGCCGCAACGCAATTATTGTGACTCATTCATTCACGCAAAACTAGGGTGAACTACTTTGCTCTGCACAGTTTAGTGTATCGTTTTCAAGGTGCGAACACGTTCCGTTTTTCTTCAGTGCCAGTGACATTTCAGACGCCTTGGCTTGATGTTTTCATCAACTTTTCTAGAAACTAAACTACTTCAGCATGTGTACACAAGCCCATGCATGCCAGAGGTGATTCGCTGCATCTGCATCCTGGGCATATGAGATGAATGCATAATTACCTGCACATGTGAATTTTACTATTAGCGATGGTAAAAATGTTTCAATGACACTTTCTCGATATTTTGTTTCCTCGCTTAGCATCTCGCGTTTGTATTTGGTTAAAGCTCTACAATACCTAATTATCTGCCTTTCCTGTATAGACCATATGGCGTTACGAAATACAAAGGTCTTTGCCTCGAACCTAAAATTTGCATGGTTGTCGTAAGATTGGGTGTCTTCCTCGACGTGGTGATGTATGGTGGCGAGTCGGACATTGTGAAAATATGAAAGGAAACAGCTGAGTACTTCCGAGATCGTATTACTGGTTCAGTATCCGCCGTTTTCTCACCCCACTGCAATGTTGCAAATCGAATTTTCGCATCTGCATGGTTGATCTCCCTCCCTCTTTTTTCTCTCTGAGCTCGATCATCTGGGCTGCTAAACAATCAAGCCACTCTGTCATTCGTAATGTTATTTCGAATCGGAAGCACTAAAACTAAAATTTATTTATTACAGGTATTGGTGTACGCGTTCGATACGTTCAATTTTGTGTTGTTTCGGTCAAGGAGAGCAATTAAGACATATGTTTTTATGTTTCCGCATTAATTCGCCGAACAATTTAAAATCTTTTCTGTCCATCCACATACTTCAGTTTGATGCATGCATATTAAAATAACGATTTCTTAAGAAACATAATATTTAACAATTTTCTCGATTTCTGTATATCGCTCTGATAAGGGAACCAGCTACTGCAGTCTTCACGAATTGAATGTCGACACATATTTTTCGTCGGAAAGCTGCTGCGCTGAAAGGATATATATATGAAAGGTATCCATTTGAGGACCCTTGTTCGCAATAACCGGAAAGCTTTAAAACTAGCGCTCGCAAGCTCGCTCGATTTCGACCCCCCGGAACAGATGCTCCGCCTGCAACCTTGGAAGCCCGGGTTTTGACGCGGGCCTTTGAGATGGCGCTACTGGTCCTACAGAAAAACGGTTCCACGCGCGTCACGCATCGCTGCAGGCACACAGCGCATGCGCTCCTCACATGTTGTTTCTGGTGTTTACCGCCTCTGTGGCTCCTTTCGTTACTACCTTCGTCCTTCGTCATCCTCAACGCTTCTCCCCCTTTTCCTCTTCGCAAGCATCTGTCTCTCTTTGCGTGCTGGGCGGCTCGTGCGACTTTACATGTCGGCTGCCCGACATTCGCTCAGGTGCAACGGTGCTCGTTATCCGTGGACTTCGCAAGCGTCCTCTTCGTTCCATTGTGTCGCAGTGAGCCTCTACTATAAGGTTTGTTTTGCCTCTGGCGTGCTCGCTTCTCGCGAAAACTCTCCACCCGTTCCATTCGCACGTACAAACCTGCCCAATCTCTTGCTCTAGCTGATATAACGGTAATGAGTTTTGCTTGTGGCTCGTTTTCCTTAGGACGGTGCGTGTATTCTGTTAAGATAGCCCTGTGCGCGTGTATGCGTGTCTCTGCGCCGCATTCCTGCGAAGGTTGTGTCAGCGCGCGCCACCCGACCTTTCGACGGAGAGAGCTGTGCGGTGAAGCTACATCGCTGCGCTTTTCATTCGTTCTTGGATGACGAAAATGATCGAATCCCGTGCCTGCGCTCGATGAGTCATCGTCATACGTCTAAGAAAAGTCATCCATTGTTTGCCCTGTTGTGCTACGACGTGTTTGTTTTGGTAGTGCGGCATGCTCGCCAAGCTTTTGTGTTGTAGGTTTTTGCAATGGTGCACTCGGATTGTTGTGATCTAAACAGTTGGGTTGATTTCGCACGTCGCGTCACCTCTCTGAATGGGCTGATGTTGAGCAGCTTTGAAGCAGTGTAGATCGTTTGTCGTGATCATGGACTCCGTGCACATTCAGTGCCTTTTTCCGGCGGAATTTTCGCTGTTGCTATGTATGATGGGTGCAGGAGGACGACAGCTCTATCATTCTTGTTGGCACCGCCGCTACGAATGCGTCATATTAACGTGCATGCCCGCGTTGTGCTGGGCAAAAGTGTGTCGTTCTATATGTATTGCGAACGCGTACCTTCGATGAGCACTAAGGACACTTGCAACAACCGCGTCTCTGGGTGATTTTCTCTCGCCAGCTGCGTCCGCGGGCAGCGCGGTTCAGACATAATCAGCCGTAAATAACGGCCTTATATGTGCGCACGCCTAGATACGACGTTTTCCCTCTTGCCAATTACGTGATAAGTGAGTCTATCATGTCTACCTCTCGTCGGCGTCACTCCAAAAAACTATGTTGGTGATGGTCTGCTGATTGATTTTTTTTTCTCTGTACAAATTGCCGCTGTCATATATATATATATATATATATATATATATATATATATATATATATATATGCACTTGATGAAGTGCAGACGAACGTACAAAACAAGGAATGACGTTGAATTAATGTTGCTTTTTTTTTGTTAGCGAGTCTGCACAATATCTCACCTTAGCCAAATTGAAGAATTCGAGTTTTTGTCCTACACTTGGTATATATGTGTCACATATTTTACATGTCTAATACACTACTGCACCAGCTCAGGTCATACATATTAGTTACAAATATATATATATATATATATATATATATATATATATATATATATATATATATATATATATATATATATATATCTATATATATATACATATATATATATTATGTATAACAGAATGCAGTTAAATATGCAGGCACCTCACATGCACAGTAATGAACCTGTAATGCATAATGGTTTTATTGCTTTGAATGACTATGAAGCTTTTCTATAAATATCCCTGCAGACTGAAATTGAAAATTTTTAGCAATCCTGCAAGTGATGTTTATTCTTATACTTCCCCATAAGTAAATAGAGTATCTGGTGTATAGTTTGGCTGTATACATAATTCTGAAGAAAAACTTTTTATTACAACAGGGTGATCAGCCTGTGAGCATTCAGGTAAATAATGATACAGTAGGTGTTGTAGAGTAGTGGTCGAGAACCTGCAGCCGGCCTGGCAGTAATTGTGTGGCCCCTGACATAGCATGAATACCCTTTCCCTCTATATGAAGGCTGACATGGCAGTTTTGACCCGAAATGGTATTTTGGCTTGTAACCTAGTTGTTTCATTGCAACTTTGTGACATGCATGCTGAAAATAAGCATGACTTTTAATCCAGTTTTACAAATTAGTTTATCCGAATTTTTACATTTTGCCTGCAAAAGACTTGCTGCTCTTAATTTCACATTCCGTGCAGACCCTGGATGTATTGGCTTCACGCAACTTAGTCCTCCGCCTCAAAAGGTTGCCGACCCCTGTTTTAGAGCACCGTTTTCCTATATTTCAAAATGGATCCTAGTGGTAGCTCAACAGATATTTAGGAAAGCAATATATAAACTTTGAAAGAGTTTGAAATACATTGGTGTCAGCTTCAAAACTAGATTTCATCGTTTAAACACCCTGGTTTTTCCTGTGGTTTATAACTTACACTTGTGAATTTTGAAAGTTGCAGAAATATGCAGGACAAAGCAAAATTCTTTTGAGCTTTGTCGCTGGCAGAGTACTGAGAGTTCTATGGACTGCAAAAATAACGAATATATCAGTTGCAAGAAAGATCAGTTGCGATTTTTTTTTTGAAGCAACGACAATGCAACTAAACATTTTTGTTATTGTCATGTCGTGTGAGGTAACAATTTGGTGGAGATGTATTAAATGTTCTCCCCATTGTTAGGTAGGAGAAAGCAAGGCGTCTTATGCACAGGATCGTTGGACTATATTTCGGAGGCCGTATAGGAGCACGTAGAAGTGCTTGAATAATTTGTATTAGATGTGTCTCGCTGGTATCCATATGCTCACGATGTCACCAGCAAATAAATGGCACTTAACAACCATGTAGTTCAACAATGTGTGTGCAAGTTTGAGCTGCAGTATTCTTTTGTCTCTTTACAAGACTGTTTTTTATCCGTTGGCATGTAATAATTGTGACTGTCTCACTTTTCCTTTGATTTGCATGTATGGTATTTTAACATTTTAACTGTACCTTTCCTGTAGGCTCCAAGCTGGCCCTCTCAGACAAGTCTGAAGGCGAGAAGCCCCTGAGCACCACAGCGGCAGCATCGGAGAAGGAGTCGCTCGACGAGTCGCAGCTGCTGCCGCAAGAATTTGTGGTATCTTTCCAGAACGGGGGAAGCCCTGTGGTTGACATCGAAAATGGTGCAGCACGATCGAGTGATGTGTTCCGGCAGTCGCGGTGTAATGCCGTGTACCTCGACTGGAAGAACATCACATACACAGTGCCTGTCAAGAAGAAAGGTGCGTGGCCACATTCCATGCAAACAGCAAAACAACCCCTGAGTTTCTCCCTTTTCAGATAATACCACGACGAAAAAAATAGTTGTGCTTTGTAAATGTATGAGTAATACACACAAAGTTGAGAGGGTGAAAAGACAAACAATAGCTACAAAGGTAGCCTACTTGAGCCAAGGGCAGTAAAAGTATCCGAAAGCAGGCATAAGCGAATTAAAACATTGGCAACATTTTTGTTTAAATAAGACATTTCAAGAGTATTTTTGTGGAAATGTAAGTATTTACAGTAAGAACTCTTTAAAACTATGATTTTTAAGATATTGAGGCATGAATTGTTGACTTTAGCAATCATTTCACCTGGCATGATAAAATTCTTTGTGCTGTAGCAAGAATTATTCACCCGTCTTGTGCGAGTCTTAGGAAAAGCGCTAAAGGTACTAGTAACAATGAAAACGAGTACTACATAAGTGTACCCAGTATCACAGTCGCTGCGATAAAAGCATAAATTGCAGTCACTTCTGCTACCGTTTCTCACGTGACGACTAAGTCCAAGCTTTCAATATTCCTCAGCTGCTGCTGCCTGTACGTGGTCATAATGAACGACGCAAGCACTTTGTCAGATATCCACTTTCTATTGTTGAGTGGAAACATTCCTCGGTGCAGAGCGCTTTAATTGGTCCTGTTCACTTCCAATTGCTGTTTCAAGTAGCGTTCAGAAATAAGTGGTCTGCGAAATGAGATGCAATGAAATAGTTTTCCCCAAGGCCCAGCCACGCTGGGCCTATGTGTGTGTGTGTCTGGTTTATACGAGGGTATAGCGCAGTTATCCCCTTTGTGACATATCCAAAAGTCCTCCTTCCTGTAATGCAAGCGCAAACGCAAGTTCGGGAGCTGGAAAGAAACCTTGGTCACCATGTTCTGGCAACGCCTATACGAGCGTCAAAGGTTGAGACATTACAAAATAATAATAATGTGGTTAAAATCGAGAAAACGAGAAACTAGCCAAAAAGTAGCCAAGTAGCTAAGACATTTTTTTCTACCAATACTGGCCCAAATAAGTTGCTGATTTGGCATCAAGTAGCCAAACCTGGCAACCCAGACTTCACGTGCTATGCACTGAAGTGTACTGCAAGGTTGCAGCATAGTGCATTTGTACTGTACTCACTAATTGAAACGAGACAACTTAGGGCTACGTAATGTTCATATTCTTGTTTATGCTGTACTTAATTCAGGCTGCAGCGATGCGATTTCAACTTATAAACGTATATCAGAACCAACATTATCTTCAGAGACCATGTCGACTCATCGCGACATGACGTGGCTACCTTGAGCAATCGCATAGTACAGGTCGTTATTTTAAAAAATGTGATGTGGCTTCTGAATTTGTAAGTACGGTTTATGGGACTGATCACCAATGTTTCATGAGTGACAGACAAAGGCAGTGAGCAAATTAAACTGCCTATAGTGGCAGAGAAGTGAACATGGCGATAATGTTATGGTATCTGCAGTGTACACTGACATAATGAAAAAAGTGAGACGCTGGAGCTTATGTCTTTTGTACATTCTTTATCTTGTTTCTGTATGTTATAGATATAGCACACACTGCCAAGTATTGTACGTGAATGATCACGGGACACTGACTGGTGATTGCAAATGAAAGCTTTCAAACATGGCCCTTTCTTCGTGTGTTGCTTTTCTTTGTATTTTGTGTGGAGTGCATTCAAGACGTTTTCAATATGGGATATGAGTTCAAAATGCAAAGGAACTGAGAGAAACGTAAAGTGGGATGACTGTTATGGTACAACAGTCAGTCATAAAGATACGAAAACTGGATCACTTTAGCCTGCACATTGTTCTTTTGTCTCAGAAAAAAAAGCCCTCATCAGTCGCATGTACGGCCGAGCAGAACCAGGCACATTGACAGCCATCATGGGACCCTCGGGTGCTGGCAAAACTACGCTGATGAATGTCCTCTCCGGCCACTAGTAAGTTCACACTCCTTAACTCTGCATAATTTATCATTTCTAGCTTAGTGCTGGGACATGTGTTAGAGCACAAATCAACAAATTAAGACTTTCACGCGAAATTCGAAATACAGTGGCCTCCCAATAAATGGAATCTGAAGGGACCGGGAAAATGTGTTCCACCTAACAGAAGTTCCATTTACTGAGAGGTGAACTGGGGTGTATGCAGAGATAAAAGCAATCATATCAGAGGCTGTTGTTCCATTTAAGCAACAGTTCCGTTTAACAGATAGATTTCCGTTTACTGAGAGTCCACTGTATCATTATTGCACTCACAGTTAATGTATGGTATAACATAGAAAACTAACAGACACTTACAGATGATGACATGCATGTATTCGTACAGTTGAATCTCACTCTTGACTGGAAGTCACATCTAATTTAAAGATGCTGTAACATATTTTTTTACATACTAACATTAGCATTGTACATTTTACATTTATCTAAGCATTCGTCATATTTGACAGCATGTGTAGCAAGCTTTAATCTCAGAGTGAGACATTGTGTAAAATCGTTGTATATAGAAATATCTGAAACTTGAAATTGTGTCCCTGTGTAGATACGTGTTTGTATTTTAAGTACAGTTGAACCTCTTTACAAGAGACTTGCACCAGGAAGCAATTGTCTTTTATATGAGGTGTGTCTTATAAGCAGGGTACCACACATGAATTTTCTATTGTACTCCTATTTTAATTTAATCTCATTTGTGTCTCTTATGCCCAATAGTTTCTACATCAGTCTCTCATAGATACGGGTTTACTGTATCGTGAATCACCAACTTGCCTAATCTGCTATTCGAACAAGATGCTGTAAATATGTTTAGGAAAGACAGAATTCTTTGTTTTTTTCATGACACATAATTAAAAAATTCAGTTTGGTGCTCTGAGATGGCATCACCACAGCACCAGGATCAGATGTGTAATCAACAAGGGGAGGGGGCTCACGTTAAAGTAAACTCATTTATGACAGGGAACTACTAAAGCAAATCAAAGTGTTTCTGGCATTAATTGGCTTATGAAATCACTGATGTGGCTGTAAAGCTGCTGTCAAATTTATGCAATGGCAAGGGCATTGTTTATGAGGTGCAAGGTGTTTTTTGTTACCAATAACAGAAGTAAGGGAAGTGCACAGACTGCAGAATCGACACAAGTCTGGCAACCGAAACTGAATACTGTTTATCACTGAAACTACTCATTCACTGCAAGGCTCTTCATGATGAACAGTTTTTTGCTTTGAACAACATTAAACAGTGGGTAAGCATTGAAGAAATAAAGCAGGCTTGCTGATTGCAAGTGTAGGCCTATGTAGGTGGCGCCCATTACAAGTGCCACCAATGTCATCACCTCAAAAGAAGTAGTTGTTTGGACACCTAGCTGAATTACTCTTCTTGGGGTATTCTATATACTGTATTGGCATATACTCTTTATGTGTTACAGTTGAACTCTTTTATAGAGAGACAATTGGGCATAAGATATGCCAGTGTGGTATATAAAAATAGCGAATGATCAGAAATTGAGAACATGGCACCCTGCATACTATAAGAGACACCTCGTTTAAGAAACAAGGACTGCTCTCTGTGGGTATCTTATAAAGTGTTCACCTGTACCTCGGCTTGTGAACAATTTTATGCTTGAGCAGGATATCTTTTAACAGTAAGCAGCCATTTTGTCATGAATCACATTCTACTGAACTAGTTCATATTCATGCTACAATCTGCAGTCCTTTCAATTGATGTTAATGCACGGACTATAGTCATCAGTTCTTTAGAAACACAGATGTCTGGGCGAGTTCTTACTGATCCATGTTGGTATTTAAGAGCACGAAACATACAAGAGACTCATTTGTGCTGAGCACTCGTTTGTGTGGTCTATCTCTTGTATCTTGTTTGTTTGACACTCTTAAAAACCAACATGCCTTCTTTGTTATGCAGTGACAAGGGCTACCAAGGCGAGGTGCAAGTCAACGGCTGGGTACGAGACACGGAGCTGTTCAACCAGCAGAGCTGCTATGTCATGCAGGACGACTGCCTGCTACCTGAGCTGACAGTGCGTGAGGCACTCACTGTGGGTGTCCAGCTGCGAATGCCGTCCCTCAACCGCTCAAAGCGTGAGCAGCTGGTGGGTGCAGAGGCACATGTTGTTCTATCAGCTAGCTGTTCTTTTGATTACCTTAATTCCGAATTTTTGAAGTGCCAAAACTGTTCGATGATTGTCAGGTAGACTGGTTTAACGGCAAACTTCAGCATTGTATACATACCATCTGTAGCAGCATTTCTTATAATGGAATGCCATGTTTCACACTTTAGTGCGGTTTTATTATGTGCACAATGCCATTTTGGACACTATGGACACAGTAATGAAACTGCTCAACACTGAACGACTGGGATTTTTTTATATGCACCTTGATCTACGTACTCTTGTGTACTTGTATTCAACCCATTGAAATATGGCTGGCTTGGTAGCAACTGAACTTGCACTGCTCTTTTGGGTAGCGCAACTATACTGCTATTATGCCAAGTTCACACTGACAGAGTCAGTCACATAATAAAATTTTAAAATAAAATAATAAAGCTAGTTGTGAGCTTATGATAACGTCAGTGAAGACAAACGGAATGGTGAAGCATCATTTCACCCTCTCATAATATTCAACAAAGAAACAAACGTACTGCATTATAATATGTTCTCACAACCGGATCGTTAGGCCAAAAGATTTTCGAACATCTGCACTATCATATTCCTTGAATAAATCTAGTGCCATCATAGCCTACTTCTGGCTGGTTATCACTTTCAGCAATACTTTTGCGAAATTGTCGAATGATGCGTCGGCGTCTGCCCATGTTATGATCTCTCGCTGTTGTCAATGTCGGACCACCGTAGCTCGTAGTCGATGGCCAAATTCGTTGCAGAAGACTCCCGATAGTGATCGTTGATAAAAATTACCCCTGCTCCACCAACTCATAACCTTGTTAGTGGTGCATGCAGTGGCACTCTCAGCCACGATCTACTCAACATATGAAACAGAAATATGCGATAGAACCCTGGTAATACGACTTTAGGGGAACCGCGAAATACCATCGTGTAATCTGGGTGGCGTATAATCGAAAAACTGGAAAAACTGGACGGTGACATTCAGCCTTGAATAAAAAATGGGTACAGAGTGGCTGCCTGAATAAGCCCACAGCACGATCTTGTACTTCTGCAAGGAAGGTAGATTCAATTATTTTTGCCAGTGGTAGCTAATGGCGGCATTACTCAGTTGAAGAAAATGCAAGCGCATCTTCATGATGAACTTTAAAAAAATCGAATCGAACGTGCGTCTTTCCACCGATAAATAGAGTCTGGAAATTGCCTGCGCATGAAAAGAAAACCAAAACCGCGTTGCCAACAGCCTCCTGTCAGATAAGTCAGACACAGTGTCATCACTATCAAGTCATGCCAGCGAATCATGAGTTTGCGAGACTGCCTGAGCTGTGCGTGTTGTAATTTGTTGCCTTTTGAAGTGTCCCGCTCTTGTTATGAACATTCACATCAAGTGAAAGCAATTTTGTTGCATGGTGAAAACAGCTGGCTCGCACCTTTACGCGTGTGTGAGCATGTGGCTGCAAGTGTGATAAAGGCAGGCAGCTCTATGTCGACCAGAAAAGTTTCCACGGACCGAAAATGTGAAAATATTACCGGCTGAAGCTACTCCGTGTGGAAAGAGCTTGACTAGGTAACGACCCTGGATACCTATTTCCGCGATCGAGGAATATGTAGAAGCGCATGAACTTCCTGGAAAATAAATTTTCTATTCTAAGAAGACATCCCGTCTCATTCTCTACTTCTCCAGTCGTTAACCTCGAGGTGCGCAAGTTCATATTGTGCACTTGTGAATTGTGCACTCGTGAATATTTCGTCCACGTTTAATTCGAGTAAATGTGGTTTTTTCTTTCGGACGGGATCTGAAAGTTATAGGATGTGGGGTCGGCATAAAGCTGTGCCTTATAACCAAGGTTTAATACATTACTTTTAAGGGGATTTTGCCGGGACCAAATGGATTCGTCGTAAAATGCAGGCCGTTGTAAAACCGGGGCATGTATAATAGAAGTTTCACTGTAATCAGTGTGATTCTTCTGGCACCACCAGTTGTGAGTGTAAAACAACCAAGACAGTACAGCGTGACCAACATAAGAAGTCCAACTGCAAGCTGCGCAAATTTTTCTGATAAATGACGATAAGTCCACGCCGACATATGACTGTAGGAACAAATGCCAGTTTAGAAAGATTCACTTTTGCGAGTGCTAAGAACAACCCTAAAACAAGTTATGTCGTAGACGTTATCTTTGCAGCATGAGTTTTGAAAGCTATGCTTTTGTATGTGACCACCGTAACTACTTTACCCGCGTTGCTTACACCACTATTGCTGCCTATACACTCAAGCCAGGCTAAGTTGTGTGAACACTCAACACAGCCACTCTCTCTGGTCACTTGGCCACAGCTTGGAGCACAATTTTTCACGTATCATATAGCAACAGTTCTACAGTTACGAAGTAACAATGGTGAAGCTATGCCGGAGCTGACAGAAAATGACGTAACAGCTGGGAAAGAGCAGCAGTGAGAAGCGTAACAGCGGGGACTTCTAC
Source organism: Rhipicephalus annulatus (assembly GCA_013436015.1). NCBI lineage: Eukaryota > Metazoa > Arthropoda > Arachnida > Ixodida > Ixodidae > Rhipicephalus > Rhipicephalus annulatus. The sequence goes on along the minus strand of WOVY01001680.1, from coordinate 44,040 downwards.
GGTATAACTTCTAATGCTGGAGCATAGACTAGTTTTGTCACATTCTACTCTAACTACATTGTTCTTTGTTTTCACATGCAAATCTATAAAACCATGAAAAGTGTTAAAAAAATCTTCCAGCAAACTAACAGTGCCCAAACTTTTGTAGCAATAATTGACCGACGTCCTTTATACACGGCTAGCATCACACAAAGCTCGATTGTCAACCCATTCTGAATCTATCATGCTAGCCAAAGAAATGCTGTTTGCATTCAATAACTGGAAATAGTAACATTTAGTAAAATAATGTCTTTCATTCAACTCTCCCTTCAGTGCAGCTTGGCAGGCACTGTAAATATACTGGAGGCATTGGTGCAGGAACACAAAATGCATGTAAGCTTAGCTCCCTTATGCATAGTGTCCCACTTACATGGTTAGCATATCCGACAAAACTTTTGGTTGGTCAGTTGTTAAATGGCTTGACACAACTGGAGCCTGCCTTACAATGCAGGTGGACGAAGCAATGGCGCGATGGGGTCTAGACATATGCCAGCACACGCGTACCAGCTGTCTTTCCGGTGGTCAGCGCAAGAGGCTAGCAATCTCCCAGGAGCTGATCAGCAACCCTCCAGTCATCTTCCTTGATGAACCTACCAGGTTGAGTCTCCTTGCAACTACAACTCTGCATGCACTGAAAAAATGTGGCTTGTCAAACTGCATCAAAAAATATTGTTGTGCTTAGTAAATGTCTGAAAAACTTCACATGCTGTGCGCTAAAACATCCATAAAGGTTGCAACCAACCTTGTATTATTGGCATTGTTTTGGATTGTGTGGATTTAGATCAAGTCAAATGCGATGCAGTTACCACACTGCATCGCGTTCGACTCTACATAACCAGCTTGAGCGCCATGTTTATTGAGTGCTATGGTTGCCAACTGAATGAGCAAGCCTGGCTATGTTTGGATAGTGCAAGGGCCACTGACTTTTTTGCGTGAATCTGTTTATTTCAGTGGCCTAGACAGCATGTCTGCACTTCGCTGTGTGAAAGTGATGAAAACATTGGCTGCAGCTGGCCACACGGTGCTCTGCTCCATACATAACCCGAGTGCAAAGCTCTTCTCACACTTTGATAGGGTGGGTAAACAAATAACTTCATGGTAGTATTTGATGCCCAGCATGCAGTTAACAAATCCTCTAGTACAGGATGAGATGTCTGTCTTGATCAAATATGTTAAATTATGGACAAATACGCTCATTCCTTGTTTTGCCGACTGTCAGCTTATTAGTGAATAATTCTACCACATCGTTCATATACTATGTCTCTGCTTAAACTATTCTTATATAAATGGGATCTGACTATATACCGTATTTACTCGCATAATAGGCGCACTTTTTTTTCAGAAAATCCGGCTCGAAGTTAGGGGTGCGCCAATTACGCGGGGTAAAATTTTCGAAAATTTTTTCAATTCTGTTCTCGCACTTTAAATCTGCACACTTGTCAAGTAAAAGGCGACTTTATCGTTTACCAATTAATTCAGCATAAAACAAACATACCTACGTACCTTTTAATGAACAAGCGAGAGCCGTCAACTGCACACACACACGTAAAATTTATTTACACAAAAGTCGTAGCTGTTCCTCCTTTTCCCTATTCGGAGTCCGAGTCGGAGATCACACATTTATTCTCACCGAGTGGGGATTCGTTTTCGGTGTCCGAATCATCCGCACCCCACAACATGTCATCCTCACTCGCATCCAGTGCGTTCGAGATACCCGTCTTCTTGAAGCTTTTCCTGACGACTTCGTCGGAGATCGCCTGCCACGCTTCCACGATTCAAGCGCACAACATTTCCACAGGCGGCCTCTTAATCTTACCACCTGGAGTCAGCTGATGTTGTCCTCCAGCCATCCAGGTGGTGTACAGCCTTCGAACATTGTCCTTGAAAGGTTTATTCAAGGACACGTCCAAAGGCTGCAGTATCGATGTGAGGCCGCCCGGAATCACTGCCAGATCTGTGCGCAGCTCCTTTAGCTCATCTCGTACGCGGTCTACTAGGTGCCCACGAAAACTGTCCAGGACAAGCATGGACGGCAACAACAGACCACCCGGCCGCCGACCCCAGACTGTTTTCACCCAATCCACCATGAGTTCCGCGCTCATCCAGCCTTTTTCCTGGACTCTGACGTAGATGCCTTGAGGGAATTTTGCCTTTGGGAGCGTCTTACGTTTAAAAATAACGTAAGGCGGTAGCTTACGCCCATCCGCTGTCACCGCCAGCATTACGGTGCATCGTTGTTTATCAGCGCCAGACGTTCTGACGATGACGCTCCGTGCACCTTTCTCCTCCACTGTCGTGTTCCACGGCATATCAAAGCAAAGGGGGTCTGATCAGCGTTGCCGATCTGGGATAAAATGAAGTCTTTCTGCTGTCGGAGCTTTATAACAAAACTGTGAAAGTCCACCACTTTGTCCTCATATGCTGCGGGCAAGCGCTGGCACAAGGTGGTCCGCCTTCGCAGTGCGAGGCCATGGCGCCGCATGAAACGAGTTGTCCATCCGGAGCTGGCTTTGAACTCTTTGCTTCGATGCCCTGCGCTCGGGCTATTCTGCGCGCCTCAGTCTGCACAATATCCAACGACACAGCACAGCCGTCTTGTCGTAGCTCCCGTATATGCCGGACCAGTTGCTCTTCGACGTTCGGATACCTGCCGGTCTTGGCACCGCGGAAAGCTCGTCGTGTCTTCTTCGTCGCCTTAAGTTTTTCTTCTTGGTCCCTCCAGTACCGAATACTGGTTTCTCAAACGCCGAAATGCCTGCTTGCAGCCCGGTTGCCGTGCTCCAGCGCGTACTGCACTGCCTTCAGTTTAAACCCAGCCGTGTAGCTCGCGTACTTCCCCATGGTGGAACCAAAGTTCAATACACGACCACAACATACGCACACCGCTTGCAAAATGGCGTTTCTTTCTTTTTCTCGGATGGTGGTGATGGCGATCGAGCCCCCGGCGTTGTACACGTGACCTCCAAAAAGCGCGGCGATTTGGGGGGTATCAGTAATTGATGCAACAGCCGTTTTTTTTTTTTCGCTCATGGACGCTTTTTTTGTTTTTCAAATTTATTTCGACAAACACGTTGGTTAGGTCGTTGCACTTCAAATTTTTTTTATTTGCTCATCGATTTGCCTTCTTTTTTTCTTCAGGGTACGAGGACCGCGTTCCAACTGTACCGCTGGGGGGTAGAATCGTTTCTGATCACGGCCAAGTTCGGGGTGCGCCTATTATGCGCGGAATTAAAAAAAATCGAATTTTCCGCGACCAAACTAGGGGTGCGCCTATTATGCGAGTGCGCTGATTATGCGAGTAAATATGGTAATAGTGCAAAAAATGTTAGCCTCTAGACAGATTTTTTAGCCTGTGGTAGTTTCATAGATTTGTTATTGTGTGCGGTGTCTTGCCCGTTGCTCATAACTTATATTCTCTCTTGTTGCACTTCACAGCTCTACATGATATCAGAAGGTATGTGCATCTACAATGGACCAGTGGACAAGCTGCTTAACTTCCTCTCCACCCAGAACCTGCACTGCCCCATCTACCACAATCCAGCAGACTTTAGTGAGTATGGTTCTTACCTGACAGACTCTGATCAGCTATGATCCTGTTGACTTTTTTATTTTATTTATTTACAGATACTATGAGCCCTTACCTAGGGCTATTACAAAAGTGGAAAACAAAAATATAATCATTCTAGAATCACTGCTAAATTAACACGTATAACTGAAGCTTACTCAAAAGGATCAATGTGAATTAGAACTCTCTAAATGCAACCAGGTTAAAATAAATGCACCCGATCGTATACACACAAAATAAAGCTTAGTTATCTAGAAATGTGAATGTGAGCGATGTGGTTCAAGAATAAATCTACGGATGATCATGATACACCTTCTTCAGTAGAGAAATTCCATTCGTTGATACCTCTTGGAAAGAAGCTGTACTTATGACTTGCCGTCATTGGCAGAGACACTGCGAAGGCAGAAAAATTGAAATAAGGACATTTTTAGGGCTCGCTTCTTTGTTTGACACAACCTTCGTAAAAATCATTTGTTATGATAACCACTTGTTCTGACATTTGATGACAATGTACGATTGTACCACGTAGTACTGCTGCCATATTACACATGTTGTATTGCGAGGCCTATATACAGGATGCAAGTGTTTAAGTCATAGAAGCTATTTTTACTGCATTTTCAAGCAGTTATTTTAAGTATTTCAAGCAAACACATGTCTCTGTAGTATAACACCTGCTTGCCACGCAAACAGCGTAAGTTCGATCCTCACTCTCGCCCGGATTTTTTTTTTAGTTATTATATCTGCATCTTTCTCAATTTTTCGCTCACAACCAACCCACCAGAATTTCCGCAAAATGAGTGCTTTAACGCTACCGCATTGGCCTTTTAGATTAAACGCAAAATGTTGTCAAGGAACAGAGGAACTGTGACATTAAAGTATGTTTTTGAAAAGTGCTAGTCGTGAACACTGGCAATGTTACAGGCTTTTACGATAAATGATTTTGAAAACTGCCATTGTCCTTGCTTTACTCTTTTCAACATTCTGCATTACTGCAACTTTTTGTTCCGTATTGCAGTCACAGAAATTGCGTCTGGAGAGTATGGCAACCTAAACAAGCAGTTGGCAAAGTCCTTCACACCAGACTATTCAGAAGAGGTCAACGAAAAGAAGCTGGACCATCCCGTGCTTACCGAGTATGGGGGCAAGACTATGAACAAGAAGGTAGGCATTGATTCATCTGCGGATGCTATCGCTTACGCTGCCAAGCTTTCTGCATCAAAAACGTTAAAATCGGCGAGTCGTGCAGCTAGCTTTCTTGACTGGTTTGAATGTGATTGTAATTCAGTAAACTACGGCAGTCACATTATAGCCTGAACAAGTTTACTGTGGCTGCTGAACTAATTAAGTCACTTCGAAAGAGTGGTTACACGGTCAGTATTATTGTACAGAGCACATTTTCACAATGGTGCTGTGTGCATCGTTTTGCCCAGTACAGTCCAACCTCGCTAAAACAAAACTGACGGGGCGAGTAAAAATATTCATTGTAGTGAAATCGAAAAAATGATAGCTGACCGGAGCGAGCACTACAAAGGAGCTTTTATTCCCAAAATATAAAGCGTTGGCTACTCAGGTGTAGCAAACAGATCAATTGCTGACCTAGTTTTGTAATGATAGATTCATGATTGATAAGTAGCATTTCATTGGGGTGCCTCTTAACAGTGGCCTATTAAGTGCCGATACACTGGTTGCATTGACAACGTGCCAGTGCTTTCATGGTTTTAGCTGCACTTGCTGCGCTGCGCGGCGTTGCAGTTGCCTGTTGTTTGACGTAAGCTTGAAACTTCTGAAGTGATCCGTAGCAACCAGCCCTCATTTCATTCTTCTTGCAGGAAAAATCTGAGGAGATGGAGTTGCACCGAGTGCACGTCAACTACTTCCACCAATTTGTCGTGCTCGTCAAGCGGTGCTTCTTGTGTGTGATTAGAAACAAGGTATCATGAACACTCTTTTTCATGTTTTTTCTTTCACATTTCAATTATCGAAGTAATAGACATGGTATCCTATGTGCACACCAGGTGGCACACTTTTCTCGTACAAACCGAGAGATATCCACCGAAAAATATTGCAGTTAGTATGCAGAGTCTCTTCTGTGTGCATATATATTTATGACATCGATCACACAAATAGCTGTATCTCTGATGGACTCTGGCACAAACGATTCTTCCCTCTAAATTACTAACGAATCACTACGTAGCTTGTTTGTTTGCACATTCTACTCAGTTGCTAGCCATCCACTGTCCAATTAGTTTGACTAAACTTAGAAGTTGTATTTGCTTCTTTGGTTCAGATAAGGTTGGAGCTACCCTTTTGTAGAGACGATAGAACCAAAAAACAAGCTCTTTTTCTGGCTGGGAAAACTCAAAGGCAGCCTGTAAACTAAAAAATAACATCGTCCTACATTGTTCCCTTCATACTGTGACTATTTCATCATTCCTTGTGCAGAGAGCACTGTTTCTCTTATTGAAAAGAAGAGTTGTACAGCAGGTTTCATCACAAAGAGAGTCCATGCTGTAGGTAAAAAAAAAAACTTGTTCTTAGCATCGCAGTACTGTTTTTGAAAATTAAGGAATATTGTAAAAGCACATGCAAGAGACAAGGCACTTGAGTGTCTTAAGCACATTCAGATGAGCCAGATGCTTTTTTGCTATTCATGGCAATAGTCAAAGTCATAGCCACGTCACTTGAGGATTCCAAGATGCAGCTTGCCTATTGTATTCATGTTCCTGTATGTTTGACATCCTTGCAGGTTGCCACGCTACTTCGCCTCGTGGCATACATTTTCATTGCGGGCATGATGACAGTGCTGTTCTACGATGTGGGCAACAGTGCCACGCGCGTGATCAGCAACTCTGCCCTTTTCCTGCTCTGCCTCACCATGGCACTGTTCCAGTCGGCCATGCCCACAGTTCTTATTTGTGAGTTTCTGAAGAACTGGTGTCACTGCTGAATTCTTTGAATGCAGTACCTTTCTTCGAGCCTCCAGGTAGTAGTTAACTGTGTATGTCTAGTTTTACGAAGTCGTCAAGAGTAAGCTTTATGGTTTTATTAAAATTCAGTTTTGGGAGGCACATGAAAGCCATTTGTGCAGATAAGCCTTGTATCCAGGGATACAAGAAAGAGAGGCAATTAGGCTTGTGCAAATATTTGAGCGCTTCGAATATTCTAACGAATAGTACATTATTCGAATTTGCTTCGATTCAAATTTAAATTATTGAAAGTTTTGAAGTGTTCGTAAAGAATGAATAAGTGTATATTGATTCGGTTGTAACACCTGTAAAGGAGTTTTGGCTATGGTAAACGTGGGCCAAACCGTGAAAGCACTCTCTCAAATGTATACTAATCGGCATGTAACTCTTTGTAAAGGTGGTTTTGCTGCAGTGAAGAAGTGCTAAGCAGTGGAAACATCTGTTTATTAGAAATTTGCACTGCTGCGAAGCCCCACTTCAAAGCTAAATGAATATTTCATCCTTATATCGATTCACGATTTTTGACGTTCAAAAGCTCCGGCTTAAATGCTTCAGTTTAGTAAATAATAAAATGTATCATATTTTATAGGTTATTATTTACATTCTGCCAAAAGTTAAATCCAGCTACTATTTAATTTGAAATTATTTCCGTTTCTCTTGAACCAAAATAAAAAAAGCATTTGTAGAGGTCTTGTTTAAATTAAAAAATTATATATCTTGTAGGTAAGATTATGAAAAATAAGTCCATTTTACTTTATAACATATCATATATACTATAGGATTTGAAACTATTCGACCAACATCACTATTGGCTTTAAATTTGCTTCGAACCTAAAATTCACTCTTTGCACAAGGCTATGAGGCTATAATTATCGCTATCAGCGGCCAGGCTAACTAAGATTGTATTATGAGCTTTCTAGTGACTGCAGTTAGGGGGGGAATGTCTGAATTGAAAAGTTGGCAGTCGTGTTTAAGCACATTAGTCAAAAATATGAAATGCATTTTCATCCACATTAACACAGATTAACTGTTGCAGAGGACTCGAAACACTGCAGAAAGGTCAAATAAAAAGCTGGTTAAGAAAACTTTAGATCTGAAGCAAAATTGCATAAAAAATTTTTCATCTCAGTTTCTCAGCGCTTTTATTCTCAGTTCCACTTGAAAGAATTCTTCAAGCCAGTCTCTGCTTCAAGGTATCCTGCGGCAAATATGAACTGCAGTTCGGATGAATACACGCATACAAGGCAGTGAGGAGCTGGCACAAAGCTCTTCCCTTCGGTGCTGGGGCAGTTATGTGGGGCATTTAATCTGGCTACTGAAACGGCACCACAAAGTAAGATGAAACCACGAGAAAGGACCAGGAAACACAAGTGCCGTTTTTGTGGCGCCGCCAAGTTGTTGATCCTTCTAAATTTAATCTGGCAATGGATTGAAGGCATAGGCAAAGATTATAACAATTATCCTCGACTATCAAGTGCCAATAAAAAGGAATCACTCCTCATCACATCCGGGAGGCACAGCACACTGAACCTCACTGCCTTGCATGCATAACCATGCAAACCACAATGAAATTTTGCAGTGAGATATCTCGGTGCACAGACATACTAGAAGAGTTCTTTCAAGTGGGATTTTGTATGAACACGACTGCATTCAACTTTTCAGTGCAAACATGCCTTGATGCCAGTCACTAATGAGCTCGGTATTTAATCCTGGCTAATTGGGCTGCTGACAGCGACAACTATTGTCTCAGTTTGTGTCCGCTTGGGTACAAGACTTGTTTGCAAAAGTAGTTTTCTCTTACCTCCGAGAGCTGAATTTTAAGAAAGCCGTAAAATTTAGTTATGAAAACCCGGTACATAAATCTCTGCATGTAATGCTTCGATGCGACCTTTCAGTAAGTAGTGGTGTGTACTTTATGTGGCATTTCAAGTGATAATATTGCCTATAGCAAGCACATCTTCAAGAGGAAAGAGTGAATTCATGTGCCAATGCCATGGGAGGAGGCAAGCGAGTGTCCGTAAGCCTTGTCGCCTCATGTTGAAATGAAGGCAGTGATTGAACCGTGACACTATTGCTAAAGGCCGAGGATATGTTTTTATTTAATGTCCTTAGGTTGCCGCCATCTGAGATGAAATGGTTGAATACAAAGTAAAAGTTACGTTTTGGGATATAGTGGCTTTGACATCACAATACCATATGAAAGTTTTGAAGCAGAACAAGAAAGTTTTGGGAAGGGTGTGCGTTGAAGGGAGACTGATATTTTCTCACGTTATGAAGACTAGACAAGGGCACTGCAGGAGATATGACCATAACAATTATAACCCTGCAAGGCTTTTACTAGCCACTTGGGGTGTAATGTTAGTCGGGAGTGAGGCTGCATAGTTTTGAATAGAGCGTGTAAGAGAAAGTTCTGTAAACGTTATCATTTGTTTAGAGTGTGAAATTCTGTTTGACACATTTTCCTCATTCTGAGTGCACTTCTAACTTTTATATACTATAATACCTTTTCATAAACTTTCTTGTTGTCTTTTCTTTTCTTGATCCACAGTTCCCACAGAGTTAACCGTGCTGCTAAGAGAGCACCGAAACTGTTGGTACAGCCCATTCATGTACTACATAGCTAGGATAATTACGGAACTTCCTTTTACGGTAAGTTGGGAGAAATCACTGTCATATGCTTCAGTCTACTGGCAGTTTTCTTGAGCACGTATTTTATTCAGAGCTGCACTGGTAAGCAAATTGTTTTTGAGTGACAATTTTACAAATAAGAATAACTTATACGATGCCTAGCCAATGAGATACGATGCCTAGTCAATGAGACTCAACATAGCGAGAGACTTCGGAGTCATTTAGCTGCCTAAAGTTGCAGTTCTTTAATGTGCTTTTAAGTCTAACTACACGAATGTTAGGGCACTCTGACTGCTATTGGAATATGGTAATTCTAAGTGGGCTTCTACCCACAGCCTCACGCTCAGCAGCAAAATATTACAGCCACCAATTCAACATGGCACGTAACATGAGCGTGGCTCTAGTAGTATCGCCGAATGTGCAAACCTGCCAAATTCTCGTTCTGGCAACTTGCACACTTTCACTCAAAAGTGTCATTCGATGAGTACAGTGTCTTGTGTATTTCTTTAGTGCCTCATCGATTTAGTGCATTCACAAGCACATATTCAGCACATGGGCATGTGATACCAGGGAACTTGCAAATGCAGTCTTGTGTGTATGTCAAAGAGTTTTAACTAGGGAAAGGAACTTGACCTTCGTACTTAGAAACTTTCCTTAACTTGAATTAGACTAGCTATCACCTTCATGCTGTACAAAAGTGTTTCAAACGCAAGGCCTTAGGCGGCACCATGGCTGCATGAACGCACTGCGTTAAAGGCGGTTTCAAGCGCACTGCGTTAAAGGCGGTGGCAAGTCACGTTCAAGTCAAGGAGTGTTCCTGAATACAGGGTAAATCTTCCATAATACGGCTTCATCAAATCCTCTATCTGCTTTTGTTTGTTTGTTTACACAGCATGAAATGTATAAATGTATATTTATACTAGGCTTGAGCAAATATTCGATTACCTTGAGTATTAAAATGAATAGTAGTGTATTCAAATTCACTTCGATTCGAATTTGAATTGTTGAAAATTTTGAAGTATTCAAATCAATTAATAGATGCAAATAATCGGCATGTAACTCACCTGTAACAATTCTCTCTATGCGATGAAGGTGTGCTAAGTCATGAAAACACCTATAAAAATATACATTAGTCAGCATGTGATCCTTGTAAAAGTGGTCTCACTGCAGTAGAAGATTACTAAGCCGTGAAAACACCTATCCAAGGGAATTCCGCTCTGCCACATAGCCTTACTTAAAGGTCGAATGAACATATTACCCTCACATCGATTTCAAAATTTAAAAGCTTTTTTTTTAGTATAGTAAATTTTAAAACGTAACATGTTTTATAGGTTATCACTTGCATTCTACTGAAAGTCGGATCTTGTTGCATTGCTACTTCCGATAAACTAAAAATAATGGCATTTGAACAGGCCCGATTTCAGCTTTTACAAAAGTATTGTGCAGGTTAGTTTGGTCATGACAAAATGTCCATTCCTTTTTAATATCCTATATATATTATTCAAATTAGATTCAAAATTATTCGACCGAAGTCACTGTTCACACAAGCCTTAGTTTATGCCTTTGACCACAGGATAGTAAGTGTGTCTAAATGAGGGTTTCCAAACATTTACTAGTGCAAGTATGGGGCATTCAGGGCATTAGAAACTACATTTTAAAAAATTATTTTGTTCTCTAACCTTTTATATTATGATGATTTGGAATGCCCACTGCCATTTAAAAATGAACTGGCATTTAAAATCTCATGATAACTATACTGCCCAATCACATTAGGACAGCTGTACAAATGAGACTAAGCCTGCTAACAGTACCCTAGTACTACTCATAAGAGTGATAGTTCACTTAACACACTGGCTCTCTTTGGTGCATTAGTTGTCATATTCCTGACATACATCTCTAAAGAACTTTTTTTTTAATCTGTTTCTGTAATACGTAGTGTAAGGCTTCAGTAGAGTTTACTTCTATGATGACCTCGGGAATCACATTGCCAGTTGAGTGCAGGATTTACTTCTTGACTTCTTCCAGATCTTTGGCCCGCTTGCTATGATGTCATTGCTGTACTGGACAACAGGACAGCCACAAGAGATGTGGCGTGCTGCGACTGTTATCTTATTTGTAATACAAGTGGGATCTGTCTCCCAGGGACTGGCTCTTGTGGTCTCGGCATTGAGCAGCATACAGGTACTGAACACCATGGATAATACCAGGTTGTAATGCATACTAGCCAAAAAAGCTGAAGACAGAATACGGACATTATTCACAGAGCTATCCCGATTTAGCATATTACAGAACCTTTGAAAATTTTGCTACTAATGAGTGAATCGCGCGAGTAGCAGTGCTTGGGCATGCAATACTTGAAAGAGGGAGGGTGTTGAACACCTAAATATCTTACTCAACAAGAAAAATAATTGTAGGTGTAAAGATGATAAAACTAAAAACGGAAGTAGACAGTCCAAGATACCATGGCAGCAACAATTACCCTTGGAAGAAAAATCAAAATGGCATCTCGTGAGTAATACAACAGGGGTAGTATATATATAGCTGGGCCATTGTGCGCCAAACTTGGCCACCTGTGCCATCTTGCACCGTATTGCCCCACAGAACCTGAATTTAGCCGCTAGACAAGACAGCCATCAAGTCCCATGCCTAAAAACGTAGCCAGAACATTTTGTTTTTGTTATCTTCAAAACTGTTACAGTTTCAGTTTCGTCAAGACTGATAGCTCGAGCAGCAGCGGCTGTGCACTTTGATTTAAAGGCGTGGTCGCAATGGCTCGCACGCGCGCTAATTCAGCAGCCATCAACACGAATTGCTTGTGGGCCCTTCCAAGTGCTGCGTTCTTAACGTGATGATACTACGGAAAGAGCATCTCACCCTGGCGCAGCCATATTATCGTATACCTGCGTTTTGGAGAGTTATGCGATATCAGATCCAAAAAAGTTATCTGCCAGTCCTACTTCGTATAACATTACAATTTGTTGCTATGCATTCATTGCTTTGCCGTAGCAGTGGAACTTTGCTTTTTTATAACTTGATGGCAGCATTCAGAGAAAAAAAAGTGCTCAGAAGAAGTGGCGGCGGAGTTAGATTTCTACATAGCGAAGACAGGAGCAGAAGACTGCTCGTCGAGCGCACACGCATATTCTCGTTGATTTCGCCGCTGTGCTCCGTTAAGCAGTGATTATTGACTCTGCTGCTGTTCAGCCGGTTGATGTTCATACTGTCAGGTTTAACTAATGGGCAGCTGTACATAGCTAAAACAATTACAGCTTTATCTCAAGAGTAAAGTACCTAATAAATTTGATAGCAATGAATTTTGGATCCAATCTCACAAGAGTAGTACAAACCGCTGGTGTAAAATAGCATGGCCACTCGAAGGTGAGCTACAATTTTCGCACAACCTCTTCGCAATAAAAGTGCTGCATGCTAAAGTGTATGCGCGCTACCCGCTGATTTCTGTCGAGCTAGCACGCACGCCAGCGATCGCGCCACTAAAAGCAAAGTTCACAGTTGCTGCTCGAGCTTAGAATTTACTACTCAAGCAACACCCCTTCCCTCTAACCCTCCTCCCGCATCTTTTCATTTCCTGCTCGTTCAACTGGGCAGTGTGTTTCCTCTCTGCTCCGACGGCAGGCCTCCCAAGCGAGGTGATGTTGCCGTATATGCCCTCCCGGTGATAAAGAAGGGCCGGTTCGTTTGATCACTGCTTCAGCCATGCTTGTTTCCCCCCTCGCGTGCTTTATCCCAGCGTGTAGAACATACAATGCACGAGGATACGTTATAAATTTGGACTTCATACGGGACATGACGGCAACTACGAAAACCCATTGAGAGTGATTTCTCTCTCAATAATAAAACTATTGCACATTTTAGTTAAAGTTTAAAAAATGCAACATTGGGCAAATCTTGCTTTACAGGCACTTTGTCACGGGGCTACCTCTGCTCTAAGCATTCTCTCTGACTGCTTCAAACTTGCTTAAAAAGGCCCTTCTGGCCACTCCAAGCGTGCTCCAAGACGTCTCTTTTGATGCGCCAAGCCTGCTACAAAAGGCACTTTTTCTGCTCCCAGGACTACTCCCAAACCCATGTACCCTCATTACAGCATAGACTGCTTATAACGTAAGCCATGGGAGTCGGAAATATCTGCACACCGCACTATGAGCAAAACAGCCTTTTCGAAAGGCTGTTTTTGGGCAGAACATTGGGCAAAACGTTTTGAGCATGCAGCCTCACCTGTCTGAGTCGACACATGCAATTCGCGGCATTTTTAACCGTTTAAATTTCTGAATGCTAAAAAATTAGCATCTGAAGACCCGTGTTGCCAATGACATCAATGCCAACGGAGGGGTTGCTGAAGAATGGGACTAATATAAGAAAGCGCCATTGCAGAAATCTGCCGACTACCTTCCAGACCACCTTGATTATCCGCATTTCACAGAAACTATGCATGACCAAAGTTTCATGTGCAGAACGGATCGATCCGTCAATTTGGCGGATGTGCATTCAATTTCAAGACAGCAATTGAGCCCCGAACCACCATTTGAGTATTACACGTGCCACCCATATGGTTTTCCTTAAGGATGAATATCCCTCTCCACCAAATGTAGCCATCACAAGGAGTTTTGTTCATTCCATACCAAACCACAACTTCGATAGTTAGGGACAGTTGCACAGGCAGGGCGTGGCACATCGGGACCGTACCCCATTTCCCCTAGAAACTTTTTTTTTGTCATGGCATTCAGAGCGAAAAATGACCATTTCAAAAAGATACCCCCGCCCCCCAAAAAATTTATATGCTGCTTACACTCCTTGTTTGTCACCACTACAAAAAAATGACCAAAGTTCATCATTCATTAGTCCTAGCCTTCCATTTGCTATGTTGCTGCGGAAAGTTTGTTTGGGACAACATGGAAGATCAGGCATCGAAAAGATCACACTCAAGCACTGATCTGAGCAGCGTGCGTGATGCGAAATTTGAATTTGCAGTCTGGAGATCAATGATGACAGAAGTCCACGCCACGATAATGCAAGTCCATGCACAAAAGCTTGCAACATAAAACCATAAAGCTTAAATTTAAGTACGAAGTAGCAAGCGTGATAACGACGTTGCTTTTCCCAGCAGGAAGCTCAAAACACACTCGATGAGGAAGCGATCGCACACGCCATGCGGAACGTGTGGCGGCTAGTAAGCGAGCAAAAGGAGCCAAGTGGTGCCAGTGCGAAAGTTTCCTCTCCTCTCTCACTCGACGAGGTCGAACAGCGCTGCGGTGTTTTTTTTGAGGAGCAAAGTTCGCCAGGCTCGCACCCCGCCATCTCTATCACTGGCGAAGCTCCCTGCACTGGGCAACCATGCCGAGCAAAACAACAGGTGCACGCTCCCATCGCAGTAGGAGTGCAAGTGCTGCGGCAGATGGAGCACATGGCGCGCGCTGCACACTCACTCGTTTAGTAGTTCCCTCCACTGAACGCAGCTGACGCTCTTTCCACCCACTCCCCACTGTCTTTATGAAAACAAGGAGCGACATCAGGCGCATCGTCACTTGCGTCCCATTTTTAAGGAGCTTCGCTCAACAGTTGTATTCGCACACGGAACAACGGCCAATTCTTTCTTTTTGTCTGCCTCCTTTAGCCGATGCTGTTGCCGATAATGATAATTGATTATGCTTATTCATTTTGCTATTAGTCAGCCATTAAACTGAATGAAGACATTAGTCAGCCATTAAACTGAATGAAGACATGTTGCACAACTCCCATGTTTTGACGCCTGTTGTGATTCTAAGCTTCTGCACTATAAAATTACATTGTTGAGGAGACACATCACACTACATGACATTCGTATAGGGCATTATTCTCGACACAGTTTCAGGCACAAGCGGGACTCTGCGGTTCCACTTGAACTGAATATATTTATTATTCATTTTCATCTAGTTAGACTTTTTTCTGACGGTCAACACTGATTTTTCTCTCGCAACCAATGACGCCTACACTGTAATTCCTGCAAAATGAGGTCTTTAACACTATCACAATAGTGTTGCATGTTCTTCGGCTGAGCTCACGATAATCAGTCATTGTGCAGTTGAATATACATTAAACAGAAGTTACAGGCGTTTCCCTTAGTTACAATGCTTTTTTATTGAGCGCAATCGAGCTGCAGTCACGTTCATCCTGATCTGTCATTCTCCGTTCTGCTCGCAGACAGCGGTGTTTTTGGTGCTGCCCGTGGCATCACCGTCGTTCCTTTTCTCCGGCTTCTTCGTGCAAGCGCGGCACATTCCAGTGGCGTTCCGCTGGATCATGGAGACTTCGCACCTGTACCACGGCATGCAGGGAGTTCTGGAAGCCTTGTATGGCCGTGGGCGTGCAGAGCTTGATTGCGAGGAGGACGAGCTTTGCTTCCTCAGTGACCCCGAAGAGGTTCTCAGGCACCTAGATGTTGAGAACATCGACATCTCCCACAAGTTCCTCATTCTCCTCGCCATGGACCTCTTCTACCGTCTTGCCGCTTTTCTCATCCTCAAGTGGCGTCTGCGAAGGAAGCGCTAATAGTAGGGTTGTGCCGACTCATCGTATCGTATAGTAATCATTGTTCATGGGCTTACCTGTTAAGCACATTCTCTTTGTAAGCGCTCAGCACGGAGAGACTAGGCTGTTTTATGGTCAGCTCGTAATCTGCTGTGCTTCACAGTGGCTATATCTCTCTCTGCCTCTGCAGTTTTGGCAGAAGCTGCATCGTAACTTATTACTTTCTGGACTTAGCGCGTCGAAAAAAATTTGGATGCACCTAGGGGCTGTCCGCTACATGTGGGCTCTGTGTTAAATGATCACTTTTGGCAGAGCATTCTCAGTGCTTCTCTTGTAGCGTTACTTCGCAGTAGCTCATGCTCAAAAACTGTTAGCAAAATTTTGTTCGTGCGGTTTTAACCAAGCATTCATGCGACCAAGCTGTCAAGAACAGATGAGACAAATTTAGATGTTTACGTGCATCAGACAGCTCACAGTATTGACACCAAGGTAGCTCGTTCTATTCTGAAGCTTATTGAAGTACTGCCTCTCATTTTTGATTGACAGTGTGGCATGAGTGCGACATGTCCAAATATTTGCATCAGTTGGCTGTATCTACCGGTACACTGGAGGCAATGAAAGTACCATGAAATCCTAAATTATATGGTGATCAGGGCAATCTCTGGGCACTTTAT
The DNA here is from genome assembly GCA_013436015.1 of Rhipicephalus annulatus. Lineage (NCBI taxonomy): Eukaryota > Metazoa > Arthropoda > Arachnida > Ixodida > Ixodidae > Rhipicephalus > Rhipicephalus annulatus. The sequence continues at coordinate 27,646 of WOVY01001680.1, read as the reverse complement.
TAGTCCAGAATGGCACTATGCACTGACTGCAATGAAGTCCAACTTAAGCATGAGTTTATGACATTAGACTAAATATCTTTAGCTTATAACGATCTTATGAAGAAGCGTATGCGAAGAATAGTTAAAAGCCAAAGCCTCTTTGAGGGCCGCTATTCATATTTAGACTGCAAAAGCATTCAATACAATATCCGTAGGACATCCTCAATGTCCGACAGATGTTCTATTTGGCTCTGAAATTGTCTATAAATATTGGTGTGATTTGGGGTGCCCCCCAATATAAGAAGTGGGAAAATTCTGTTGTTCTGTATTTAGAAAATACTTGTCAGTGTGCTATGCCATGCAGAGCAGACTTCACAGCTTTATTAAAATTAACACGACTGAGCTTTCTTAACTTGTTCTTTTCTTTTTCACCTTCCTCTTAGCGACACTTTCACAATACTGAAGTGCACTAATGTTTAGCTTGTTTCTTTAGCATACATTAACACATTTTCTTCAACCTTATTTCATGGGTCTTGTCAGCATTCCTTCAGTGCAGCTAGCTGCTGATGATTCAGGAGGTGAATAACTCTCGTAGAACAAATTTCTGCGCATACGAAATCGGATTTCCCAGAATGTCCGATTCAGCCTCTTGGCACCAAAACTGTATCCCCAAAAGTGATCATTCCCCTATGACGCGAGCGCCTATCTCTGATGCGGTTTTATATCTAGGGCAGCATATCTCCCAATGCCTTCATCTTGCAGCCATTTTACCAGGCTTAATCTCTCTTGAGTGTAGTGTGCAGACTCATCCTCGTTTGAGCTCTGCGATAACAGCAAGTCTTACTGGGGCTACAAGAAATGTAGTGCTTTGTGTGTGAAGTGCCTTGTTGCATGGTTCTTGTCGTTCATTGCATTGAATGGACTCCACTCTTCTCTTACATGTGCCGCAGTTTTATTGTCATGTGAGGCGTTTGTGCAGAAAACACTGGGTCACAGTACCCAAACTGTACCTGCTGCGTACCTGCATTCCTTTGCCACTATTCTGGCTGGCTCTTTCCCCAATTTAACATGTACTTGTTAAGTAACAATAAGCAAGCTCGGCTTCTTCTTAGTCTTTAGCTCACTTGCCATGAAGTTGTAGTGCATGCCGTGCTTGGTTCCGTCATCCTTCCTGAAGTGTCCAGGATGAGTTCCAATATTTAGGGTTGTCCTGGAAACAATGTATCAAAAGGGAAATCAATATTACTTGTGTGTGAGTTATAGAAATCTTATGAAACCATGGGAATTTGTGTAGATGCTTCTCAATTAACTGCAGGAAAAGGTAACACCAAGGACACTCTCCTCTCTTTGTCTTTTCAACATTCTCAACTAGGCAGAATAGTTACTAGTAAACATTGCATCATCTTTATGATAATTCCAACTTCCATTCATTTAAAACCAAGGCAAAGCCAGTTTCGTGGTTGTTGAGTTGTACTGCTTCTTAAACATGAAGTATTTGATCACAGCATTTCTCGAACTGTCGTGTCAAATGCTTCCAGCTTGCTAGAGGATGAGAAAGAAAAGCTCCAGTACATTCTAGCTTTTCTGACTGAAGATAGTGTTTGCACCTCAATTGTCATGCAGTTTTCTCTAACACAATAACCATACATCATTGATATATAAACATTTAAGGCTGCTTAGTTAATTCACTTCAGGACTAGTAACACCACTTTGAAAGCAGATAATAAATATGCTTTAGGTTCAGGTTTCTTGCTGATAATCATTGCTGACATGGAAGCTTTAATGATCTTTTACCACCTATTTCATGAACAATGAATGCATGTAATGCAACAAGTAATGTAATGCAACAAGTTTCTCATTCCATTATTGGCCTTGGCATGAACATTTCATGTGATGGATTTTTTGTCAACAGGACACATAGACCTCACAAGCTTCAAAAAAAACAAGAACCTTGAAACCTAATAACTTATAGAAGATACACATTTTTGCATGTGTCGAAAACAGGCTGTACCAGAAATGTGATAAAGGTAGCAGAGATTGTAGTTTGTGGCCAGTGTTTTATATATATCAATTGTGGAATACAGTACAGATAGTTCGCTACTTCTTTGGTGGGATTTCAAAGGGGACATTAAAACAGTTCGGTATCACGAATACTTGTATACATCTCCAAGTTTGATCATTTTTTCTGTTCAAAACACATGAAGTTCACTGACCAGTAGTCATGTAAAACAACTTCTGTATGTGTAGGTGCTAACTGCCGTAAAACTTTAGTAAAACAGTACCACGTAAAGATTTACCTCACTTGACTTAATTTAATGTCTTAAGTTCTCGATGCAATGTGGCAGTACTGAGGAGCCGTTGAGTAAAGAGGACAGGCCCTTGACTGGTGCGTCAAGGATGCCATTTTATTGAGGCCAAAGAACGGCTTTAGGTACAGCATCGAAACTTGTGGCTTGCTATGTACAGCTCTGTATTCGGATTCCTTCGAAACTTTTCTCCACTGGAGATGATAAATCTATGTAACAAATGAATTGCTAGAGATAATTTTATTAAGTTTGTTATACTAATATATTGCACTAATTGTTCATACACAAGCATATGTTTGTTGTACTCTCTTGATCTGATTTCACTGTTCATGTACTCTGTCTGTAAAGAAACAATATCCTACACAGGTTACCCCCATTCGCTTGCTCTGTTTGCTTGAATTTCTCGCAAGATGCCAGTTCATCTTGACTCCACACCAGGAGCATAAAAAGTTTTGTCTCTTTTCAATGCAACCTTGTATCTTACCACAGCTATTTCTCATTATCACAAATAGCACAATGGAACAAAATTTGCAATCAATAATTCGTTTATTTTATTTCTGTATTCCTTTGTTTTTCCAATTCACTAAAGTTTGCTGGCATCTTTTCAAAGCAATAAATAAATGGGCCAAAAAAGTTGCAGGCATAATTTTATCATTCCTGACAGCTCATTTTATGGTTTCATGATTTTGTTTTATTTGGGAGGCCTTCCTAAGCAGTAATGTTTTAGCGCAGTATTGCCAGAAAAATTTCATCTGCAAAATTTTCTTTTCCAGCTTGATCTTTTAATGTTACTGGAATTCTTTGATATTCAGCATAAATTTCGCCCATACTCAAACTGCTTCTTCATAAAATGTGGCTGCAGCTGATGCAACTATTCTACATGAGTCATGTGGGCGGAATCCACTACACCTTCAGACTACTACTCCACCATGTGTTAGGTGGCATTATCGCTTTCTTGCTATATCACCAAGGCTATTTTTTTCCATGAGTGAAAGTTGTTTTCATAGTACAATTGCAAACCTGGCAGTTTTTCAGACCCAATTCAGAACAGCCAGCGATTGCTGGTATAAATGGAGCTTTGCATAGAGTACATAAATCTGTTGAGCTTAACAACTACAAATGCTAACACTATCATCTCCATATTTAACCTTGTCGTCAATAAGGACTTGTACCACAGCTTAATTTGTATGCATTTTCTACTGGTGACACCACAAGCGTACATCTGCAGCTGCATACTAGGTACTTAAGGCTAGCTATGTACTAAATAACGTGCAACACAAATCCCAGTCTGTTATGTTCTCTCATTTGTAAATTTTAAATATATCATCTTTAAATTCACAATGAAGGGGCAATTTAGCAGGCCAATCTTGTTTATCTGTATTATTTTCAAGCTGTTCTTTTCAACACTTTCGCTACTAAAATGAAACAGCCACGCAGCTATATTACTGGTCAATATTTAGGCACCAGTAACACTGCAGCGAATGCCCTGCCGTTGTTTCTAGGAAGCATTTTCTGTACAGTAGAGTAGAGATGAATTGTTTCTTTTTTTCACTCGCAGGCACGAAAACATTGTAACAGCTGTAAGTGTAAGCCCATGTCGCATCACAAAGCACTGATTACGCTCTGAGCAATGAACACTATTTTTACACGAAGAGTGCTAGTGGAGCAGGCAAGTTAGAGCTGCAGATTTTATACCGCGGCAGTTTAGTGCCACAGATTGAATGGTTTCCACATTTTGGCTGGCTTTTCAGCGGTTTTACTGCTGGAATTGCGTGCACACGTATCCCCGTTTTCAATAATCAATAGCTATTGCCCTCAGTGTAGGTACTGGAACATGTGGGCTTGCTTTCACAATGCCAACTTGTAAGGGCTGTTGCTGGGCAAGCCCCGTGATGTTGCTGTGTTAGTATGGTTTATTAAATGTTAGTTTACTTTGAAGAAACGCAATGAGACACTTGCTAAAGCTTGTGTTTTTGCCTTAGTTCTTTGAATATCACGTCAGCCTATAATTGAAGCACAAACTTTCAAACCTCATGTGTCAGATCATAAAGTGTATTTCCACTAAACACGGGTGCTTTTTTTGTTTTCTTAAGCATAATTGCCTGCATCAGCTACGATTATCGAAGTGTCAGCAACGCCAGGTATAGTTTGGCCTGTCTAAGTTGCCATGGAAACAAGCATGCTGTTGAATCTTCCTACTGTTCTGCCTATGCATAGAAGGCTGTCCTGGTAGTGTGTCACGTAATCGCTACACGAGAAAAGTGAAGGGACTCTGCACTTTCCAGTTTATAATAATTTCATTGTGCATTTTGGTGTGTGCCAGAGTCGCATCCTATGGCAACGACATTATTGCAAGCTCTATGTATATACATGCAGAATCTTGTTAAGAGTACTCTTGAAAAAGCTAAAAGCAAAGGATTACCATAACCTGTTAACTCTATTTGTGAGGTGTTGCAGTAAGGTTGCATAGTCATGCGCAATGGGAAGACAAAGTTAAAAGGGCTGACGAGATTAAAAGGATTTCATGGGTATAACAAGGCTGCACCAAGCACAGAACTGGGTTGATTGCTTGAAAATCGGAGAGGCCTTCACCCTGCAGTGGGCTCATTCAGGCGGATGATGATGATGATGCAGTAAGATCATAAGTCGTTTTATTTGTTTATTCATTTTTTTATATAACAAAAGCATAAAATCGTTGCCAGCCAATTCTTTTGATGTTGCAGAAGTAAGTTGTTCACATTTCGTACAATTGGCAACTGAGGCACATTGAGGCTTGGCCCCTAGCTTTTTGTTATGTGAAAAACAATCATTATGAACATGTGTACATACTAGTACAGCTCGTAGATGAGAAGCAATAATGTTTGGCAATGAGTATCACGGTGCTGTGTCTTTATTTACATGTTTTTATGGCCACAGCTGTGTGAAAATGTACAATCTTCACAGTGGCAGTGCAATAAGACGCAGTTCCTTTGCTATATTTGCTGCATTGACAGTTGATGTTTAAGTCGCCACACCTGAGGCCAGCTGCTCTGCTTTAGTGCCTGGCAAGCTTTGCGATTTTGAGCTTTACTTTGCAATGTGTTTTTTTTTTCTTGTTAGGCAGTGGCATTTTTACTCTGGCCTTTCCTTCGTGCACATGTGATAGAAACTGTACATACTTTGGCTTTCTGTTGAAGGCTGTTGAAGTGTGAAGTACTGTTTTGCCTGACCCCTAAACTGCATGTGGTCCTTCAGAGCATTAAACTAGGCTTGTGCCAATATCACTTTCTTGGTTGGAAGAGAAGACGAAGTGACAATTGGTATAAGAACTTCAAAGTGAATGGACAGGACTTGTAGAGTAGTTGGGTGCAAGATATACAAGGTGAAATAAGTTACACATTAAAGTCCACTTTACGTGACTCATGAAAGCGTGCATAACACTTTTTTAAACTTTAAGAACTATTAGCAGAGGTGGAACTGATATGCACACTTAAACCAGAGGTGTGGCTTCGCGGCTGTGCAATTTTTTTATCGCTTTAGGTTTCATGGCATAGCGACCCTATATTGCAGTGAAACGACCTTTTTGGGTGGATTATCTGCCGTGAAATTCGTTTACGAGTGTGAATACTTCGACATTTTGACGACTTTAAATACGTATAGAAGCTATTTCTAATGGTGTAATATTAGCATGAATATTTGAAATACCGCATAACCCCACAGGCCTGCATTAAACTGTTGGCCATAAAACAAGGTGTTAGCCACGTGCTGTACATATACTTAATCTCCTCGATTTCACTACACATCTGTCTATTGCCATTGCATTTTTTTTTTTGGTATTGTTTCACCACTGTGCTTGCTCCTTTCTTTTATGTATTGCTACGTGATGTAATTCATGCGTTTGTTCTCTCTACTAAGGCCAATATAATGTCTTTCCCATCGTAATGTAAATGCAGCGCCTCTACCCGTACAGTCATGTTATGCTCTCAGCTCTCATACAGAGAAGTTGAAAAATGTGGAATGTGCACATGTGTTGTGTGTGTATACTAATACTATTTAAAAATTGAAACGGTTTCATGCGAAGGGCATACAGGTGGGATAGGGCTTGACAGCTTGCTGCAACGATAGAGTGATGCCATGGGCGTAATAAATATTTTACTTATTCTGCTTATTGAGCTCTAGCACTCCTCCGAGATTGAACAAGCGAGTGTGAAAGCATGTGTTTTGTTCTTTGTCTAGCCAGAAGCTTCTGGAATACCAGACTTGCTGAGACAAAGATGTTAGTCCTTGGTTTAATTTTCCATATGCCGCTAGACGAGTTTGCAAATTTCTTGGATGAACCGCACTGAATGCACAGGCTGAATTTCCACTTAATCCTGCTGAAATGTTCAATGTTTACTTCTGTAACTTAAATATTTTATTAATTTAAAGTATGCAGACGTATCAAGGTATCAAAAATATGCAGAACGAAATTACAATTTTTCATGTGGAATCTATGGCAGAGAGGGATATTAATTCATTTCATCCCGGTGCAATACTTCGTTACAAAGTAGTCAAATTTTACAGCTACATAGCCAAAACTCGCCCCTTCTTTATGTCTTTCATTTCTCCAAGATTGTGTTTGTCTACTATAAATGTAGGCATTCTCGTAGCTGTGATCATGGAGGTTGCTGTGCTGGACCATGGTAACAATAAATGTGTTGCGATGTATGTTACGAAGCCAGCTTGTCTGAGAATAGGTCTGGTATTTTCTGTTGTATTTGTACGTATAGCCATTTTACATCAGTACTTGAAGCACTGCATTAAACATGCATTGAATCGTATTGTTTCAATTCGCATCCTTCATTTCACGGAAGCCGCGCGTCGAGAGAGTGAAATATCACAATCACACATGCCGTACGTCTCAAAGTGGAGCCGAGAAGACCACAGCATCGCATCATGCCCAGCTCGCAAAGGTGTAGGGGTAAACGAACGGGCGGACCGCCTAGCTCGAGCATTAATTTTCTGAGCTGCGGACATGCCGACCCGGGCGGATTACTTCATACCTACGCTGCCACGAGATATCCTCGAGAGCCAAAGACGAGCCCAGCAGACAATGGTGCCACCAGCTGGCAATCCAGAGACTCAAGGCGATTACAGACAAACAACACTAATTCCAACATACTCTCAATATGCTGACGGCTGGCCTTGGAGCGGCGGTACCCCAACACTCGCTTGCATCACTTGAATTTGCCGGCAAAGACCAACAGAGGGCAACTCACCCCTCATCACACGCAGCGAAATTGAAAGGTCGTGGGAGATGCGATTCACCTGGTAGGACCTGGGAAGGTAGCAGCAACACTGTACCAGGCCAAACGAGCCGCTCGTGCCAGTGGGGCTCTGGAATATGGGCTCCACCCACGGAAACCTACGTTTGTCATTAAATAACGGATGTTTATTCCTCTTCCATGGTAGGGTTTGCTGTGTCATGTTTATTGTGTAGTGTGACATAATTCTCTTCGCCCCTTGTGTGTGACGTCCAACCCGATATAAGGAAAAAAATTTGCCGTGTGGTTAGGACGCTTACCTTCGGCGAAAGGGAACGTGGGTTTGAATCCCGCCTAGGTGACGAGATCCTTTTTAGGGGCTAAGCTCCTTACGCCGTGGGTCGCATGTCCCGTGTCGTTGTAGTCCCCGTAGTAGTCAGCTGCACTGCAAAAACGTCGTCGCAGAATATCCATGGAGTGAATGATCATGAGGGGGCGAAGCGTCCATCTGTCCGTTCGTGCTTCTGTGCGTCTGTCCGCTTTGCCCCACTCATCATTCATTTCGGGGATATGCTGAGATTTTTTTTCGTCCCTTTATTCTCTTTCTCTCTCCGTTCGCTCTCAGGCCACACCGTAGTGGAGGAGGAGGAAAAACCTCTATTTAAATTGGCGATGCCGGATAGCCCTTATCCACGTTGGGCTATAGTCGGCATCCCCAGTGCAGGGTTGCCGTTGGGTGCCAATTGAAAAGGCGCGAGAACTCAACCGAAGTGTAGCCGAAGCAGCCATGCAGCCATGTCATTTAAAAATAATGCCGCCAAATTGGTAGCAAAATGGAGCAAGAGACATGTGTATGGAGTCCTTACTTTTGATAAATAAATTATACCATTTTGAATAAGTAAAATGGGAAATTTAAATGTAGCCAGCAAATACCCATGGCGCCAACTGGAAATTTTCGTAGCCAAACGGGTCAAAAAGTAGCCAATTTGGCGCACAGCAGCCAACAATGGCAGCCCTGGAGCGCGGAGTACGCTATTTTTCTAGTTCCGAGCTATTCAGCAAGGTCGCCTCCCTGCCCTGTTTTGTGGGGTTGAGGATTGACGTTACCTTTGGGTTCGCTAAAACTGCCGTTTGGGTGAGTAAGCTCATGATTAAAATAAATTTACCAGAGCAAAAAAAAAGACTGAACTTTTATGAAGGACACACAGACATCATTGAACTCGCAACTGATGTATTATTTCGAACGTCGGGCCTTTTTGTAGGCATGCGTCGAGACAACAGAAAGATAACATGAAGAAAAGAGCGGTGAAAACCACGTAACAACTGCTTGCCAAAAGGACAATCAACCGAAGGTAACCGTGTTGCCTAAAATTTCCATGCCATAAAGTACGCCCCCGGAATGAAAGTGACAAAATATACTTGATCTTAAAACCGGCCGAGGCAAACACGTTAAAGCTAGAGAAACCAATGCAGCAGAGTCAAGTGACGCTCTTGCAGTAGTTTGCTGGAAGCAAAACAAGCTCGCAATGTCGCCATCATGTGGCCTCTTGGAGTGAGTGAACAAAACATTTATTTGATGTTCTGCGCAAAAAAAAATCTGTGAATGGTATTCTGAAGGCGCTGCGTTAGAGTGCCTCGAGCGTGTAGGGTAGGCGAACGAGCGCATCAAGGCACGCCACACGTGAGACATGAGCGCCATCTGGCAGTTTTTTTTCTTTTTTTTTTTTGAAAACGAAGCGCGAGGCCTTGGGACGGGCAGGTGATAAGGTGTAGAACGCAAAGTGACGGGTAGGTGCCAACACCGTGTCGTCTTAGCAAAGCGTTGGAAACACTCGCCTTTTCGTGCAAGCGTTGCAAGGTCAGCGCAGCGTGATAAACGCTTAGAATTACTTATGTATGCCTTTTCTAGTAAAAGATGCACATGCAGAATATATACGTCTTGTTATGGTGCCTCAGATATGCACAATAGTTGTTTTTTGATTGACAATCGCACAAGTATGAACGCTGAAGCTTGAGCAACACTAGTGGGCGCTGTGGATGGGGTAGGCCTAGAGTTACTGTATGTGCTACCTAAGGTTACTGTATATAAACGACCTACCTAGAGTTACTGGATATGCTACATAAAAGTACCATATACAGTAACTCTAGGTTGGCCGTTTGGGGTATCGGCTGGTGCTGTTTAAAGTACCCGGTTTGCGTTAAGGGTGGACAAACAGACAAATGTACAGGCAGGCAGACCAAAACTTTTGCGTCGAAGGTCCCCAAGAAAGACTATCGTCTTTATAAGACGAAGAGGTGTATCTGGGAGTCAAACGCGTCTCCTGGAGGCATGATAACGGGGCACGTTAATATCTTCTTGCGCGCGTGATAATGAACCGATTTCAGAAGCTATTCTGGTAAAACACTCGCAAAAGACTTAATGTTGCATCTTTCAGGTTTGCTTGTATACCTGCAAACAAGTATGAGCATTGATCGTGTCTTTGGCAAGCAACTTAACTAATAATTGATTGATTTGTGGGGTTTAACGTCCCAAAACCACCATATGATTATGAGAGATGCCGTAGTGGAGGGCTCAGGAAATTTAGACCACCAGGGGCTCTTTATCATGCACCCAAATCTGAGCACACGGGCCTACAACATTACCGCCTCCATCGGAAATGCAGCCGCCACAACCAGGATTCAATCCCGCGAGCTGAGTGTCAGGAGCTGAGTACCTTAGCCACTAGACCACCACGGCGGGGCAACTTAACTAATGCGTGACCTGCGTCGTGCGACAAGGATGAAGTAGAATTTAATTATACTGCGGGGAGAGGTTTTAATTTTTTTTGCATGATCGATATACCATGGTATACTTTTGCGCCCATACGCACGCGGCATACGACTCGGCAAACGAAGCTTTCGTAAATAATATAATATATTACTGGCTCAAACATTATGAACAGCGAGCAGAAGAGCTCTCAGAAACAGTCTGTGCATTGCTGCGAAATGAACAGTTTGGAACTGCTTAAATTACCCGACCCGAGTCCCTTCATTAACGAAACTACCCAACGAGATCATGCACTGCAGGCGCTGCTCTTAAGCGGCCGCCATTTCCCGAGTAGCAGCAGTCCACGTCCCTCTCGGGCCACTTGCAGTGGAATGTGCGGGCAAACTGGCCCGACCTGAACATGCCGTAAAGGCACACTTTGGCGGCTTCCTTATCCCCGCAAGTGGTCTGGCAGAAGCGCCGGAAGAAGAGTTGTAGCCTGAGCCTCTCGGTAGCGCCATCCTCGTCGACAGGCACGTCCTCGTCGGATTCTCTTCGGTCGCCTTTGCGCCACTGCGAAGTGGCAGCGCCCAGAGCCAGGTCCAGAGCCCAGGGAAGGAACACCATTGTCCGAAGGCTTGCGTCGCTCACATTGCCAGCCTGCGCTCATCGCGCGCGGCGAAAATTTTGCAGTGTTACGACCAACTTTGACGTGTTAAAGTATAGGAGAGGCTGAGATGCCAGCTATGAAGGGGAGGGGCCGACAGAATGTCGTCTGACGCGAACGAACATTATGGGAAACGTCGATGAACGCTGACCAAGGCGAAAAGTATTTGCTAAAATTTCGGCTCCTTATGAGGTACCTTGTTCAAGATGGTGAACAAGGCTCCCGTGTGGGAGCTAGAACTTCAGCACATATTTTTCATGTTGGTCGGCATCCATCAATGTTTCCACCTATATTACAGCTATACCTGGCATGAGGAGCTAGACGCACTTGCATCACCTAGCTTAGGCGTGTTGGATTCTTCATTAAGAGGGGGGTGCCATATTTTACTGCGGTATCCCCCCCCTTGCACTGGTAAAGTTCTTGAAATGGAGGCAAGCGTGAACATGAAATGACGGTGTGCTTTTCACAATGTGATGTGCTTATGTGGTAGCTCCTCGTGCCCTTGTGTCCTTTCGCGCCACACCAAAGCTCTTTTCACGACGGCTCGCCTTTGGTCGCCGGGTGCCCCGCCGTGGTGTTCTAGTGGCTAAGATACTCGGCGACTGACCCGCAGGTCGCAAGATCGAATCCCGGCTGCGGCGGCTGCATTTCCGATGGAGGCGGAAATGTTGTAGGCCCGTGTGCTCAGATTTGGGTGCACGTTAAAGAACCCTCAGGTGGTCGAAATTTCCGGAGCCCTCCACTACGGCGTCTCTCATGATCATATGGCGGTTTTGGGACGTTATAAACCCCACATATCAATCAATAAATTTGGTCGCCGGGTCATGGAAGGTCCTCTTGCAATGTACTCTAATTTAGTCCTCAGCCGACGTCATCGCCAGTACCGGAATGATCATTAGCCTGCACTTTACACCATGACGGCCGGGAGAGGCCTGGCTGAGTAATGTTATATGGCAGACCTGGCACCCACTTAGATGCTAAAGTGGTCTGGACTGGCTATCCCCCCCTCCCACTGTGCGCACGCGCCTATGTCTTCTAGCACGTCCGTTGTGCGTCGTGGGCTCACGCGACCTCCAATAATAGCGTGTGCCCACGAAAAAAGCACATCAAGCCACCGGCCTTGTCTCAGCTCGCCCTTCATATGGGAACGTATTGTACTTCATTTCAATAAGTATAGTTTGAGGACAATAGGCGGAATCTATGTGAATGCCACTTAATTTTCATAACGTGCTCAAGCATGGCATATGGAATTATTGGAACGCACACAGAACGTTTCAGCAGAGTATTGACGGCTGTGATCGACAATAACGCGAATCTTTATTTTTTAGTGCGATACACAATAAGAAAGAGGACATTACAAAGCGCCTTGTCCCGTTTTTTCTTCTTCTTGTGTCGTTCCGCGCTAAATAAGGGGGGGGGGGGTCACTTTAGTTTCACAACATGCCCGCCAACTCATTGTATTGAGCCCGAATTGTTTAGCCGTGTTCTAATACCGGCATGGTCAGCTTTTCATTAAAAAGAAATTCGCTTTCGTTCGAAGGGCGGAGTTTTGACTCCTGTATATTATAACAATGTATGAGGCAGCTATCCGACATAAGGCTCGTATATAGCTTTATGGCCATAAAGGCCTATCCACGCGCTAACCGCACAGCCGCACCGCACGTAGTGGGACACCCCCCGCTTGCGTGCAGCAGGTGTCCTGCCACTTGCGGGGTGACAGTGCGGATAGCATGTGCATTTGCCCTAACCACTACCATGATCACTTGCTTAGTTTATCGAGCATGGTGCCACGCGTTAACAAGAAAGCACGATCTATGTCGTAACGCTAACTTGATGAACATAAATCTTGGGGTTTAAGATCCCAAAACCGCGATATGCTTATGAGACACCGTATAGTGGAGGGCTCCGGAAATTTCAAGCACCTGGGGTTCTTCAACGTGCACCTAAATCTAAGCACTTGAAGCTCAAGTATTTTCGTCTCCATCGAAAATGCAGCTTCCGCGGCCGGGATTTGATCCCGCGACCTACGGGTCAGCGGCCGAGTGCTTTAGCCACTATAGACCACCGTGGCAGGTAATTTGAATGCCAGCTCGAACAGAAGTTAGTGATAAACCACAACTTTCCTTCTCGCTTCTTTGAGGTACCGTAAGCTGCAACGTTAGTAAGGGTTAAACGGTCGTTTATTCACTTCTGCTGCCCAAAATGTTGCAGCATCGAGCTGTCTCAAAGAAGCAGGTGCAATGTGAAACTGACTTTTTCGTGCCGTTACACATGCCGGCGTTGTGAAAACCGACAAGGAGACAGATCACTCGAAGTGATAAGCTCATCCATCCTTCGCAACTGCATGGTGTTGATCACTCGCACGGAAGGGCGCACGCCATCTTTTTCGAGCCTCGCTGCGCAGAGCAACGGCCCGCGCTCCTGGTCGTACTCAATGGTCTAACTGGCTGTTTCTCTCCCTCCCAAAAACCTAAGAAAGACATAATTAAAAACCCCTAACGCCCTCTCTAACCCATATACCCATGCGCGATTTTCTGTGCAAGTGATTCTTAAAAGTGGAAAAAGAAGATAAAAGTGAGCCCCGTAACTGTCTGCATCTTAGTGCGACACCTCAACAGTTGCTCATGAGGGATAAGGGTATGGAGGGATTAAGAGGGATAGGGAGGATTAAAGGAATAGGGCTATCCCTATTCACCAAATAGGGCAGGGACAGAGAGACCCACATACGGAAATAAGAAGAAGATACGAAAGATGGCCGCGGTCGCAGGAGTCCGAGAAAGGACCACCACTCAGCGAGAGTTCTTGTCGGCGTCAAGAGATGGCGTAGGGAGACCCAGTCGGCCGCAGAGCTGCGCTGTCGTCGGAGATCGCGGGGGAACAACCGGTCGGCACGAAATCCAGCGAGCGAGTCGCAATTTTCTGTTAGTTCAAGGTGCATTCGCACTTTCTTTGTGGGGGGACGAAAATGGCAAAAGTCTCAGAAATTCACTCGCTTCGCCACTTTAGGAACGGAAAACTACGCGGTGAGCCCGATCCGAAAAAAAAAATTGATTCGACCAGCGGATTCGCTGACTCACCATAAGCAGATCCATGGCATCGGTGCGCACGCACTGGCCATATTCGCTCAGGCGGGCTCTCAGCTCGGGCTTACGGGCGCTGACGGCGTGCGCCCACTCTACGAGCAGCATCACGCCCAGCGTCGAGTAGTCCAGACTCGGCTCGCCGGCGTCCGCGTGAAGCAGGTCTGGAGTGAGCGACGCGGTAGGCGCCACTAAAGCCCCGGCGAGATCGGGCTCGATGCGTCCTTCTATCTGCCACCGAACAGCAGCGGCAGCTTCGGCGTTAACGCAAGCCGGTGCAGCCGTCTTGCGAGCCAGCAGTATATTGGCTACAAAATCGTCGCCGTAGCTCGCTTTCTTCCGGGTCGCCGTTGATCTGGTGACGCAGCCGTCGGTGATAAGGCTCCCTGATAGTGGATGAAGGGCGCCTTTACTGACTGAACAATACTTTGCTGAGAGTTGGCCTAGTTGGTGGAAGTTAACCCTTGAAAAAGTTTCTTACAGCGCCAGAAGTACGGATAGCATAAGAGAAAAAAGGGGCGTGCGCGGAATCACCAAGGAACTTTATTGAGTAAAAGATGACACATATACAGTGAAAGATATCAGTTCATTGGCCGCTCGATTGTAGTCACCAGAAAATCCGCCGTCACTCTCTAGCGTCTAGATATTGCACGTCTTAATCGGCAAGTATACTCGTCCACGTCTTCTCGTTATCGCATAAGCTTCAAACAGCTCCAGTTCAACGCGCTTATGCAAGAACTTAGGATTTTATACCGCCGTCAGGACTGCAGTACACGGGATATGATCAAGGCTTAGGCGATTATGAAAACAGGGGGATTTTTTAGCGATCTGTAAGTTGCAACTTGCTGACTGCGAGGAGCATCTTTTTTTAGTTTTTGCGTGCGTATTTATACGCACTCGCGTACAAACTCATGAACTAACATACTATAAAGCATGTTAACGTGTAATCTCTCCTCCCCCCTTCCCCCACTTTGAAAACAATCCTCGCTACTTCTATATTTTTGTGCATCTTAACATACTATAAAGCATGTTAACGTGTAATCTCTCCTCCCCCCTTTCCCCACTTTGAAAACAATCCTCGCTACTTCTATATTTTTGTGCATCTTGATTTGAGACGCTTGAACGTACATGTATATATAGCATTTCTACAAATGATCTGCTCGGTGAGGTAGCCTGATGATTACCTGCCCTCTTGACCACCATCTTCTGTTGGAAATCGGCGATGTTCAGTGCAAAGCTTTCTTTGATCCATGTGCTCGTTTCGATGCCCTGGTTCAGCGCTGCCACCATATTCCCGAGGTAGGCCGGTGTTGCAGCTACTTCCAGCGAACGCGCCAGCCACGAGGCGAACTCTACGCTCATGTGCTCACCAGTGGCCTGCAGGGCGAGCAAGGAAATACGTACAGCAAGTAAAGATTCACTCCGTACAGCTCTAGCTCTTAAAGGTTAAGGCGCAAGTGGAATTGTCATGTGTACGAGTATTACCAGTGTAGCGGGGAATTCGCAAGGCAACGACTAGTGAGACCATCTCTGAGTGCGAAGCGCGAGCGTGGGCACGAGCGGTAGACGCTGGACTGCTCGAGCATTTGTGTACGTACCGGCTGTCTGCCTACTGCCTGGCGTCGCTATTAAACTCCCTTGCAAAATGGTGCAGGTGCTGGGTATGCTACAGCATGGAGTCATCAAGCCTTCTTGTAGTCCAACTTCTACAGCTCGTGTCCACGCTCGCGCTTCGCACTCACAGATGGTCCCACTAGTCATTTCCTTGCGAATTCCCCACTACACTGCAGGAGCATGTCGTTTCCTCACCGACGAAAGCGAATCGCAGGCGTCCACGCTTGTTTTCGCAGAAGATGCGTTCTTTGCAAATACGGGAGACCTGACTTTCTGAATACTCGTTCCAAGACAGTCAGTTTAGACACTGAAGCATACGAAGATGAAAGTGAGAGGATGACAGTGATGTGCACGAACAAAGGGCTTTGCTTCGAGTATTTAAAATGTTATACTAATAACGTCTAGGGTCTTACGTGTGAAACAATGATAAGATTATGAGGCGCGCCGTATACAAACGACACAGGAAATTTCTACTATCTGGTGCTCCTCACAGATAACGCACAGTACAAGGGCCTCTGGCATTTCGCCGCTATCGAAATGCGACCGCCACGGCCAGGAGCAAATTATGCAGTGGCTTTCGGATCAGGAACAGAGCACCAAACCACTGCACCATGAAGGTGAACTGTTTATAATGTTCCGACACGAATGCTCAATTCAGTAGCCTCCAGAGTTCGAGTTATCCTTCGCTATGAAAAAAATTGGAAGTGTGATCGACTTTCGCCTTTAAGAGTCGAGTGTGATAGCGTAACAGGCCTTACGCGCATGCATCACCTTCAACCACACCGCAAGGAAGGGAACTTTTGTACGCGTGATATTGAACCTTTCAAACTATACCCTTGAATGTCTGCTGCATGTACAGTCGCAAATTGTCCGCTACGCCATAATTCTTCCGTTCACAAATTGACGAAGTATACCCAATACGCGTTCGTAGTGTGCCACGCACACGTGCGTAGCCGCGCACTTTGTGACGAATGGGTTGAACAAACCAACCGCTGTGCAATTTACATAGTTTTACGCCTCGTGTTATTCTGCACTTATGCCAAGCAATATAACGTGCGTTATACGGATACATCATGATTGCATTGTTATAGATAGCTTAACCACTGTCTATCAGGCACTGTCGTGGCTCCATGATACGACACTTGCTTGCCACACAGAAGGTCAGGGTTCGACTCTCACTCGAACGCAATATTTTTTACTTATTAACTATAGCATCTATGCCAAGTTTTCGCTGATGATCAACGCCGCTTTCTGTGTAACAACCAAAGACGCCGACGCCAGAATTTTCGAAAACGAGCCCTTCAACACTATCGCCTTAATAAGCGCACTGGCCACTTTGTCTTCAGCTTGAGATATAGTTTGGACTACACATTAAGGCTTAGCACCTGTAAACACAACGTGATGTCTTCAAAGCCAGCGTAGTTGGTCGCCAACAAGTAAGGGTACTTCATGACCTGCGCAAGCATCAGCAGCAGCGAGTAAATACCCGCGACTCGCAGGTCGGTCGTGGTTAGTGCTGCGACCATCCGTTTTAGGACATCCACAGCCCCGACGCTCACGACCGCATTCTTTAGGTCGGTCGATTCATTGGAGGAGGAGTAGGCACGCTCCAGGACGTCTTCCATCACGTGCTCCCAGGACACGTCCAGAGTTGGAGTCTCTGCGTTCTTTGTTCACCAGAATTCAAGGAGTGAGTGAGTCTATATACACTGAGTTCTATTCAGAAGTCACCATTCAAAGGGGCACAACATTGCAGAGGAATGCAGTCACAGTTGATGCAATTCTACTGTGCAGATATCGTCGCATAAATTTAGTGCGGTAGCTTAATGTTTCACTTGTAATTTTCTTACAAGTCCGGACGGCTGGCTGCAATAAAAAGTATAATTACTTGCATGTCTGTCGGTTAAAAAGTAAGATCTCATCGCAGGCGACCCTGTGGTCTACATGACACAGATGACAGGTGTATGGTAAAATTGACTGTAAAAACTACATCGCGCATGCTGTTATCTCATGCAAGCTAGCGTTCTGGGAAGCGCTATGTGACATTGCACATGATATTGACGTTGTAGTTCAGTATGCCTCCGGAGGCAATTTAGCGAGTATCAGTGGTGGAAATGAAGAACATGCTAATCGAACGACTAGGTCGTTTTAACTTCCACCGTAAAGTGCTTCCAATCAACATGAGTGAGAAGTCGTTACGTCTTACGGGGCATTATGAAACGTTTTGATGCAGCCACGGGTACATACCACTGCGAAGGTTATGGTGTTGAGCGGCAGGGTGTCTACTTGGTTCCTTGCCATTTCAACACTGGCGTCCAGGCTCTGCAGAGCGGCAATCAACGAGCTACTCTTGGACCAACCGAGCTCGCGGAGCATCACATTGACGAACGACGTGGCATGGTCTCCAAGAGTGGATTGAAGGCTCTCACCTAGGTCCAGGACTAGAGGCCCCGCACTTTCACCCTTGCTCACCCGAACCAACCCGGCGAGACCCGTGTGAAGATTGGCTGCCACGGAGCGGTCTAAAAGCTGTTGCACGCTCGTTAAGTCGGTCCACGAGCTCTTGTTGAGACCCATTCTCTCTAGCAATGCTGTGATATCGGTTCTCGGACGTTTGTGGCCGTAAGCGAGGCAGCTGGAGTAGAAGCGAGCCATTCCGACGTCGCGTGGTCTGCGCAAGCGCGGACAGGTCTCATTATAGTTTGGGTCATCCAGCGTACCATTTCTGATTTCACTATGTCTTACATCACATCTTGAAGGGGTGGAACCTGCTAGGTAACATTGTCGGCTTTCCCTGTAATGGTGCCTCGTTTACGCGGAAGATAGCGAGACCAAGTACAGCAGCATGTAGGCTCCTGTACGACCGGGCATTCTCACATGTGTACCATGTCCTACTTTCTTCACCATTGCTATTACCACAGTGCATTACACTCCAATACTGCTACCCTTAAAGTACTGTAAACCTAACAATACGTGTTATAGGACTTAAATGGGAAGGCTTACATATTCATTTTATGCATATTGCGACAGAGGCTACGGCTGGCTCCCAGTTTGTAGTCCGCGTAATTATTTAGAGTCGTGCGTGTGAGAAAGGTTGGGAGAGGGTGGAGAGTGTATAGAGTGCGTCACTTGTTTTGCGGGAAATGTTTGTCAGTTTTAGGTGCGTAGCCAGAAATAATTCTGGGGTGAGGCGGTTTTGTATGCCCGTGTGCATGCATATATACGCATGCAAAATGGGGAAAAAAAACTGGGTGGAGTGAGTAACCTCCCTCGGCTTTGCTAATGATCAGTGTGTCCCCTCTCGGGGGAGGGACGACCAAGTAGTGATTACGAAAATGCGGTTTCCAGACAAGTACTTTTCTTTTCGGTGAAAATTACCTTCTACCCTTATACGGTACATTTTGACTGGACACGACTAAACCACGTATCACGGCAGCTATACACTGCGCAAGGTCCGTGCCCCATTGCTCAGATGTCGCAACAGGCGAACTGCATGCATGACAGAAACGTCCTTGTGAAAGTCGTTAAAGGCAAGCGTACGCGTTTTGAGTGCAGACGTTTCCTAATTAACTAATCTAGTGTAAAAAACGACAAAAACAAGAACAAATGAACCAACACAGTGTACACTGATCTAACGTATATCCCATACTGTTCATTATTGTTATCTATTGGTCTCTGTACGCTATATTACTTAAACCAATGGTGTTTCACCCTGCCAACGAAGTGTACAGTTCCAACATGTGGAAAATATCATTTCTTTACAGTTCGCATATTGAACGGCTCACATGCCAAAAACTCCTAGCTGCGCCCTGCTTAGCAACCGGGTCAAGACTCCATGCGCAGCTGCGCTTAAGTTGAACCGGTTCTCGTCGACGTAGCTTCGACGCGCAGAACTGCCGGTGAACCACCGTCCGCAGGCATGCCGGTGAAAGTCTACGCACGGGTCGAACTCCAGGTCCGTGTTTTCCATGGCGAACGCTACCACGCGGCGGCACTCCTCGTTGGAACACACGCCTTCCTGCACCAGAAACACCAGGAGCCGTGGGGACCACAGTTAATAACGCCAAACAAGAACCTCAGTAAATGATCGGTCAGGAAAACCTGCCTTTAAGTACGTAGTTGTGCAACTTCCCAGGTATACCTGTCTGTCCGGGTGTCGTTTTGCGTTGCGGCTTTTCTTCTAACGTCATCAGAACCAAATAGCGCAAGAAAATGTTTTGCTGAGCCGGATTTTTCCTACAATGGGCTTTTTTGTCACAAGTTGAGAACGGTAGGGTCATTACTCTCGTTAATCTCAATCTTGTGGTCTCTTGCCGATCACGGCTTCTTGCTTTCTGTCTGAAACGCAAGCTCATTTTGTTTAGTAGTGCGAGCCTTGTTCGGTTTCGTCAGCCCTTCGAGGGGATGCATACGTAGGATTACAAAGATCCACAAAGGTGCGGGATTAAAAGATAAAAGATTAGACATGTGGAAAGGGCTTCGCCCTTTGCATTTTCGTTCTTTTAATGGGAACTCGCAAAAGCCATACCCATGCATGGTGATCGCCAGTAGGGAAGGAGGGGGGGGGGAGACGAAGTTTCATCGGAGCGAGCCTGCCTCATCTTGGTCAAGTTCAAATCATGTTTTCCCATAAATGAAACAACGAAATTACAACGATGACTTGCTTCTCACAATGCCCTATTGTCCGTGACCTTCCAGGATTAAATGTGGGAAGTAAACAAGTTTTGAAATTCAGCTCGACGGGACTTTGGCCGCCATCATCCTCAAAATTGCGTGTGGGCATAACTATGCTTTTTAAGCAATAGCAGGACAGGTCCAACTAAGTAACTATATAGGGCAGACTTTGCGCTCTCTTCAAGTGAATGAAGGGAGGGGGCTGACAACCCTCCCTGCATCCATAGCGCGCATGCCTATGACCATAACGTCATTTTGGCATAAAAAACGCTCCAGACTTCGACTGGCAAACGCTACTATGAGTACAAGAAGCTTGCGGACCAGACAAAGAATTTCCAATGGAAGCGTACGATAATTAACCTAACAGTTATACTCCACCTTACAAGTTGGTCGCCGCATTGTGCAGGCCATTCATCCGTGTCGCAGTCGTCTACTCGGCGTCCCCATAGTGTCTGGGCTGACGCATTGAACGCTGAGAGTGAGCACACGTCACTAACCAACGGTATTTGTACTTGACGCCAGCGGAAGCGCCAACAACGACATAAAAAAAAGCTCGGGGGCCCCAGTTGGAGCTTGTTCCTTCTGTCTCAAATTTCTTAAGAGGTTGTTGTGTGCTCTATGACCAGTAAATTCTATACCAACGCTTTTGTTGGCGTTCTATCTGCGTTCTGACGCAACGGCGGCAACGTATTCTCAATCATTTTGCGACCTTTCCAATATTCATTTTGAAGTTCTCGGGTATAAGGCTTGGCAGGCGTGGTTGAAGAAACAGCTCATTTCGATATTATAAGGAAAGAAACGTACCTACTACCTCATACCCAGTCCTCAGTGTATGCTTTAGCACTAAAGGATAGCCGATTCCATGGTTTTATTGTCGTCAGGTCTCCGGGAAAGTATGCCACGCGTGAGTTATATAGCATCGAAGCGGGCGGTCGTGCCTGTATTGGTACTATCGTGTGGCATCACCATCTGAATTACTAGCGGCTGCTCATACAAAAATGAAGACCGTATAACCTTAATGCGAATCATAGTTGCTATATCACGTATTGCTGTGATGTAACACGTGGCGAGTGAATTCAGTTGTCGTAACCTTGCCAATTATAATTCAATCACAAACAGAAACTTGTTCTACTGCGCAAGCATGCGGCTTGCTGCACCTCGTGTATCTTCCACACTACTGAAACCAGCTCCTGAGATGCGTCAACTAAGGGCACTACACGATCCATGAAATCACCTAGAACTTGTAGTAATTATACTACGTCACCGCTACCATCACATCACACGTCTCTCTCTCTCTACCAGACCATAGCAATCTGGTTTACTAGGCACCATATATCAAGACCAAGTGAAGATGAAAGTTCTCGAGTTATATGCTCACCCACCTGCTCAGGCACATAGTTCATCTTGTGGAGAATGCGACTCCGGCGCACCAAGAGCACAAATATCAGCGCGATTATGAGCACAGCGAGTGGCGCCAAGAACAGAATCCGTCTCGCCCGACTGGGACCCGAGGGTTCGTCTTGTTCGTTGCCGAATAGGCCCACGCGGAGCCTTTTCAGCGTCACTGTATTTAAAAAGGAAGGAAGTGAGAGTGAGAGAAAGAGCTTAAACTCATATGCTTCCTCGCGTGAGCATGCGTGTATGCAAAATTCATCAAGTGTTGGGGATCAAGAAACCCGACTTGGGTGACCACCTCTTTCACTTTCATGGAATCATTTATCGGGTGGTGACTACGGAGACGTCAAACTGCGGAGAGCGGAGGAGTCGCACGTGTTTGTATTCAAGATTATGGGAAAACAGAGTGTGCCGACTCTTTTGAAATAGTAGCTATAGTGTCAGGAAACGGACGTCCATATAGTTTTCTCTCGTTAACACGGCCATACAAGGAGCTTTATCAAACGAGGCATGCTGTCTTCCAAAATGATACACGAATAGCTACTCATTAGATTGGCAAGTTTCAGAGAATTTCATTGCGGCATCCATGTGTAAGCTGTCATGTGTTTTTTTTTTTTTTCAATTACCTGAGCAATTCACATTCGCATTCCATCAAAGTTTAGGCATGCAAAACGTCCAGTGTAAACGTGACTGATTAAGGCAGCATACGGTGAAACTTGACATGCAAGTTCTTAGACACTCCTCGGTACTCGTCGTGCAAAATTTCTTAGGCAGCGCCAAGTACAGCGTTCGCGTTACCTGGATAATCCGCCGTTCCAGAATACCTGGACTTGACGTGGGCTGAAGCGGGAGCACGCCTCTTGGAGGTGCCGGTCTCTCCGACGCTTTCGCTCTTAATGATCTCCATAATTCGTCCACGCCACGGAGCATGACTATCAGACTCCGACGACTCAGGCACCGGCTCAGGAGAGGCTTGAGCCGTTTCGCTCGTGATCGGATAACTCCCGAGTTGGGTTGCGTTCCAGCGTGGTGTTGCAGTCGGCGGCGTCGATGGCACCGCGCTTCGTTTGGGCAAAGTAGGGGTGCTGACACCAGACACTGGCACTGCGGAGTGTATCCTAGGGCTGCCTTGCTTCGCCGTGCCGTAATTTGCACGCTCGTTCGGGGCTACTTCTTCCGCCGAGTCGTTCTGCACGTGGGACGTACCGTATTGCGGTGTTTCGACTGGCCGCTTGGGTTCATAGTTGGACACGGGGAACCCAGCAACGCCTTCAACGCCTGCACGACTTATTTGCGAGGCTTTTTTTGTCTCGTTGCTGTCTGTAGAGCCGGTGCGTCCAGTCCGTGGCGAAAATTCGAACGTGTCTGGCTCCCTCGCAGCAGGTGTCTCCTGGGCGTCCTGAGCGACACCACCTGACTTGCCGAGCACCGATTCCTTCTTTCTACCTGTCGCACCTCGTTCCGACGGCACTGCGGCGAGTGACGCGAGGTTATGGCCAGCATCATCTGAACTGCTCGGAATATTCGTACTGCGCTGCCGCGTCTTAGTTTCCACTTGTTCTATTTTAATGCCTTTCCCCGCCTTTTTGCTCTGTCGATCCTTGTGACTATGAGTAGACCTGACTTCATTTGCCCCAACGCACTCCCTGTCACGTTGTGAGGCAGAGGACGATAGTGACGTGGGATGCCGGACCGCATTGTCACTTTTGCTGTCAGAAAAAACCGTTTCCAATCCTTCCGGCTGCTCTACGCTAGGCCCCATCTGTGCATAGTTGGTCTTCATACCTTATAAAAAAGCAGTCATTGCGGGTTCGCTGTAGGCAAGGTGTTTCAGCTGTATTATGTTGAGAGGGGCGTTCAGCCGAAGGCAGTTGTTGTTGTTGTTGTTGCCCCTTCGCACTGGCACATACCCACTATGGGGGATTGGCCATGAAATCTAGAAGTAGCCTATATGAGATCTACTAAAAGGTTTATCCTAAATGAAAAACTAATGATATAATAGAAAAGAATAATTAACTAGAAAAAGAATATTAAACTAAACAAATAATTGAAGATTGAATCAAGAAGAGTAAAGGTGAGGTAATACTACAGTGTAAGACAGAAATTTTGAGTAGACCAGACAATCGAGCTTATCTCACCCGGTCACAATCAAATGAATATGCAAATTTCATTCAAAATTAGACAAGTGTCGTCAGAAATATATTTAAGCAGGCATTATTATGACATGCGCTTTGATTCTCGAATGAAATTGCATACAGCATCGAATACGCTCCTGTGGCAATGTCCCAAGCTAAAGGCACCGAAACTTAGAACATTATCTGCAGTTAAATTTAATCCTACTGCGTGAAACGGAACAATTAAAAGTCTTTTCCTAATTAATGAATAGTTTTTACATGTTATAAAGTAATGCTCTATTGTTTCCGTTTCTTCACAAAATGGACACAGGGGGGATATCGCCAGACCAGCTCTGTGCAAGTAAAAGTTTAATGGAGGGACACGACATCGAAATTTGGTTAAAATAACTTCTAACTTTTTAGATTGACTCCACTGAGGTTTCCAGGGATATGTAAGGTGCTGATAGTCCGTATATTTAGTAATATTTTCCATCATATCCGTATAAATAGCCAATTTTCTATATCTGATCGACACTATGTGTTCCGATTCTGGTAGTACCGAGATCACAGGGCCATCAAGTGTGGCTCGAGATAGTAAATCGGCCATTTCATTCAAACGTATGCCACAGTGTCCCGGGACCCAGACTAACTTCAGGAACTTCACATGAGGTGGAACTAATGTTTGTAATGTCGCTAGAGCTCTTGATTGTTCTGAAGCTGTGAGAGTAGTACACAGCGAAAGAGAATCAGTAATTATCATTGCACTCTCTTCGTTTGAAGGAAGTTTTCGTAGCGCTAAAATAATAGCCAAGAGCTCAGCTTCGAAAACCGGAGTGAAGTCTGGTAGTCTTACCGAGAATGACCAACCGAGGTAATCTGAGACGATTCCTACTGCTGCCTTTTCTTTATTCACAGAAGCGTCTGTGGCTATTATGTTCTTTATTTCCGCATGAGCTATGTAATCTTCTAACCTGTCATTTAAGTAACTCGAAGATTGAAACTTAGATAGTGGGGGAAAAATTTCATCACATTCTATCGTAATATTGTGATTTAATGCTTTGGTTCCAATTACCGATCTGATATCCACCTTTATGCTTTCCAGTTTCTTTTGTACAAAAATAATCTGGGGAGTACGAAAGCGTGGCCAGTGAGCGAGGAAGAAGGCGTCGGGTTCACTAATAAAGGCATATGCAGACCGTCTCGCTGATAAGCCGTAAAATTTCAAGTATGTTTGTACAGTTAGGATACGGAATCGGCAAAGAATAGTTGGTATGCGAGCTTCCTGATATAGTACATTAATAGCGACATACCTGGGGAGTCGCAAACACAAACGTAACGCTTCTCGCTCTAATAGAACTAACGGTTTAATTTTGTACGTAGGGCCACCCGAAAATAATATACACCCAAATTCTAGTATTGGGCGCATGTACATTTTATATATCATTAATAAGGTGTGTCTACGTAACCCATATTTTCTGTTGCTCAACCTTCGCAATAAGCCTGATGCTCGTTGTGCCTTTGCCACGATATAGTCTATGTGAGGGCTCCAGTTAAGTTTCTCGTTATAAATAATGCCCAAATATTTGATAGACTCTACTTGTGGAATCGGTTCCTGATTATAAAGTACTGAAATTTGAATAGAATCTGCTATAGGGAACACCAGGAGCGCACTTTTACTGATGTTTAGAGACAATGAAATTGAATGCAGCCAAATTTCAAGAGAATACATGTACTTTTGCAATTTTTGATGCAAAGAATAAATGTCACTGTCTGCAACGAAAAATGCAATGTCGTCTGCATAAATGTAGACAGTGATATCTCGTTCAATGGGAATTGAGCTCATCAACACATTGAATAACAGCGGAGATAGGACCGCCCCTTGAGGTACTCCACGTTGCTGTTTGAATTTAGATGAGTGACATCCATCCTTTGCACAATAAAATTCCCTCGATTTTAGAAACTCTGCTACCCAATCAACAATATATCGCGGAAAGTCACATTCGTGTAACGAGTTCAATAAAATTGAGTGCTCAACGCTATCATAAGCTTTAGCTATGTCTAGTGTTACTAGTACCGCGTATTGTCGTCTTTTTCGGGCAAGCTGTATTCGGCTCTCTAAGTCGGCATGAGCACACCAAATTGAGCATTCGCTACGAAAACCTATTTGAAATGGTTTCAATATTAGCTTGTCAGCCATCCAAACTTTTATTCTATTATTGAGAACTCTCTCTATAATTTTGATCAGGTGAGATGTTAGAGAGATTGGTCTGATGTTGTCAATGTTAAAACCTGACCCTTGTTTTTTAATATGGGAATCACTCTAGCTATTTTCCAGTCATGTGGTATCCAGGCATTGCTTAAGGAATAGTTTATAAGGTTGAGGACGTCGCCGGGTGATATCTGGAATAAAATTTTAATCATAGGAACTGTTATACCGTCAGGACCAGGAGCCGAAGAGGGTAAGTTTCTAATTACGCTTGACATTTCGGACAATGTCACTTTTTCGTAGTCAGTCTTTATAGAGGACTTTTGCCAGTTGATTGTCAAAGTCGACGAAAATCTGTTAGCTAGACCTCTTCCGATTGTCTCCAACGAATTAGTCATTTCTTCCGTCGATAACCTGTCATAATCAGAGTTAGCTAGAGACGGCAGAATTTTGCGCGATCTCATATATCGGAATAACGCTTTCTTATTTCTAGGTTTGGAAAGAAAGTCGAAATGTTTTTTGTCATAGTCTTCTTTAGCTTTAGCCACGGTGCGCTTAAATGTAGCAGCAATAAACTTGTAATCTGCCCAATTTTTGGGGGACTGATTATGAATTAGCTGCTTCCAAGCTGCTTGTCGTCGTCTATGATCACGAGAGCACTCAGAATTCCACCACTGGCTACAAGGCTTTCTCGTATCAGACTCAATAGAAAATTCTGCTTTTTTGAACGTTCTTTTAATTACCGCACTTAATTTCATGGCTTTATTTTCATCGTTGTCTTCAGTGGGAGTAGTCAGAGCAACTTCTAGGTCATTTTTAAATTTGGAATAATTGATAAAGGTTCGAGCTTGGGAGCAAGATGGAATAATGGGGCAAGAAATTTCAAACAGTACTGGTAAATGGTCACTGTTGGTGGCGCAGTCTAGAGTAGTCCAAGATACGCTAGAAATACCCGAGCTTATAAAACTCAAATCTAAGGCAGAGCGGGATCGGTCTCGGATAAATGTGGGAGTTCTAGCGTTGAGGCATGATAAATTATGGTCTATAGACCAGTCCCACAAGCGTTGTCCACATTGATCAGTCCTAAAACCCCAACTAGTGTGGTGAGAATTAAAATCTCCAACCATAATTTTTTCTGTGCACCACGAATTAACAGCCATGTCTAAACATCGCGTGTCTTGTACACCCAGAGGAAAGTAAAGATTTACTAGAGAGAAGGGAGAGCATCCAGGCAAGGTGATGTCTAAGGCGAAAATTTCACATTCGGGGGATATACGTTTGTACGAAGTTTTGATCTTTGAACTAATTTTATTATTGACAAAGAACGCTAAACCTCCACCTTTGGATGGGCGATCCAGGCGAAAAGACCGAAATTAGGTAGGTAAAACGAATTATGTGCTGACAGCCACGTTTCTTGCAGTGCAATAATGTCTGGATTGAATTTACAAGATAAATACAATAAATCTGTACTAGCTGAATGAATAGATCGGCAGTTCCAATGAAGAATTTTGATAGAACCTATCATTTTGACAGAATTGTTTCGGCAACTACCTTATCTAAAATGCTGTCTTTAAGAAAATCGCTCTTCGATAGGTTCTCCTTCTGGTATTTTTGTTTTTTGAATGTTTTGAAGAGCCAGTGTT
>WOVY01001679.1:0-14953 GCA_013436015.1 Rhipicephalus annulatus | reverse complement strand
TGAAAATAGAGTGTACTAGAATGGGGGAGTGGGTCCACTGAAGGCTCCACGCTGAGGCGTTTTTTTCGGAAAATCCAGGTGGCGCTACCATCGCCTTCACCTGAAGACTTAGCCGTGGTTGCCATGGTTACAAGTCCCCTTTGCCACGCGGTTCGCGACGGGTGGGTAGTCTGATAGTTCGCGCGGTTCGCGTGCTGCTCGCGCGTCTGGCGCAGTCTCGCAGCGTTGTTGCTTCGTTCGTGCGTGCGTGGCCGTGAACGGCGTCGCACCGTGCTTCCGCGCCAGTTCAACAAAATCTAAATGTTTATATTGCGAAACGCCCTGCTCGTATAGGTAGTCACGCACGCAAGTACCGTGATTTCCACGGTAATTGTTTACAATCAAGAGCGTAAGTTGAATTTGGCTTTTGCGAAAACGTACGCATCGAAAGTGTAATATGAGCATTAACTGCGATGCTTTTAAAAATGTCAATATAACTGGGATATATAAGTAAGTTTGCGTTTGGTGCAAATTTTAGACTCACGCAGCAAATTGAATATGATGCAAGACTAAAGTTACCAGCTGTTATCACGAGAATTAAAGCTAAAGTATGCGAACCCTTCTGCAAATTTGCAGCTATTCGTTAGGGACGCGTGATATTATTGAAAAACTGAACCAGTCCTGTTGCGATTACGTGAGGGTGTTGGCAAAGGAAGTTTAGTCACATCGGACGGCAACTGTGCTATTCGTAGGAAATGACTTATAGGGCGGACGCACGTCCGTCGCGGTGGTTTTATGATGAGTTTTTGTTCGGCATCTAGTGCTGGTATACGTTGTAGGTATTAATGAAATATGTTATATTTTACCTTTTCTCTTCGTGCCTGCGGTACGTGTCCATGCAAACATTTGGTCGAAACATGAACGTGTTTTCACCTATAGATAGGAAGTCTGAAAGACACCAATAAAGAAGTGATATGCGCAAAATATTTTATTTTAAATTGACTGCGCAAGCTTTTCGCATAAATATAAAAAACAAAATAAATATCATCGAAAGACTTCGACACCGTCGCTTCAAGGAACGTCAGGCTCTATGTTGTCCTGCTAAGCTTTAAGTGTTTTGCTCTCGCTCGTTTCGAAGCGTTTTCCCTGTTCATTCCCTTCACTAAGAAGTGAAGGCGAGTGAGCACGTAGAACGAAACGAGCTTTGTGCTCACTGCATCTTTGTGGTCTGGACAGCCGACCGCTTTCGAGTTCAGAAAATTAGTTTTCACCAATGAAAGGATGTCAGAGATGCTATCTGTGTGCAACATGGAAACACTGAAACATTCAGTAAACAAGTTTTCAAGTGAGGCAATGAAATCATACAGCTGTCGTGAGGGGTACAGAAGTCCACCCCAGTCGCATTGCTCCGTGAATTGCGAAGGGAGCTGTTCAGCAACCGCGACAGCTTTCTCAAACAGAAGCACTTCTTTGCATTGTACGCATGCCAACTTCAATACACACTTTCTGGCCACGTACCCTGCGTGTAGTAAATGAGTCTCGAGTCACTCTTCTCCAAAGTCACATCGATGTGGTCAGCAAACTTTTCTGGCATCGTGGCAATCGTGCTTTCGACCTCGCCAAGTTTTCCCTGTGATATAAGATCATCAATTTTTTTGTGCGTGACCTTTAGACCTGTCTGTCATGCACAGTGACAAGAGCGTTTATCATGTCAGGGTTTGCGTTTGCGCTGTCCACACTGTGCGCCAAGTTATAAAAGGACAAGCAGTTGACGGTTATTAGAAACTCATCCGGAGAGGGGTGCGCGTTGCAGCCACTTGACTGGCGAACGATGCCGAAGAAATGTTCCACGGGATCGGTGCTAAGTCGAGATGTCATGAGATATTTGAATCCAACGCTCTCTGTCAGGTACTTCAGCAATGAAAGGGTATTTGCTATAGTGACCCTAAAACCTATGGCAGTGGACTCGCTGAGAAAGTGCCGCTTGTTGTCACTGAATGATTCCCAGTCATTCAGGAAGTCCAGAAATTGGACAGGAATGCCGCGTCTGTAGAAGCTGGTCTCAGCGCTTCGGCCCGAAACCTGGAAGTCATCACGGTGATCAGTCGTTGGATCTTCCTGCAAAATAAACAAAAAGAATGTATGTCAGAAGAGCGCTCATCATGCGTTTGAGATGTTTACGATTACACTTAATTCATTTGGAACGTAGGCGCAACTCACGAGAAGAACAGCTGAGTTGCCTCGATGCTGCCACACCTTCTCTCGATGTCCTCCTTGTAGAAGGCCAGGCCCCGTAGGACATATGGACCGAATAGTTGGAAGGCGAAAGGGGTTCTCATCTTCTCAAATGAGTTTGGTTCCAGATGCGTCTCGGTCAATTGGGCATAACTTTCAGTGTCCTAACACTTCTGTCTAGAAGGTACGCCTCCCGAACCGGATTGCACAGACACCTAGAAATATAGGTTGAGGTAATGCAATGTATGCAAAAAACACAATCTTTGTAAAATGTCAACCATGAATCTATACGTACCAATCCGTCTGGTGTTGCAAAGCCTTTCTGGAGAAGACCATTCCTGAGGCATTTTAGCAGATGCGGGAAATCGGAGATAAAGTGCAATTTCCTCATCTCGTCGACAGGATGCTGTATGGCGCCATTTATTTTCTTCGATGACGCCGACACCCCCGCTAGCTTCCACATTTTTCGATTCCAGGGGGCTCCGTCACAAGTGATGTGGTCGACGAACAAGCCCGCCTGTTCCACGAGGATGATAGCTTCCATGAGAATTTTCAATAAAATGTCTCCTCTCACATTTCCTTTTGTCGCAAAAACGCCCACAATTTGGCTCCATTTTCCAGCGAAAGGCACAAACATGATGACCATGCCGTGATCACATTGCTGGTACTTGTCTTCGGGCTTCGTAAATTCTCCAAGGTCCACGAAGCCTTGAATCTGGCCAGACGCCGTCACATTGAAATGTTCTGACAATTTCATTTCGTCCACCAATAGTCCGCCGTGTCTTTCGAGGTCTGACATGCTCGCGGTTTTTTTTTCTTTAGAGTGTTCATTACTGCTTGATTAAAACCGAAGGCCGACTCGTATGACCTCAAGTATCTTTTCAAAGTAGTGTTGCTGGGCATCATGAGAATTTCGTTCTTTCTGATGTGCTGATAAAGCCGGGGACTCTTTAGTTTCATGAGTAAACACTCGAGGATCCACTCCTGATTGTAGCGCATGCCCTGCTTGCTGGTTTGTTTGGCAGCTTGAAAGCAAGCGCGAACACTTGCCTGCTGCTTTCGCGGTAGTGACGATATTTTATCCTCTAGTATTTTATCCGCGACATTCGCATTGTTTGCCCTCATCTCTTCGAGACGACCAGCAATGTCCAACAGCCTTGTCGCCATCCGCTTGTTTCTCTGACTCAGGACCCGCAGTTTGGTGGAGACTGAGTTTCTTCGCTCTTTTCGTTTTAGGTAGCTTTTTCTGGTGAGTATTACTTTCCTCACGTACTTGCATGAAATGCATGAAGAACCTGGAAGTATACGAGAAAAAATTATGAAGAGCTTCCAGTTTTTTACCATGCATGTTTGAAACGCAATTTATGCACTTTCACTTTCTGTAGGCAAACTATTCTTTCGTAAATGTTAATGAGTACTACAAAAATTAGGGGCCACACAAATGTTCTAGCATTAAACAGGTTACTGATTGATTAATTGTACAATTACAAGTGACGTCTCAATAAACGTTTGCCGCACTCACCTTGTTGTTTAACCGCTCCTTTGCACGTGACACTGAAGACAAGGCCGTCGGAATGAGAGATTTGCTGCTCCAGTTTCTTCGTAAGAACGTCATAGGTGAAGTCCTTCGCCCTACCTGCTCCTCTGCAAGGGTGAAGAGATTCTGCGCAGTCCAGGACTTGTTTGGCATCTTCAAGGTTATAGGCGACCTTTTCGGAGATCAGCGTCTTCCGAACATATGTCCGACAAATCACTTCACTCCGGTCGGTACCGTAATTCATGAGCACAGTCTTTTCGATGCTTACGAGTTCACGACTTAGGGAGGCCGAAACATAAGCAATTCCGTCATAATGACGAAACTTGTGCATTGCCCAGTGGTCGTTTGGCCGGACAACGTCTTCAAGTTCAAATGCGTTGTCGCTTTGCCTCGCACTTTCGCAATCTTCAAATCTCAGTTGCGGCTCAACTGATTGCAGCGCAGTTCTTTTTGACGGCTGGTCTTCACAGGTTGGTGGTGAAGCCGCTCTCTTCTTCGTTGACTGCTCCGGTGTGGGCTGCTCGTCAGGACACTTCAGGAGATGAGGTATAATTATGGGTACAGCATCACTGCGAAGTTCCGGCTTTCCCCGCTCTATATATACTTCTCGGCCTTCGATAATATGTACATATTGCCTTAGTATGTATTTTTGCTCGAAGTGCAGCTCGCAAATGGCATCGGTGACTTGCAAGGGCCGATCAGCGCGGTTGAGATTCTGGTCCCATAGCCGGCGTCTTTCTTCGTCTTGAGGTACTCCAAAGAGTGAGAGCTTGGGCTGGTTTTTAACTCTGCTGTATCCGGTTTGGCAGCCTACGACACAACAGTAATTTCTACGCCTAGACGTGCTCATCCTCTAATCTTTTGAAGCAGCTTGGAACGCTCCGTTATGCAACCAGCAGACACATATCTGCGCACGCAAACGTGCCGTCTGCCGCGTATTCTTTGTCCAGACGGCTTTGCTCAAAGGGAAATACAACCTACGCGTTCACGAAAAAAAGCATACATTTTATTTCATGTCACTTGTTTTTGTCTCTAATAATGTGTAAAAAAAGAACCAGGAGACAAATTGTGAAAACAGCGCACGAACGACGGTGCATCGAACAGACGACGGCGCGTCGAGCAGACGACAACATCGAGCGCTCAGCGTCCCCGCCAGCGCGTCGTGCGGCCCGAACCGCCGCACGACTCGCACGCTCCCGCCGAAACTGACGTCACTTCAGGAGAAGGCTACTGCAGCGCCACCAAATTTTCCGCCGTTTTTGCTTCACCCGCACCGCTTGCCGCCGGCCACAGTGGACCCACTCCCCCATTCTAGTACACTCTAGTTGAAAACCTGAACATTGAACTGATCGATAAAAAGACCATTAACTGATTAAAGCGCCAGCTGTCGACAAAAAACGCACTGACTAAAGAGCCTATTCACCGACACTCCTTTTTCTGTTGCAAATAAGTGTTTAATTCTCTCTCTCTAAGCATGCTCGATCACAAACCGACATCATAGCACTACAGGATATTGTAGTCCCCGATATCAGATTTTCGTCGTACATTACCAACGGACCACTGATCATAGAGTTTCCATATATGAGAAACTCCCACCCTTCCTCCGTGAGAAACTCCAACCGCTGAGTCGCTGACATCCTAAAAACGTTGCCAATGTGTCCATTGCAAATTTTTGTACAAGTGCTAAAGTAGACAATTTAAACACTCAAATTTTTGCAATACCAATTGCGAACAAGCGTGTTCACGTATTAAAAAAACTAAAATTGCACGATGTTGATTATAACTATTTATTTTTTAAAAGAAACAACGGCCTTATGTTCAATTTATTGCTCGCGGAACAGAGCGTTTGCAGGTTTGTTTAGTAGATGGCATTACCATTCTTGTAACGTTGAGAGCATAGAGGAAGGTATAAATAATAAACTCTATGTTTGAGAGTACAGGAACCCGTTCTGTGGTAAAGTTGTTGAGAGCGTAGCGGCATGGCGTAGCGATGAGGCCGATTGTGTGTGCCTGCTTGCTTGCGCCGTCATCCGTGTGTCTCGTTGATATGAGCCAAAACTGGACTTCATGTGACAGCATCTTATTGCGATGTAACAGAGAACCACGAAAAAGAAAAATGTCAGCTGCTATGGCCGTATGAAGTGGCGAGTGTGAGTGAACGTTACGCGAAAGCCGAGTGTCGTTCCATCACGGCTGCATCCAAGCGGTTATAGGTTTTAGTGCATGGACCCTATGGGGAGCTTGTACCATGACCTACTACACTCCTGACCTGCCCAGAGAGCACCTCTTCCAGCGCCCACGTTCTAGTTCATACCTTCTGCCGCTAGGGCCGTCACCTACGAGCGGCGTGGCGCTAGTCAGCACCTGCTCGCTGACGTCATCTTCACTCTTGTGGTCAAATTTTGACCAACAAAGCACTCGTAGTGCGTATTTATGATCCAAAATTTAGAATTATTCAGAAATAATAATACTAAAAGACATTCAGAATTTTTTTGCAATAAAATGCACGCTACCACGCATAGGCTGCCCTACATCGTGTAAATCTACGGGTTCCCACGTTTGTCAACCAGTGTGCTATAAATACTCAAGCGCTCTGAACACCTTGCTTAACCAGCAATGTATGGGAAGAAATAGTCACATATATGCCGCCAGTTCACTACAGAATGCAGGCATTCTTATACCAGCGCCTACAAAACAACCGTAAAGAAACAGACGAACAGGTTATAGGTAGCGCCACCAATGGTGAGCGGTTGAACGAGAGCGGGGACACGCGCTCCCATAGGAACCCCGCTATCTGAACAGGTCAGGAGTGTAGTAGGTCATGGCTTGTACTAACTCATTGTCATGAGTTATTCAAGCCGAAGTCGTTCTTGAATCCAAGTCAAACTCAACGTAAGTCGATCGACAGTCAAAGCCAAGGAGCCATAGCAGACGGAGCATTCGTGGCAATCTGGCAGTTACGACATTCAGTTGGCAAGAAGAAAAAGCCGCTGGAATTGATTCCTGGCTTCATATTTTTTGTTTAGCACTAGCAGGTACGTATCACATAGGGGAATTTATACTGGTGTGTGCACTAACAAAAACGGACACATACAGCAAGTGTGCATGTTACATTGCCTAGAGTAAAGAAATGATTATGAACTTTCTGCTTTAAAAACCCAGGTGGTGTTAGGTTAGAATAGTATGAGCTAGTTTGCATTTCACTAATGCCTTCTTTATAAACCTTGTAATATTTATTCTTTTTAACCTCTGGCACATTCAAGTATCAGAAATTTATGAGATTGTTCAGTGCGTGGCAATTTTCAATATGCGTGTTTGACTTTGCGCACAGAAGGAAATGCTAATAAGGAATTGCTGTAGTGTTTTCAGCGTGAGTTTGATTGCTAGCACCTCATCGCTGCCCATGCACAAAATTTTTGAATGTTTTTCGGTCATTTTTATTTTGTATGTTCACATTGTATTTCAAGAGCCTGCTGCGATAGGGCTCTTGTCATGGTGTGGATTTTGATTGATGAAAGAGTATCGTGTGAGTTGGTAGTCCCTGTATGAGAGGAACTGTAATTTGCACAATCCAAGGGCAGCACATTCCATTTTTCTAGATTTTTCTTGGTCATGAAGACCGTGAGTTTTTTGTTTCTGTGACTTGACTAACAAAACACAGCTATTTCTTTCATATGATGTTATTTAGTTGTTGTGCAGCTAACATTGTCCTTCATAATAAAAAAACTTATACCTTGCATCAAGTAACGGTGATTCTATTAGCCGAGGCTATGTCTGCTGACGTTTTTCCAGTTGTTGACAGCGCTCGAATGTGTGTTAGCGTTAACCACGATCATTCATTGCTGTGATAAGCCCGCATTAGATGTGAACAATTTAGCAGAGTGTAGCGGCGTTCATGGCAAAAGGCGCAGCCATGCTAACCTCACATCTCCTGGAGTGATTATCCGGGCTTTACTGCACCTACTGTTTACTGATTGTTGCATGAGTGCCAGGTATTTATGACTCTTTTGAATAAGCTGCTGCTTTCAACACATTCTTATCTCTTTAGTAGGTGGATTGACGGCGCATGCAGTTGAACTCCTCAGCAAATGACCAATTAAATTTGTCCGTGTTTTCATAGCTCGTTTGTTTGCCGATGACTGCGTCCTCTTTCGTGAAATATCTAAGGACAATGACCTATTAACCCTTCAATCCGATCTTAACGCTATTTCTGTATGGTGTAAAACATGGGTAATGGAACTCAACACTAACAAATGCAAGTTCCTTCGCGTATCTAGAGTTAACCGTATATTGCCCACTTACTATCTGAACGATGCTCAACGATGCTCCACTGGAATCTGTCAGTACTTACAAATATATCGGAATACATATTACTACCGACCTCACTTGTTCCGTGCATACCACGTACGTAATTAATAACGTTAATCGCATGCTCGGCTACGTACGTCGAAATTTATCACAGGCTCCTTCAACATTAAAGCTATCCACTCCAAACTGGAGTATGCTGCATCAATTTGGGATTCTAACCAAGAAAATCTAATACACTCACTTGAAATGGTTCAAAATAACTCTGTTCGTTTTATACTCTCTAACTACAACCGGACTGCCAGCATAAGCACTATGAAATCCAGCCTCGGATTACCTTCCTTATCATCTCGTAGGAAAATCCTTCGCCTCTGTCTTTTCCATAAACTTTTCTATCACAGATAGCTACAAAACAAACTCATTCTGCCTCCTCGGTACATTTCAGCTCGCATAAATCATGTCCATAAAGTCGGCTTGCCGTCCTGCAGAACCTAACTCCTTTTTTCAGTCATTCATACCGCGTACATCACAGGAATGGAACCACCTACCCGCACTGACGGCAACAATCTCGGACCACCAACTTTTTAAAACTGCTTTAGCTAACATTGTATAACGTGTAACACTGAAGTACATTGCATTTTCCTGTTTTTTGTGTGTTTATACCTTTTCTTGCTCTGTTTTATATTATGTTTGTAGCTGTTGTAACCCACTCCCCTCTCTGATGCCTCTGGCCCTGAAGGTACCCTAAATAATTAAACAAATAAATTAATAATAGAACAAACAGCCAGGTACTGGAGCTTAGTTTTTCACTTTTGCTTCAATTTATTTTCTTGTATAGCGACGAATACTTATAAACTTCTAAAATGCTGTGAGATAAGCTTTACTTTTGCTACGAGTGGTTCAGATTTTTACATGAGGAATTCATGAATAATTGTTTACACTGCTTTCGTGAAAAATTTGTTGATTGAAAAGGTAAATTTAAGTTTAGATGCGATCTGGCCTGTATTGCTCGAAAGAAATTAGAAAGAATGCATGTGCAGGAATGATAGACAAATGCCGATCTTCCTGCTCAAAAACAGTGACTCCTACCATCATTTTGGAAAACACAACACGGTGCATACCATGTTTTGTACTGCTGCCGTGTTGCTTGTGGCAGGTCCGTGCATACCGTGTTGCATGCAGATGCCACAAGCATGTTGCTTTTGATTCTTTTCGAGCAAAATGTCCAGTTATTGCATTTGGGCATTGCAGTAACGCAAAATGACACCTCTGTATCAAACTTGATTGCAGAAATGTTAGCACTTAAAAAGGCTCTTCATATATAGCTGGTGCTCTTGCTCACATGTTTACATTTACATTTGGGAACTAAATATTACTGTTTCGCTATTTGTAGGAAAGACGTTTTACAATGTGCTGGCACAAGGGCAGTGTTTAGAATGGCATCTCATCTCAACAGCTAGCACTGCATCATTGCTATGTATCTTTGGCTGGTATAATGTAACTCTGTCCCGTCCTGTCTTAATTCTGAATCCACAATCAATTACAATCAGTCGAGTTACTTAAAAACCTTCAGGTGAGCATTTTGCTTGTGAATCGTGCGGGCACTGAAAATTGCAGAATGCATACGACATCGGGATGGTTAGTATGCAGAGGTTTTGTTAAATCAAGCTGAACAAACTTGAAAATCTGCAGAATAGCTGAAGAATGCCCCCCATATTTTATTCCAAGTAGAAAATAGAGGGGAATTTCATTTTGAAATAAGTGTAAAGGTTTAACCACCACTGTACAGCTGCGCCAAATTACTCATAAACAAATCAAATCCGTCTCCACCACCACTCAGGATCATTCAAAGCCAAAATTATTCGTGGGCAGTGTTTCATATTTTATTCAAAAACCACTTCTTTGCCATTCCGAAAATTTTTATAGTGTTTCATAGTTATACTACTGAGCACTATCATGGGTTTTGTTGCATCCTGTGACAAACACCATAGGTGTGGCCTGAAATATTTCGATCAATCACATTGTGCTGCCTACCAATACGAAATAAAAAAAAAGCAAGATAGTTTCAAATTATCACGTCTCTGAATTCTCTTAGTGCTTCTGCATACCTCATAGCATCGTGGAAGCCCTTTAGCATTGTAGTAATGTTTCTTGTATTTTTAATGCTACGATCGTGGCATAAGGTACTTCTTAGGCAGCTGTGCCAGCTAATCTTGTGTTGCCGTATTTATTCCTATTTTTCCTTTGTTACTGTCTTCATTTTCTGTATGAGCTTACGTGTTTCTCATCGCACTTACATATTTTAACATGCATTCTCTACTGGTGGTGTAGGGCAGTCGGTCTATCCATTCTTGCCGTGTATGGTCCAGCTGACTCACTTTCATAAAAACCTGATAAAGGAAACAAAGTCGGTCTTGCAATTAAATAGAAAAGAGGTTGTTTTTACAAGAACCCAGATAACTCAATTCTTGCTTGTTAATTGTGTTAAGAAGACATATAACTGAAATAAGAAAGCTTGTATCAACAAATTGCATTTTGAAAATGCAGACATGTGAGTCGTGACAGCACACTAAAAGTCCTGCGTTGATTTGCTCAGATGTTAGTGATCTCAGAAGCAAATGTTTGGGTAAATACTTTTCATTGAAGAAACACATCATTGTAATAAAAAAAAAAGGTTGGCCCATATACTCGGAAAGCAGCATCAGATCGTGACATCATCAGCACCTCATTTTTTTCACAGAATGTGAAACTAAGGGTGAGATCGATATTACGTTTGCTTTATTAAAACAATAGAGATTTCGTTTTCGCTGAAGATTAAGTGAGCCTGTTGTGTTTTCTTTATCATTTTAATTTATGACGAGTTACTCAGCATTTTTTGAGTAGATATGAGTATACAGAAATTTTCTGCTTAATTGAAGTGAAGCAGCTGCATCATGCACAGCTTGAGTGCTTATCATTTGTGATTCTATAAAAGCCGGTGGTTAAAGAAAAAGCTGATTTTTTCTCAAAGGGATCAGAGTGTTCTTTAGGTTGTGTTCTTAGGAGCCTGGCTCCAAGTGAAAAAGTTGTGCCTTTTGCTACTAGCTTGCGACTTTGCAAGTACTGTATGCCTCTTGGCATGTGTGTATGCAAGTGCTGGAAACGTGAAATATGTAGTTTTCTTATTCAATAAATGTCTGACATTGCTAAGACATTTTCTCTACTAGTTCAGTGCAAGTAGCATTCTTGGTGACCTCGCATTTGTCTTCTGGTGTTCTGAAGGAGCACTGCCGCAAAAGTTTGAACTTGAGATAACTTGTGAGAGAGTTGCACATGCACAGATACATCACCTACAAAATATCCTGCACATACTATATAGTCAGGAACATACTAAAAATCAATATTAAGGTGTGTGCCAGAACGTAATGTGAAACGGGGTACCTCGTGACATCGACATCAACTTTTTTCGAGCACAAACAACCAGCAGCCAGCTACGTGACCAGTTGGTGTTGGCTGCCATGGTCATTGCATGCACTCACTTCTGCAGATGGCACAATTCTCTTGTCCACATGATGCCCGTATGCTTTTTTGTGTTGTCACGTAGTCATCCGAGTTTTTCAAAAACCTACACTGCACCCCATCTCTCCCGGTGCTGTCTGAAACTGGAAGTGCAACTGGCCCCGTGAAAAAATATCTTGTAATATTAAATCGTCACATGCTTTAACAGATTAAGTTTGCGGCCTTGATATGTGGGTCGAGGTACACTCGAACCTCATTATAACAAACTTGCATATTACATGAAATAAACTTTGCTATATCCAAAAATTTGTTATGAATGTTTATTCTTAACACTAAATCTATTAATTTGTTATAACCGATATTTGGTTATATCCAGATTTGTTATATCGAGTTTTGAGTGTATGCGGCTTTGAAATGCAGGTCACTAGCTACTTATTCATATATAAAGCAGAACGAGGAAAATTTTTGTGTCGGTATTCATTTAACTGCTATGTTTCTGTTTTAATTGCTTCCAAACCTATAGCTTTACATATTGAAACTTTTGGTCATACCTCTCACGATAGACTTGTAGTGTGACATGTTACCTGCTCATGGCAAGCCATTTAACAACACAGAAGCGGCCTTTATTTTAAAAAAATCCTGCTTTATATTTATGTTAGTAATGTCATCTTTTGATAAAGACTCAGTGCGAGCTCCAAGACACCTGTCATGGGTGTTTAATGTCATCATCATCATCATCAGCATGACTACGCGCACAGCAGGGCAAAAACCTCTCATATGTTCCACCAATCAACCCGGTCTTGCGCTTTCTGCTGCCACGTTATACCTGCAGATATTTTGATCCCATCGGCCAACCTAACTTTCTGTCTTCCCCTCACGTGCTTGGCTTCTCTAGGAATCCAGTCAGTTACCCATAATAACCAGCTGTTATCTTGCCTACACGCCACGTGCCCGGCCCATGTCCATTTCTTAATCTTGATTTCGACTATGATATTCTTAACGCTGCTTTGTTCCGAGACCCCATCTGCTGTCTTCTTGTCTCTAGGTGTACATATGTAACGTTCATGAAATTTGATAGCCAGTACTACAAACAGACTTGACATTTCTTGAAAATTAGGGTTAATTTGCAAAGCATTTCCAAGACCCGGTGTGGCTCTGTGATAGAATACTTGATTGCCATGCAAAAGGACAAGATACGATTCCGGCTTATACACGGACGTTTATTCTTTGCATTCGTTCAGTCAACACTGCCTCTGTCAACTTTTTCTTGACTCTTCAAGCGTTAAAAGTTACCTATGTGTGTTCTTGTTGTTCCAAGGTAGATACGAAGAGTCAATCACCTGTGGCACATACCCAACATACTAGTGGCACTTACCCGCTTCCAGGTATGTGCCACTGTTTTTGTGAAGTGTTTCATGACACAGGCAACGAGACTGTGACATTATTTATGTAATGGCCAGCATACTGTGTTCTCACATCATCTTACCCTTTAGTACTAATTTTGGTGTATCCCAAGGGGTTGATCATGAGAGCATCCAGGTGTAGGTGGCTAGATGGCTATATACATACATACATACATTCATACATACGTAGACAGACAGGCATCAAAGGTGCTTATTGTATCGGAGCATTTCTTCGCATACGCCTGAATTGCTCTCTCTCGGTGAAGGGCAATACAAAGTGTTGTGTTCGATACAAAGTGTTTTGTTCTTGAAGGCATATATGCGCTTCAACCCCTGGTATGCATACACTGAATGCAGACAGAAATGAGTGCTTCTTATGTAAAAATATATATATAAGTGGAGACGCGACAGACTTATGATGCCACTGAATGGGTTAAACAAAAGGGGTATAGTGCACTCTTAAAAATAAATAAGTAAATATTGTGTATAGGGCTTAAGGATAACATTTAAATTATTTTCTAGTGAAAGGAAAAAGAATTGGCGAGACAAGAACATGTCATGTCCACTAAAAGGAGTTAACCAATAAAGAGGTTATAATGTACTCTTAAAATAAGTAAATAAATATAGTGTAAGGGATATGGACAAAGTTTGAAGTAAATGACTGTGAAAGCGATTACAACTGAAACATTTCTAGTTTGCCATTCCAGAATGCTGCCTGGCGGGCGGGTCACTCTTCAGTTGTCTTCGAAGAAAAAAGAAATCCAGAAGTTTCAGTGTGGCAGAAATACTCTTTTAGTGTTTCTTTTTTGCTATGGTGTGACGGGTGGCTCGCTTGAGCACTCTCTGTATATATATACGTGTGTTATAAAATAGAGGGTCCATGAACATTATGCGTGCGTACTGCCTCCGTGATTGACACACGTACTATTGACCAAAATGACGGTATGCGAAGTCATTATACGTCATATAGTATTGTCATCACGTGACTTGTATTTGACCACTCGCATTGACACCTACGCCGTGGGATGCCGGCGGTCAATTTTCGCATTCGATTACACATCTGAGGCTTTCAAAAAAAAAAAAGCTACGAAGATTTAATCCATGCAGTCCATGAAGCATTATCACAATCGCGTTGCGGCGTTCAGAAGTAGAGTAACATGACAAACCTCATGGGTGCTGCCTTGATGGAAAGCTACACTGCTTTCGAGTGGTCCCACCTCTATGAGGCCCGCTATCCCCGAGTTTAATGTGCAAGCACCCTGGTTATTGGAAGCTTATCCAGGTCTTGTTTAAAAATATAGAGGTTATATCATATAATCAGGTGTATACATCAGTTAATGCACTAAGTAGGCTGTAAGTCGCAAATTTATCTGCACTAAGTAGCCTTAATTGCGATTCGTGAAAACGACTTGCACATCGTAAATCGTCACAGTCTTGCATTTGGGGCCTAGCGTTCTTTCACTTGCGTATTTTATTTTTTTGCTCTTTTTTATGTAAGCATACATTCTCAATCACGGTGCTAATGCAAGATGAGCAGTTCTGCCGTACTTCATTTCTTGTATGTGAGATAGCGTACGCGAGTTGTTTGCCGCAACCGAAACTGAAGGGGAACAATAAAGCGTCAAAATACTAAAGGTAACACATTTTAGTAAACTATTTTTCTTGACATAACTCAGTCATTTATACAAAACTTTGGCAGGGAATGTTAAACGCAATCATTTAATTTACTAAAATATCCCATAATGGTTTGATAACTTGGAAATGTGGCAGCTTGGGCTAGTTGTGTATGACATGACGATAGTTATAGCGCGATAACAGAACGATGAAGAGAGAGAGAAGAGAAAAATTTATTTGCGACGAGGAAAGTGTGTCGGTAAACAGACTTCTTGGTTGGGATCCCATTGGCACGGGCCGCTCATCCTCACTCATCTCACGAGGGCCTCTTGGGTCTTCGGATCCGAGCTGGACTGAGCTGCCTCCCACCCTACGGTGTTGT